>CM069866.1:47070292-47362792 GCA_036172795.1 Pelodytes ibericus | reverse complement strand
GTCAATAAAATCAAGAGAGGACTCTGGGAGGGAGACTTGACTAAATCCCAATTTCCTCTTGAGCCCACTCCAAAAGGAAAGTAAGCTGGAGTAAATTCCCCCTATATCTCTGCTCCAACACTCTCTCTGCATTCTTATTAAGAGATAGGATTATACTTAGATCAGGGATATTTGTTAGCCTGGCTTCGTGGGCGTACCAGTCCTCCTGTCCATTCTCATCTACTAGCCACTTTGAGATATGCCATATCTGTGCTGCATCGTGGTAAGTTTGAATATCCGGAAGGCCTATACCTCCCTGAGTAGTTTTTTTTTTTAATATCCTTTGGGCAATACGTGGTTTTTTACCTCCCCAAATATAATTAACAAATAGAATCTGGATTTCTCTCAGCCATGGTATAGGAAAAGCAAGAGGAACTGATCTAAATAAGTATGTCCATTTAGGGAGGATATATGACCGTGTGATATTTAATCTACCCCACCAAGAGACCTCTATGTTACTCCATGTCTTCAAGAAATCACTAGTCTGAGATAATAGAGCTCTATAGTTAACTTCCAGGAGATATCGCGGGTTAGTCGTGATTTTTATCCCCAAATACACTATCTCTCTCTGGATCCACCTGAAGTCATATATATTCTTTATATATTGCATATCTGAAGGGGATAAGTTCATTATTATAACTCCACTTTTATTGACATTTAGTTTATAGTTTGAGATTTTAGAGAAACTATTTATTTCCCGCATTAATTCTGGTAGTGATCTTAATGGGTCAGTAATTGTGACCACTATGTCATCTGCATACATAGCTAATTTCCCCCTACATCCAGAGCTCATGCATCCTTTGATTTCCCTGTTCTGTCTAACTGACTGCGCAAATGGCTCCAGAGAGAGAGCGTACAACATTGGGGATAGTGGGCACCCCTGACGAGTCCCGTTCCCAATCTGGAACCACGTTGAGGAGATGCCCGAGCCAATTATCCTAGCTGATGGAGATTTATATAGGGCCTCTATCATATGGAGCAATCTGCCATTAAAGCCAAACTTCCTCAGGGAGGAGTTCATCAACCCCCAGCTGACTCTGTCAAACGCTTTCTCAGCATCTAAAAACAGAGCCAGCATTGGGGTCGAATGTATCTGACAGGAGTTCAAGAAATGGATCAATCGGCACATATTATTTGTGGCCGATCTTCTGGTCACAAAGCCAACCTGGTCTCTATTGATCAGAAGAGGGATGATTGGCTTCAATCTTCCAGCTATAATGGCGGCGAATATTTTGATATCACTATTTAATAGAGAGATAGGTCTATAAGTCCCTATATTAGTAGGGTCTTTATTACTTTTTAGAATCGGTATGATATTCGCTCGACACATCTCATATGGAAGATTCTCTCCTGTTCCTATCGCATTAAATAATTGGGCCAATCTAGGTGCTAGCTCTTTTTTGAAGATTTTATAGAATAGGTTTGTATACCCATCTGGGCCTGGAGCGACTTTATTCTTTAGATGGTCCAGAGTCAAGTTGACCTCCTCTACCTCTATTGGGGCATTTAATTCCTTTATTTGATCATCAGTAAGGTTCGGGAGCGATAATCTCTCCAGGTATTCCCCAATGGACTCATGAGTCTGTAAGTTGTCTATGTTATATAAATTCTTATAATATTTGCCGAATTGAGTCCCTATTTCTTGGGGATTATAATAGGATTTCCCTTCTTCATCCACCCTGAAGATTCTTTGGGTAGCTTCTCTCTTCTTTAGTCTGCTTGTTAATATACGATAAGCTTTATTGTTCTTATAATACCATGATTGATTAAGTTTTTTCATATTTTCCTTTATTTTTTCCATATGAAATCTATTAATTTGGTCTCTTAACTCTAATATCTTCCTAGATCCTTCTGCGGTAGGATGAGTCTTATTATCCCTAATCGCCTGCTCTAGAGAAAGAGTCTTGGCAGGGAGGGATCCAAAATACTGAGCTTTTTCCCTGGCTGATAGCATTATGAGGTGGCCTCTAATCACGCACTTGTATGTGCACCAAAGAGATGTCTTGGAAATTTCCTCTGACTCATTCTCTTAAAAAAAAATTTAGTTGTTTTTTTTAAATATTCCTTATTGATTTCTTTATCTAGTAGACTGTTATCCAGCCTCCAGTCTGTTCTTGGTTTACATGCATCCTTTTCATTAAGAGTCATTACTACCGCCTCATGGTCTGTCCGTGTGGCCGTTTTGATCCCAATATTGTCTACAGCTAATAATACCGCTGAATCCCCCAAAAAGGTATCCAATCTTGAATACGATGCATGAGGGTGGGAAAAATAAGTAAAGTCAGACTCCCCTGGACAGAAGGCTCTCCACAGATCATATAAATAGTATTCTTTAAGCAGTTGTTTTTAGCACCTCTTATTAGCCTCCGGTCCAGGGCCTAGTCTATGACCATGTTAAATTCTCCCGCTATAAGGTTATATCCCTGTTTTACTATGTCTAATTTTTCCAGTACTTTCCTCAAAAAAAATTGTGGAGCCTTACACATAGATGTTTGTGACTGTGAATAAGGCTCCATTTAAGCGGCATACAAAAATCACATACCTAGCTTCAGGGTCAGATTCTATATTTATAATTTCACATTTAATTTGTTTTGAAATTAAAATAGCAACGCCTCTTTTTTTTTTGTTTATCCATTGAGGCATTTGCTGCTATATTATATACTAAAATTTAGCTTTTTTTGATAGACTCCTTTGTCCAGTGGGTCTCCTGAAGTAGGCAGATATCGATTTTCTTTGCTTTCAGTGTCTTAGTCAACATAGATCTTTTAAAAATGGTATTCAATCCCTGAGTGTTAATGGTCATCCACTTGACCATTCTGAGATAAGGAGCCAGTCTGGGCCATCACTCCCCCCTCCCCTAGACCAAGCTAGGCATCTCTCTCCACAACACATACATTGGACGACAAAAAACATAAAAAACCTTTGATCCGCTATTCCCTCCATGCGGATTCGGGTTCATGCCCTCCCTGTTAACTCTAAGGCACGAGTCGTTGTATAGTACCTTTGGTCCAAAAAAGCTGAGAAGGTATATAGGCGCATTTTGTCATACTTTATTTAATATGGCCTAGGTTGAGGAAAACCACAAAAGAAGGGAGAAGGGAAAAAAAAAAATAAAAAAAAAAAATTGTAAGATGTTGATGGGGGTAAAAAGTTCTGACACCTCTTAGCTCTATAAGGATATAGTACGTTGTTATCTAAGACATAGGCGGGGGGGGGGGAAAGGAGCCCAAAAAAAAAAAATGATAAAAAAAAAATATAACAGCTGCCGGAGATATGGGGAGAAAATATATACGTACTAGATGAAATAGCTACCCAGGGAAAGGGATTATACCCCATTCTCCTTCTGGTTTCAATCACAACCTAAATTATTTCACGTGCAATATTAATTTACAATATTGGTTTGGTTTTCAATGGGGGTCAACAGAGGCATGTGAAAATGGAGGTCTCTCACTGCACTAGGGAAGAATCATGGCTGCCGGTCAGGATAAACTGGCATGTGAGTAAGTGCCAATCAGCATGAAAGGCGTAAAGGCGATTATCTCTGACTGTACCCATCTTTCATTTTAAATATTAAAGCACTGTTTATCTGGCACCGGTTTGTGTGAGCTTATCTCTCTGCTATTATTCCAGGAGTAACGCAGTACTTATCTGGGTAACACTGTACTAGACACTCAAGGTGATTTATGTACCTTAAAAGGTAAATGCTGCTTTATTCTCATATTATTCTCACTATGAGCACAAGTGAATAAAATAAAAGATTAATGCCACTTCAAATCAAATTTGTCAAGACCTGTCCCACCTGTCAAAATGTTTAAACAAAAGTCTATACAACCAGATAAATAAAAGAAGATAAACATAAAATTAGAAATAGAAAGTCTCCACACTGTGGATAAATGCTACAATAGCAGTACGTGTTGAACTCTTATTGTCACAGGTCGGAATCCTGGCACTGTCAGCTCAGCTTTTCATCCAATTGAGTAATGACTGCCATTAGTTTGGGTACAAATATTATCAAATATGAGCATCCAATCAAATCTGAGAATATCTCCTAACTTCTGCTCCTGGAAAATTGGGACACCAGGGGGCAGAGTTTGGGAGGTTGAGTGTCAGCGCTACTTCTCATCTATGGTGGAGCTGTCACCCAATCTGACAGTGCTACTACACAGACAGACAATGCTTCTCATGAGAAATATGCATTTTCTGGTGTCTCAGACACATGAGAATGATTTTAGGACTGCACAAGGAAGCACAAGTGAAAAAAAGTTTAGTTGTCTATTAAACTGCCATCAGGTGAATACAGTATCAGACCTCTATTGTAATAAAAGCTAGAATTGTGGCTAGCATTTGTATTGGTTTAATTATTAAACTCATGGGGTGTTGGGGTAGAGAGGCAGACAAGTGGAAATGTGGGAGGGAGACAGTCAAGTGGGTAAGAGGGAGAAAGAGAGACATACAAGGGGTGAAGGGGTAGAGACACAGACAAAGGGAGATGGGGGAAAGGGATAAAGAGTCTTAGGGGATATGTGGGAGTACATGCACCACTGTGTGTGTGTCTCTGGCACACTGTCTATGTTGGGAAGCTATATTTGGCACTGTGTGTATGTCTCATGTGGACTGTATACATAGGGAAGCTATGCTGCACCATGTGTATGTCTCTTGCACACTGTATACTTCAGAAACTATGTGGCAAGTTGTATGTCGCTGGCACACTATATACTTAGGGAAGATATGCACTACTGTGCGGATGTCTCTGGCACACTGTAGGGAAGCTGTATAGCAATGTTTGTGTCCACTGCAATACATTGGTGACAATGCTGCTAAAAACAGAGCATTTGCAGCGTTTCACCGCAATTTGTGCTATGTTCAGCTTTCCTGGAAGCCTCAAGAGTAAAGGCAATACAAGAAAACCCCCCAAAATGGGTCTAAAATTGACAGGCCAATGACAGTTGCAAAAAATACATTAAATTACAGTGTTTGTCAAAGGTGTTCCTCTCTCTCACTGACACATTTTGATCTTGAGAGAGATATACAAATGTGTCCCAGAAACCCCCCCCAAAAAACTCTTGTTTTTACAGTCTTGATTAAAATGTATACCGTACACAAGGCATTAGTCTGCATAATTGGTTTAAAAGAAAGCCCAATCTATCCTGAGAAAAACAGTATATAATACATGGGTATACATTTAAGAAGCAAGCGTGCACTTTTATTTAAAAGCAGCATCGCAAAACACCTATTGTCCAGAATGGACCTCAAAACAAAAGAAAACCATTGTCCTGACGGGACTGATTTAGATGGCGGAGGTTTGTCAAAAATAAGATCCACCTGGGTGCCAAATAGGTACTCCCCTGTTTCCAAAAGCCCCAGGCAGTGCTCCTCATTGTTGCTAAGTATCATCAGCTGAACTGAATAAGAATTGAACTTCTCATGTTCTGCCCTTTTGCTGTGACATGCAGCTTTTATTACACAATTAGCATGATAAGCTTTGCAGTCCACAGTAACTAGGAATTACATCCATGCATTTCCAAAGTTAAGGATCTCAACTCCCATCATGCGAGTGCTTTGTCGTGATAGGAGTTGCATTAAAAAATAACGCATTATCAGGAAGCCAGGCAATAGTCACAGTGGAGAACAAGTAATATCCTGAGATGAGAGAGAGTAGAATGAAATGACTGCTCTTTAGAACATCCAATGGGTCAATTCTGATGGCAAGTGTTGTGTTTCAGCCAAAGAGATGATGACCAAAAGGAGTTAAAAGGATAGGGTTGCCAATTTTTTACTTAAGACCAATTTTAAGTCAGTGGAGGCAATTGCATGACAACCCTATATTTGAATGATACGTTATTCAAAATTATTATTATTTAGATGAAATCACAGGGCAGTCGTCCTCAAGTTTGTCATTTCTGAGTCCTGGAGGGATGCATTCAAACAGGCGACACTGGTTGCTCCTATGATGTAGAACAGTGCAGTGCGCTTCCTGGGACTGCAATAATGCACTGTGCGGCACACCACCTACTCTCACCTCTTTTCCGATTTCTGCTGGGTTATCTGCTTTGGGTCTTGTGGGCCTGAGCTGCATTTTCTCATGGTAAGTATATGTGAGATTCTCTCTCTGTCTCCCATTTGTTTCTGAATCTTTCGTCTCTTTGTTGCTAGCAGGGCCCTCTGTCTGTACCCGCTATCTCTCTCTGGTCCCCTCATTCTCTTTTAGCCCTGTCTCATGACTCTCTCTGGCCCCACTGTCTTCCTCAGATTTCTCTCTCAGCTCTGTCTGATGTCTCTCTCTGTTCCCACTGTCTCTCTCAGGGTTCTCTTCAGCTCTGTCTCTCATGTCTCTCTTTCTCAGGTCTTACATTCAGATTTAATTTTTGCTTCTCTGCCTTTCTTAGCTTTCTCCTGAGCTGTATCTGTACATCTCACATGTCAGGCCTATCCGGATTTCCAGCCCTTACTGTCACCTGTCTCTCCACTGTCTGCCGCTCTCAATTTCATCTTTCTCCCAATCTCATATGTCTATGACACCGGATGGATACCAGCATGCGCACCTCTGTGTGTATGCATTATAGCACTGACACTTAACATCTCAGACAATCAAAAAAAGGGAAAAAGTGTGGGAAAACAACAGACAAGCCTAACACAGTTAAAAGAGTTAGATAAATACGATCTAAGTAAGTGGTGACTACGCTCAATTGGACTTAAAATGTAAGGGGAACAGGAGACTTTGATTTACTAAAACTAAAATGCAAGTGACCTGCAATTTAGTTTTAGTGAAAAGCTCCCAGAATCAGTAGTTTCACAATACATTACAAGATACATTGTGGACGATTTTTGTGCTGAAACTTCTCCTGGTGGACTCCAGAGGACCCTCCATTCTCACCATAGGTTTCAATGGGGAGGGTTTTGGCTCATCTTGGGAGGACTTTGACTATTGTGAAAATAGTTGAGTTCCTCCTGAAATAAAAAAAAAGAGACCCCATGCATTCGTGGGGTTAGGAGCTGGTAAAATGCCCCTGTCCACATAAAGAACAATAGTAGTCCCACGGGGCTGCCACTGGCCCCATAATTTTAAATGAAGGGCCTATATGGGTTCTGTAGACCATAAACATAATAAATGGCAGCAGTCTTCTGGCCCCATAAATATAATACATGGCCCCCATGGTGCTAGTGGCTATCCACTGGCCCCATCAAAAATCATAAATGACGGTCCACTGACCCCATAAATAGATTTTAATAGCCCCATTAAACATATGGCCTTCATAGGCCCAGTGACTGTACCTGTCCAAACAATATAATTATATAAATAAAAGGAAAAACCCCTATGGGGCCACGGGCTGCCCCTGTAAATAAATGGATAATAGATATTACCTATCCTATCTAACCTTACCTCTACTTTCCCCTGACTTTAACCTACCCCTGGAGGTTAAAAAAAATAGATGAAACCTGTAAATAAAAGAAACACCCCTGGAAAATCACTGCCCACCCACTGGCACACAATGAGTGCCCTGCAAAGAAAAAAATACCAAATGTCCAGCTAACCAATGATTTTTTTAAACCAGGTAATGGTAGGCCTAGGTCTGGGAGGCTTCTGATTGACAGAATCAATCAAATACCTGCTCTATTGGTCTGAGATTTCAGGCCCAATGTGACTAATTGTATCTTAATTTATGGGGTTAGCAGCATTCCACATTCGGCCGTGCTTTTGGGTCAATTTGGGGGAATTTTGGGCCTTGTTGAGTACGTTGAATCCTATGGTTTCTTCAAGCCAATTTCCTGAACAAAATGTGGTTTGAAATCCTCGGAAATTGATGATTTTAGAGAAAAAAATGTGGATTTGTGCGAAAATATGGCTACAAACCCAGATCTGGCCCCATTTGAGGTCAGCTCGCACTATTAGACTCTATAGAACACAATACAATACAATGCTACAAATGAAACATTTTCTAGGTGAATACAAATCAGTCGACAAATTCAGTACTTGAATGGAGACAATATATTTACCATAATTAATATGCTATATTAATAAACATTGTGGCCACATATTCTATGCACCATAAATGCCATCAACATAGATAAGGGGTTCCCAAACCAGTCGTCAAGTAATCCCAATTGAGCTCAGAGAAGGAGCAGCTTCACTAAATGATTTCTGCCAAGTCTTTGTTACTTTACAGGTGTACCATTTAAAAAGCAATTTAAAAGATTACTCTTGACATGAATACCTGACATTTTTATGGATACTAAATGTAATTAAAAAATGATGCATTTATTAAATCAGGATTGTAGACATATTTAATTTAGCTCTCCAGCTGCAACATTAAAAGCATTTCAAAAATGCAACTTTAAAAGTGTACACAATTATTGAATTAATGTGGATTGTGGGAAAAATATTGCATTAGCTAATTATTTATATAACTATATCTTTGATGCTGTATCTGCAGTCAGACACAGTGCTATTTTGTACTATAAACACATGCACATGAATTCTTAGGAAGCAGGCTACTGATTTTCAAATGATTCCACATTTACAGGAAAAGGACTACTCCCTATCTACAATTGCCTATTATTGATATAATCGAAGGAATGGCACGGACTTATGGTCACGCCTGAGGAAGGGTACAGGAAATAGTCCAAAAAGATTCAGAAAAATTTGGATCATAGATATGTTTCTGTAAACACATTATATGGAAATACAGAATACATTTATATATATATATATATATATATATATATATATATATATATATATATCTTTATATATATATATATATATATATATACAAACAATACATAGCTGTGAGGCTTCACCCAGTTTATAGACTCATCCAATCTGTTCCAGTGATTTCAGTATCCTTTTGCTTTGCTTGCTTGTTTATTTTCAATGCTCGCTCTTGCTTTTCTTTTTCTCTCTGTTTCTGCTTATTTCCTATGCTTGTTTCTGCCTTTGTTTTGCATACTGTGCCTTGTTCCGTCTATAGCTTGGCCACACAGTGGTATCCCCCACAGAGTGGCATCCCTCTCTAGCTCGGCCACATAGTGGTATCCCCCACAGGGTGGCATCCCTCTCTAGCTTGGCCACATAGTGGCATCCCTCTCTAGCTTGGCCACATAGTGGTATCCCCCACAGAGTGGCATCCCTCTCTAGCTCGGCCACATAGTGCTATACCCCAGAGGCTACAGTCCAGATCCTGCCCTGTTCCATTGTAGCCCCTACCTGTGAAAACTCCATAATATATGACCAGGGAATCTGTACACGTGATGACTTGTGTTCTCTTAAAGAAGTTATCTAGCAAAGCAGTAGTGCTGGTCGCCTCCGGAGTTTGCTCATGTAATTGAAGGCTATGTCTGCTCTTATGCCCTGTATACTGATTCCCTGTATTTCTCAGCCCGGCTATCATCACTGTCCTGTTCAAGGTAGTTTCTTGTTTATAGCTCAGCCCTGTCTCAGAAATCTCTGGTCCATTTCTGATTTGTCTGCTCTTTGTTATTCTATTGCTTAATTCCAGGTTTTCTTAGTTTCCTCTTGCTTTGTTCCTATATAAATGCAACCCCTTTCCTCTGTTTTCTTTCTTCAACTCTGCAGGTATATTCTCTGTTTGTATGTCCTGTGTATTGTTACTAGTTTGTTTTTTAATTTTAGCGTAGGGACTTGCCTAATTGTGAGGTAACTTGACGTGGTTGGCAAGATTCATTTTATGGCCATAATGTAACCAAATCCTCATGATTTCATCTAAAAGTATTAGGTCAGTTTCTGCATGTTTGTTTGTATATATATAGTTTCCCTTATCCTCTCTCCCTGAAGTACCTGAGGATCTCAGCTCCTCTCACCTAGCTCCATGTCCAGCTTAGTTCTCCTTATGAAGTATCCAAGGATCTCGGCTCCTCACTCCATCCTTGTGTTCCTTTAGCCCTTATCCTGTCCTATGTATGTTGTTCTGTGTTATATATGTATCTTTGTGTGTCTCCTTAGTTATGTAGTTATGTCTAATTCTTGGATGTTCCTTGTATGCTTTAGTTCTCCCTTTGCTCCCTGCTCTGTCCTTCAGCCCTGTACCCTTTGTTTCTGTTCTGTTCAGCCTCAGAATACTCTATGCTCACTCCAGGATTTTTGCAGGATTTCTTCAGTGGTCCACTAGGCCTCACTGGATTCAACGGCTGCTTCACAGGGCCCGGGAATGTGGCTGAATAAACTTGGGGTCTCAAACCACCAAGGCATCGCAGTTACCCAGCACTTGGTCCTGTGTCTCCATTTCCAGTGCATTGAATTCATGCATCGGGCGCTCAGGGTCATATAACATCCTGGACCCATCCCTGACAGATGGCTGTAGGCTATAGTCAGGAACCTGACAATAGCACTGTACAGTAAACCAGAGTTTGTATATTACATATATAAATTCAAGTAACAAAAAAGAAAATTAATTTATCAATCATTTTATCTTGACCTCTCTAACAATTTTTCAATTTTGCATTGTATGATATATCTTTACTAAAGTTGTCTCTAATCCTCCACACATCCTTGCTCTTATAAAAACCTGGCTCTCTCCCTCAGCTATGATAACCTAAGTTTGCCTTCTTTCCAAATGCTTGTCCCCAAACTTTCTCAAAGGTATTATAGTGATATTGAGTTTTTACTCTCCACTCAATGCTCCTTTCATCCTATTCCTCCAAGTTGTTCATTCTTTCTTCTATTTTGACATCCATGCTATCCATCTTTTCCATCCAATACTGTTTAAGAATATTACCATAGTTTCTACCTTACAAACTATTTCTTGAACATTTCTATTATTGGCTGTTCCATTGCACTGCCACTTTCCTCTGAATTTTTCCTTTCTCATAATTGGAAGCTTAACCATCCCCACTGATTGTAATGGGTGCCAGCTTTTAGTCCAGCTCTCTGTTACCTCCTCCTACGGTCTGATTGCAATTTAGTCCTGTTTCCATCTTTGTTGTGGTATTTGCCGTACCACATTCAGGATTTAACGCCTATTCTGCATTTGTCAGCTAATTTATCCCAACTCTTTTAGTGGTATGTGAGTGTGTACACAAGGCTTTCCTTACTCATTTGTTATTCCACTACAAAATTAGTTAGGGATATACAGTCTGAACTTGATGTATTATTTGGATAAATTGTAGGCAAGTGGCAAATGAAACTTTAGAATTTAGGAATAATTCTAAACAACAGACATAGCAATAATGTTAAATATCATTTGGCAGCTGCAAAGGTTATTAAAAGATTGGCATATATATATAGGGGTATTTACTCACAGGAGGATAATATCATCTTACCTATTTACAACTCAATGCTAAGACCCCACCTTACATTTGCAGTATAATGAAGGGCTAGAAAATAAATAACGTGTTGTATTTTTATACACTATATAAATGGTATTTTAGAGATCATCCTCTAAGACTTGATTAAAGAAGTTTTCATCTACAGCATAGGAAATTATTCTTTATGGCAAGGACAATAAAGATATGGAACACATTGCCAATAGAGAGAGCGCTCAAACACCTTAGACACATGTAAACAGGGTATGGATATTATTTTAAAAAGCCACGACATACAGGACTATAAATGATAGAGCTGCCTTTAACATTTAGGACTTGTTCATCCAATTAGAAATCTGATTGTCATTTGCAGTCAAGAAGGTATTTTTCCTCATGAGGCAAAATTGGAAATTGCTTAAACAGTGGGCGGAAGGGTTAATCTTTCATGGGTCTTTAAACCTAAATTACTATGTTCACATGTTACAAAGCTCTTCACTACTGTTCCTCAAACTACATCCTCCCAAGTCCAAATATATGTCATTGAAGGCCCTCAGATCTGATGACCTACACTTGTCCTCTGCCCTGATTTCCACTTTTCACCCTCATATACATATCTTCTTTTTGGGCTAACCATATGAACTGCCCTATTAAATTCACCCTTGTGGTCATACAGAAATCTCCAAAAGCTGACTTTGTTAGGGAAGTGTATCAACTCACCTGTCAGTTTACCCAACTCTATTTTATAGCCATTACTATACATCTACTTCAAGTGATTTTATTTAAACATTGCTGTCACTCAATCTTCCATTGGATGTTCAAGAATTCCTGACAACCTTAGCTTATTGAGCATTTTCCTCTGTAACAAGACTTTCATATTACTTCATTATAATCCAGTTTGGCTAAAGGTGTCACTAATAAATTGATTAGTAAGCATAATATAACTAAATATGTGAGGGCAACAGTAAATCCATAAGAAAACATGAGCAGACCCCTACTGCAAATATTTTAAAGCAGATTTTTGGTGTCACAAGGTTGAGTGACTAATTTAGTTGGTGGGAATATTTGTGTTAGTTAACAATGAAATAATTATATTATATCTAATAGAAGTAAGAAAGTATCTATACAAATTAGCAACAGTTAGGGTCCTGGTGCCACGAATCCTCAGGGGGGTCAGCTATGTGGAGGTAGATTCAGCCAGCCCCAGCCAGGGAGGCTGCTGGGCCCAAATCCTACATTATGGCCGGCTGAAGGTGAATATGCAGAGTGACACTGAACACACCTGCAATATAAATTAAAAACGATAGATACAACATCGCTAAAATGTCCAGAACCAGTTGGCCCGGCACCAGAAAATTTGAAATGAAGTCTGATCATGCAGCAAATGCATGCTGAGGAATATACCATAAATAGCTGTAAATTCCCTGGGGGTGTACACAAGTTACCATTGTTTTTGACTAAATGCAATGAAGGTTCAGCCGAAAACTATACATTTTAGAAAGTATCCTTCAAAACATTTCTGTGCAGTGACTATGGCTGAATCTCAAGGATATTGAACAAGCAGCTATAAACAATTTGGAATGTTAGGTCCAACTTGTTTAGAGGGCTTATTTACTTTATTAGTACACTAAGGTGCTTTCAGGCTATGTAGAGGTAGACTGCATAGGACTTTATGAAACAGTCAAGTGCTGGAGGCAATCTAGCTGCATTTCTAAATGTTCAGCCAGAGAGCATGAATCAAAAATAGACTTGTGTGCATATTACTGAAATGCAGTTAACACAGAAAGGTTTTGAGTGGATAAAATCATGCTGGGAACATTTACACAATATGTTTCTCCCTTCCTCTGGCAGTAATCCTATCATACAGGAATTTATATCGTAACAATAATAATTATTGAAAAATATGCTCATATCTAAAATTTAAAGCCCTTCATGTATTGCTGTTGCTGCTGTTATCCAAAGAAAGATCAAATCCTTTATTGAAGTGGTTTTCAGTTTTGCTTTAAAAAGAGAAAACAGTTACTTCTTGAAATCAAAATGCCAAACAGACTTCTCTCTGGCCAGTTGACAAATAGTTTGTCTTTCCAAATCATACATTGACTGCATTAGAAACCTAAATGTTTACTGTTACTTACTGTAATAATTTCAAGTACTTCAACCTTGCTGACTTCACCGTTCCTATCAACATCAAATAGGGAAAAGGCCCACTCTAGCTTGAGATTGGTTTTTCCAGAAGAAGTAAGATGAAGAGCAATGATGTACTCCCGAAAGTCCAATGTACCATCGTCATTTGTATCGAAACTACGGAAAACATGTCTGGCGTAGGTTTTGGGGTCAGAGTTAGGGAAAAAGTTGGCATAGATCTTCTCAAAGTCTGTCCGACTGATCTTGCCATCTGGACATTGCTTTTTAAAGCTTTCATACCATTTACACAATTCTTCCTCTGAATATCTCGTGTTCATTTTTAGATCCTCAAGGATTTCTTTGGACAGAGCTCCACTTTTACTGTTCCCCATGGTTACAGTGACTATTTCCTTTTTGCTTATACTGATTCCTTATTCGTCCCTTGATTTATTAACTGTATTCAATAATATTTGTAAATGCTGGCTTTTCTCCCAAGCGAGAGTGAAGAAGGTTAATGTATGCACTTGCTCTTTTATAGACTCCTAGGTGACTCTTACATCAGAGGGTGAAGGCGTGCCCCATCTTCTCCCATCTCAGAAGAGTGTTTGAAAAAAGGATTAGTGCTGCATGTAATGAAAAGGGATTTCTATCCTGAGCAGATTTAGACATCCCTTACCCTGTCATTATAATAGGCTCATTGGCTACAAATATTTATTTTTTGAATGCAGATGCTAAAAAAATAATCATCTCAGAATCAAATGGTACAAGGCTCATAAATATCCAGATTACATTAAACTTAAATAGACAACATCATTCAGAATATGCTTCTCTATAACCAACTTCATCCACATGGACGCCGACATTTTCTAAGGGCTACACGGAGAGACAATATACCGGGTGACGAGTTCAGATATTCCACCTTATTTCAATGGATGATTTTTTTTATGCTTTTTATGAATACATTTCTTGATATACTTCACTAGAAGTTGTGAAGATTTTTTTTTTACAATTCAGAGCCAGCAAAACTAGAAGAAGATGAAAGATCACAACTTAGTTTCTCTTGGAGAAGCAACATTGCTATAGTTCATCGCGCTCTGCATTATTACCAGGATACATCGTGTCTGTTAATACCATCATGGGGCAGAGGAGAAGAAGGAGCTTATACAACAAGTAATAAGAGGATTTTCACAATGCAAGTCTGTGGACTTAAGATAAATGTCTGTATCTTGTGTGAGCCTGTATTACATTTATATATATTACTAATAGTATCTTGCCATTTAACTTGCAATATAGCATTTGATATATATATATAATAAACAACTGTGGTTGGCGCAATTTTTTTTTTGTTCTTTCCTCCTTACTTTTTCCTTTTAGTATTTATCTGGCTGGCAATTGCTGACACTGTGAAATTCTGAGTTATATGAAAACTGTAAAAATATATAAAGAAAAATTTAGTTATATAGCTCCACCAATTTACATAGCACTTGGTACAGAGCATACAACAGTACTACACACTTGGTTAGACTAACAAGGACAGACTGATACATGTGATAGAGGGCCGTGCTTGCAAGCTTACAATCTTGAGGGAGACAGAAATACGAAACATAAGGGAGTGAAGAGGTCAAAGGGAAGGTGGTGGTAGTAACAGTATTGGGTTAGGAGATAGGTGGGTTTAGCCAGAGATTAATTATGTGTGTTCTAATTGGTTGAGTTGTAAGCGTATTCCTAACAGTATTTGAGGACAAAATAGGATAAATATGATACATATAATTACTCATGAGAAAATATTTGTTCTAGGGGTAGTCACAATATGCAATCCTCTGAAAACCATGAAAAAGTTATCATAACGATGAACTATAGTGAAATCTGTAATCTAAAAAATATTCTTTTTAACCAAATTTGGTATTACACACACTTCTGATCACTGATATGCTCATTAAAAAATTCATGGGGAGCAAGCATGAACAGATCAATAGATTCACTGTATCCTCCAACAATGCAATACAGCAATATGGATAAAACAGCTATATTTTATTATATGCAAAGAAAGGTTAAATCTTTGTAAAACAATATTGTGGGTATACCCAATAAGGAGCTAAGAAAAACGCACAGTTCAGATTGAGCTCATGGATAGACACCATTTCCATAAAATAACGACCGGCTTGACTCCAACGCCATCTGTTGATGTTAGCATCATGTCGTCATGAAAATCAAGGATCTTTTTACCATCATGCATATTAATTTATATGTTGTTAACCACACAAATCTTCATAAACATAAGCAACTCGATATACCATAAATCACACTTATCAATGAACCTAACATCAAGTGGCATACATTTGATGACATATTGAAAACATATACATGCATAATCTTTGTGTATGTAGCCAGTCTTCAGCAGTAAATGCAGAATCTTTGCACATGAAGCTAATCTTCAGCAGTAAATGTATAATTATTAAATACATCTCCCTTATTACAGAAATTATTATTACAGAAAGATAGGTGTGCCCACAAAATTCTTAATGACTGCTCAGTGAAAGGCATGACAAACAGGGTAACCAGCAACAGATAGTATTTATGCACTAGTACTTAGTCTTTTCTGGGAAAAGAGGTGAAAACATTGCATGACACATCATCACACCACTTCCATCACTCCTCTGCTACGATTCTAATACGCCATAGATTCTAAGACACACACCATATTCGGAGATATTTATATTAGAAAAAAGTGTGTCTTATAATCGAAGAGATTGCTGCCTGTGTCACTGTCTCACATGGAGTCACTTTCAGGCAGCAGCCGGGAGATGATGCGGACCCGGCTTTTCTTCACAGCCACCGGAAGTGACCCCGGTGGCTGTATTTCCTGCATGCACAGTGCGTGCAGGAAACATTTCTGAGCGGACGACAGACGAGCAGCATACAGGTAAGTGCGGGGGGGGGGGGGGGCTGCTGCACATAACTGGCAAATAGGCAAATTAATGCTGGCCAAAATATGCTGGCAAGTGGCATATGGGGCAAATAAGACTGACAAATGGGCAAAATATGAGTGGCATATATGGCAAATGACAATGGCAAAAGGACAAAATATGAGTGGCAAATGGGGCAAATAGCAAATGGGCAAAATATGAGTGGCATATGGGCAAAATAACACTGGCAAATGGGCAAAATAACAATGGCAAATTGGCAAAATATGAGTGGCATATGGGGCAAATAAGACTGACAAATGAGCAAAATATGAGTGGCATATATGGCAAATGACAATGGCAAAAGGACAAAATATGAGTGGCAAATGGGGCAAATAGCAAATGGGCAAAATATGAGTGGCATATGGGCAAAATAACACTGGCAAATGGGCAACATAACACTGGCAAATTGGCAAAATATGAGTGGCATATGGGGCAAATAAGACTGACAAATGAGCAAAATATGAGTGGCATATGGGGCAAATAAGACTGACAAATGGGCAAAATATGAGTGGCATATATGGCAAATAACACTGGCAAATGGGCAAAATATGAGTGGTATATGGGGCAAATAGCAAATTGGAAAAATATAAGTGGCATATGGCGCAAATTGGCTGTGGCCAAAGTGATACTGTGGCATGTTCTGCGGGGCAAAATACCTTGTACTATGGGGGAAAGTGACACCGTGGCATGTTCTGGCGGGCAAATGTACACTGTTGCATGCCAAATCATGTGGGTGCAATATGAGTACAAGCCAAGTGCTGTGGGTACTGTATAGTGCTGTATTAATACCTTTAGGTGCAATGTGAGTGCAGAGGAATGGAATAAAAATAAGATTTTTATTACATATGAAAATAGTTGAATATAATATTAAAACGTTCATATAAGTATACTTGCAGCTAGTTATATACATATATTTTGTGGTCCACCTCAAGCTTTTGAAAAGGATGGAAATATTTGAATTTATTTGTGGTCAGAAAAAGTAATATTACTTTACTGAGAGGGTGGTGGATGAATGGAATAGTCTTCCAGTAGAAGTGGTAGAGGTTAATACAGTGAAGGTGTTTAAGCATGCATGGGATAGGCATAAAGCTACCATAGATATAAGACAAGGCCAGGCACAAAGCAGAACAATTGGGAGGTATGTAAGTGGCATTTCTGGGGTGGAGTTGCATGGTGGGGTCAGGGGCCCCAGGGCAATTTTTGCACCTGGGCCTGGTGGTTTCTAGTTACGTCTCTGTAAAAGAGGTTAATTGACAAGGCATACATAACATACATAGACATAATTCCCTATAGTTAACATAAAATGATGAAGTTTCAGACATTGTGAGAGAGATTATACAATTGTGTTTATCCTTGACTTGGAAGCAAGGAGTAAACTGTCTATTTTAATATTTGCAATAATATTTCAAGATGGTTACATTATCTATGTTTTATTGCTATGGTAGGATGACATGCAGATATATGGAAAGTTGGAATTGACTGTTGATTAGAGCATAACGCATATTCAGAAAGAAGTATGTTCACATTTCAAACTGAATGGTGGGAAGAGGGCTCACCCAATATAACCTGATTCTTTGTAAACACTGCAAGCACAAAGACATTCCAGAGGCATTCGCTGTAATAATACTTGTAGCTATAGATTTTGTGCTTATGACATAGGCAGAAAATACGATACTTCAAAATGGTTTCCTCTGAGGTTTATGTTTTAAGTTAGCTATTTAAATTGTACAATTTGTAAAACCTAATATAGTATCATGACTTTGTATTTTTCCACTATTTTTCCAATTAGCGCACAAGCCATACACTTGATTACATGTAAAATGTATTTTTGTAAACTCAATTGCAACCTTGAATATTGTATATGTGAAATTAAAGGACAACTGTCAGAACAAAAATCAAGTTATGTTTAATTGAAAGATTGCATCAAGTGTAAGCATTTTAAATAGAAATGCTTTAATGAAAGAATTCCAATAAAGTACCTTATTGAGCACTCTTTGTTTGAACAGCTGTACCAGGTTGTAGACATGTTGTTTAGAATCTTGGGTCAGATGGGACAGATGAAGGAAGATTTGACCCATCTGACCCAAGAGGTCTGTTCCCTGATAGTGCTATAGAAGTGCAGAGGGCTCAATAAGGTACTTTATTTGTATTCTTTCATTAAATCATTACTAGGTGAAATTCTTACCCTTGATGCAATCTTTCAATGAAACATAACTTCATTTTTTTGTCAACAGTTGTCAAAAATAATGCCCTAAAGAATGGTAACATTTGTCTCTGTTTATAGTTTAGTTTTGATAAAACCTTTTCTCAATAATTTGTATTCTCGAATCCCTCTAAATGCAATTACAAAAGTCCTGCTTTAGATTTAATTTCCACTACCACATGTTTAATCTTCTTGTCCTTATTGATCTGTCAGTAAAGCGGAATTAATGTCACTCTTTATCCATCGGTCATGCTAAGGTGAGAAGTTCATTTATCTTGCAGTACCCTTTCGTATTAAGCTGATTACTGTGTCGCAGTTAACAATTGACTTGGATAGAAGACAGTATGCGAATGAGTTTATTTCTTTTGAACCATAACAAAAAAAATCAACAAACTATTGTAACTGTTATCATTAAGGTTGTTCATTTTGAATGCCTTCTTTTAAATTGTCCATGTAGCTGCCCATGCCAGAATCCCAGACATACTTTACATGTTTTTTTTTTTAGGGTAGCCTTATGTGAGTCCAAGGATTTTTTTAATGTTTTTTTTAAAGAGTTAGACCCAGGCATAACAGTTTTTCAAGCTATCCAATAATCCTTCACACACATTGCATAATGCAATTTTGCCCTCATTAGTTAAATAAAATAGATTGTACTTTTGTTCAGTTCATGGGTTTGCTAGTACTATCATGTTATGCCAGTTTTGTCTCTTGTTCTGCATGCTGGATATGAGATC
Organism: Pelodytes ibericus; assembly: GCA_036172795.1. NCBI lineage: Eukaryota > Metazoa > Chordata > Amphibia > Anura > Pelodytidae > Pelodytes > Pelodytes ibericus. The sequence continues at coordinate 47,343,470 of CM069866.1, read as the reverse complement.
AGAGTAACATTACCCCTCTTCAACATAATTACACCACCCCTTGTTGATGCACTGAGTGATACAAAATAAGTATTAATACTGAGACTCAACAGAACATGGAAACAAGTTAATTACAAAAAGTAATAAGAAAAGATGGTTAAGATGTTTCCCAGTAGCCTATCAATTAAGTAATTCTTTTATCTGCTTATTTGTGTTCTTTCCTTGCTCTTGCCTAATGAATTTGACTCACACATCCATTGCGTTAGTTTGATCACGTTAGTGCTCTTTGGCTTCATGGGCTGAGATCTACAAAGAGGCTTTAGTTGGATTTATAGAAGTTGGCAGCTTCATTACTTTATGTTGCATCTGGTCACTTAGCTCGCAAATGCACAGAAATGTACTTAGCATTGACAGAGGTCTTCAAGGGCTCTTAGCTGTAAAGAATTAGGTCAGGTTGCAGTGGCTCATGGGACAGTTTCAAGTACAGAGTCAGTGCTTGCCATAAGATGACTTACAGACATCTAATGTTAAAGCTTTTGCCAAGGAAACATAGCAAATGTTACCGAAAAAGGATTGTACAGTGTATACTAATTACCGTATTTGCTCGAATATAAGACAAGGTTTTTTTCAGAGCAAATGCTCTGAAAAATCCCCCTCGTCTTACATTCGAGGTCGTCTTATAATCTGACCTCAAATCGAGGTCAGACTATAAGACTGGGATCCAGGTTCCCCGCAGAGCTGCAGGGGACCTGGATCCCCCTAGCTAACAGCCAGGTGATGTCTGCGCTTCATCATAAAAGTCCCGGTGCCGGGCAGCAGCGGAGGATGTCTGCGCGTATCGTGCAGACATCCCCCGGCTGCCCTGCTAGCCACCAGGGACTTTCGGCCAGCTGGGGGATGTCTGCACGATATGTGCAGACATCCTCCATGCTGCCCGACACTTCCGTCTATTATGACGGACCGCCTGTCCATCATAATAGACGGAAGTGTCGGGCAGCATGGAGGATGTCTGCACGTATCGTGCAGACATCCCCCGGCTGCCCCCACTAGCCACCAGGGAGCAAGAAACAGGTGGGGGGGAGGGAGGGAGGGGGGGGGAGAAAGACAAGGGGAGAGAGGAGGGACAGATTAACAAGGAGGGGGACAGAGAAACAAAGGGAGGGGGGACAGAGAGCAACAAGGGGAGTGAGGGCAAGGCACAGAGAGTAACAAGGGGAGGGGGGGCAGAGAGAAACAAGGGGAGGGAGGGGGGAAGAGACAGAGACAAGGGGTGCGATGGGGGAGACAAAGGGAGGGGGAGAGAGAGACAACACTAAGGGGGGGACAGAGACAAAGCTGGGGGCAGGGGAAAGAGAGAGGCAGCATTGGCACATAAAAGGAAATAAAAACAAGAAATGCATTTTTTGATATCATAATTTTTTATTAAAAAAGCAATTTACGTGTGAATATATACGAGTTGAACTTTTTTCCTATAGGGTAGTCTTATATTCAGGCTTTTAGTTTATTTCCTAAAGGAATATCCAAAGTTTGGGGGGTCGTCTTATAATCAGGGTTGTCTTATAATCGAGCAAATACAGTATACACAATAGGGGATATGTATAAAAACTCAAAGTGTCAGGAGTTTTCTAAAAGAAAGCAATCGCCGTTTGATATGTATAATGATGATTGAGCGTTTTTAAACTCCTGACACTTTTCAGCACCGGATTTTTTATACATAGGCTGCGCCAGTGCAATGAGTGCTGACACAACCTAAATCTACTCATTCAGTGTATATAACTCAGGCTTTTGTGTCTGCTTTATACATTTATCCAGTATTTGGTTCAATGTGCATGTGATCCATGTTTATACATGCCCCCCATGGCGTCATATGCCTAGTTCTAGAATGAGTATGTTTCTATGTTTCTATGAGTATATGAAATTCTAAACAGAAATCGTAAGTAGATACTCTCAGATTCTCAAACTTGATGTCTCCACAGAGACGTGTGTGGACATATGGAAGATATAAGGGAAGAGGACAAACAATAGTGTAGCACTGTATTGCAGGTAAAGAACACTATTTGCCAAACAGAGAGCAGAGCAAAGCAATATATACATAAAATAAAGTGACTGTGCTAATAGTGCAAAAAACTATTTAGGCAGTGTAAACAGTGTCACAAAACAACTATGTAGAAGCAATATAAATATACTGTGAGTACAAAAAACAGTGAATAACTACAGAGCTGAAGGAGCAAAAGAACGCACAACGCTTCCCTCATAGCCGCGGACCTGCAGAGCACCGGGAGACAGCAGCAAGGAGGCTACATACTTGGGACAAGTTCTTTTGCATGTTTGGATTGAAGTTGTTAGAGAATCCACTTTTGCTGCAACATTTAAAAGACTATCGTTTTCTAGCTTAACCAAGCTAGTCATCCACTTTGTCTGCTTATTGCTTTTACCCCTTAGTGACAAGACATTTTCACCTTGACTTTCCCTTGGTGACAATGGCTGTTTTTACATTTCTGGGGTGTTTGTGTTTAGCTGCAATTTTCTTCTTTCTCACATACTGTACCCACACAAATTATATGTTGTTTTTATCATCATAAGAAGGGCTTTCATTAGATACCATTATGTTCATCATATCTTATTTACAACAAAAAAAAATCATAAAATATGATGAAAATTTAAAAAAAAAAACTTTTTCTAACTTTGACCTAAAATATAATTTAGACAAATACAATCATTAAAAAAGACCCCATCTAAATAGTTTCTAAATGTTGTCCCGAGTTCAGAAATATGCATGTTTCCATATTTTTCAGTATTTTTTTGCGAGTTATGGGGCAAAAACCAAAAATAGTGTTTTTTGTTTTTTTCCTATATTGAGATTTTGACCCCAACCCGAACCCAAGATTTAACCTTAACATTAAATTTAACCCCAACTCTAACCCTTATGCTATCCCTTAATATATTTTAATTTTAATTTAATTTTAACCCTATCCCTTATGCTAAAAATGATTTAATTTTAACCCTATAGGCTAATCTAACCATACAGGGAGTGCAGAATTATTAGGCAAATGAGTATTTTGACCACATCATCCTCTTTATGCATGTTGTCTTACTCCAAGCTGTATAGGCTCGAAAGCCTACTACCAATTAAGCATATTAGGTGATGTGCATCTCTGTAATGAGAAGGGGTGTGGTCTAATGACATCAACACCCTATATCAGGTGTGCATAATTATTAGGCAACTTCCTTTCCTTTGGCAAAATGGGTCAAAAGAAGGACTTGACAGGCTCAGAAAAGTCAAAAATAGTGAGATATCTTGCAGAGGGATGCAGCACTCTTAAAATTGCAAAGCTTCTGAAGCGTGGTCATCGAACAATCAAGCGTTTCATTCAAAATAGTCAACAGGGTCGCAAAAAGCGTGTGGAAAAACCAAGGCGCAAAATAACTGCCCATGAACTGAGAAAAGTCAAGCGTGCAGCTGCCACGATGCCACTTGCCACCAGTTTGGCCATATTTCAGAGCTGCAACATCACTGGAGTGCCCAAAAGCACAAGGTGTGCAATACTCAGAGACATGGCCAAGGTAAGAAAGGCTGAAAGACGACCACCACTGAACAAGACACACAAGCTGAAACGTCAAGACTGGGCCAAGAAATATCTCAAGACTGATTTTTCTAAGGTTTTATGGACTGATGAAATGAGAGTGAGTCTTGATGGGCCAGATGGATGGGCCCGTGGCTGGATTGGTAAAGGGCAGAGAGCTCCAGTCCGACTCAGATGCCAGCAAGGTGGAGGTGGAGTACTGGTTTGGGCTGGTATCATCAAAGATGAGCTTGTGGGGCCTTTTCGGGTTGAGGATGGAGTCAAGCTCAACTCCCAGTCCTACTGCCAGTTCCTGGAAGACACCTTCTTCAAGCAGTAGTACAGGAAGAAGTCTGCATCCTTCAAGAAAAACATGATTTTCATGCAGGACAATGCTCCATCACACGCGTCCAAGTACTCCACAGCGTGACTGGCAAGAAAGGGTATAAAAGAAGAAAATCTAATGACATGGCCTCCTTGTTCACCTGATCTGAATCCCATTGAGAACCTGTGGTCCATCATCAAATGTGAGATTTCAAAGGAGGGAAAACAGTACACCTCTCTGAACAGTGTCTGGGAGGCTGTGGTTGCTGCTGCATGCAATGTTGATGGTGAACAGATCAAAACACTGACAGAATCCATGGATGGCAGGCTTTTGAGTGTCCTTGCAAAGAAAGGTGGCTATATTGGTCACTTATTTGTTTTTGTTTTGTTTTTGAATGTCAGAAATGTATATTTGTGAATGTTGAGATGTTATATTGGTTTCACTGGTAAAAATAAATAATTGAAATGGGTATATATTTGTTTTTTGTTAAGTTGCCTAATAATTATGCACAGTAATAGTCACCTGCACACACAGATATCCCCCTAAAATAGCTAAAACTGAAAACAAACTAAAAACTACTTCCAAAAATATTCAGCTTTGATATTAATGAGTTTTTTGGGTTCATTGAGAACATGGTTGTTGTTCAATAATAAAATTAATCCTCAAAAATACAACTTGCCTAATAATTCTGCACTCCCTGTATACCCAGTTTTTATTTAATTAAATATTTATTTTTATTTTTTTACATTGCTATGCTACTTAACTACCACTAGGGGCAGTCAAGTAGCATATTTAGAGCGACGTAAGTGAAGTTACTTTCACTTCCGGAGCTCAGACCTCCAGAGGGCATAGCCATATTGACGGAGCATGCTGCTCCGTCAATATGGCTCCCACAATCACTCCGTGGGGCGATCGTGGGTTCCCCAGAAAAGAAATTTCGGTGCTGGTGAAAACCGCGAAAACCGCTTGATTCACCGCAGGACGTGCCAGGCACGTCCATTGTCGGGAACGGAGCAAATTTCTCCATGTCTCAAATCATTTTTGAATAGTCCAACTGCCGGTCGCTCCTAGTGGTGTGTCTATGTATCAATAATGTAAGCTGGGAGGGTATGTCAATGTGAATGGGAATGCGAATGCTAATGTTAATGTGAACAGTTAGGAAAGATGGAGCAGGAGAGAAAGCAAATTCCTATGCGAATGCTAATATCAGAAATTGAGACAGACACAAGATGTCAGCACTATAGTCAAAGAAGTAGCACAGAAGATGCTGACGTTTTATAGGCAATTTGTTTGTTCCAGAACATGCGACCAGGATAAAAGGGAAAAATTAGGGGAATTATTTTATATGACAATTTGTTATGGTTTAATATATCTGTAACAACAGACCAGATTATTTATCTTGCATTCATCTATGTTAAGTGATAGCTAACATTTCATTTTTTCTCTTGTAGAAAGAAATAACGATTAGATATAGCAATTACTGAAGCCATTTGTTGCAGTCTTGTGTTCCCTCCTTCCATTCTAGGTACTGGGAGGGTTGTGATTTGCTATTAAATTGCATTTTGGTGAGCTCATACTGTAAATGTATGGTTTTTCTATGGTTGGAATGTGTCTTTGTACTATCTTTTAGAGCTTCGTTGAAATAATGAATAATGCTCCACCCAATCCAGTCTCTGGAAATCTATGTATATTATGACTGTTCGTGCAACTTAATAGATTGCCAAATGACAATAATGCCTGTTTCCACTTGTGATTCTGAGGTACTGAGAACCTGGAGCTACTGTACATCCTGCGATAAGGAGGGGTCATCAAGTGAAAATGTCAGAAGACGAAAAAAAGTTAATGTACTTAAGTCAAACTATATACACTAACTTACACACTGCCAAACATTCAAAAAAGAGCAAAATAAAACCATGAAGAAATGTTTAGTGAAAATAATATCAAGAAAAACAGATATTTACATATTGCCCAAATGATACTAATTAAAAATGAATGAAGAAATAAAAAAATATATATAAACAACAAAGCGAAGGTCACTCCAATATAAACTCCTTACTAACAGGTAAAGGTAAGAAAGAAGTGCCTGCTAATACAATTCATAAAAAAAAAAAAATGGAAAAGTAATTAAGGAAATTTCAAGCCAGAAAAAGTAACAGGCAATGGATAAGACAAAAAACAGACTAACACAGTAAATTGTTGCAAATAGAAATGGCTGGAGTCTCCTTGAGCTGTGGCTAGCAAGCATGAACAGTAAATGTGACATTTAGCAAAAAACAATCACAGCTTCATTCAGGCATTCCATGTAGGATGAAATAAAAGTCCAACAGGTGTGTATCATCGTAAAAAGGCTTAACTGCGCATATACAGTAATGCAGCTACTCACAGGCTGCAGATGGAAAAAGGCACATCAAAATAGTTGATAGCTGCGGATAGCAACAGGCTTCCACCATCCATTCTTGCAGAGCTTGATGTTGATGCCAGCAATTAACTCTGCTAACCGGAATTTGGTGACAGTGCGCCTGAAAAAAGTGTCCGTGCGGAAACAATGTACTTCTATCCTAGACGTTTCGTGACTTGTGTCACTTGCAGAACGATTTCGATGAAGCCAAGTTGCTTAAAATTTGATACAAACAGATGCATAAATCCAAAGAAAATTATGGCTAGGTATGCAAGTTCACATTTCCTACTGAAAGTAACGTATTTGCTCGACTATAAGACAACCCTGATTATAAGACAACCCCCCAAACTTTGTATATTGCTTTAGAAAAAAATGAAAAGCCTAAATATAAAACTAAATGTAGATAACTTTTTCATATTTAAAAAAAATTATGATAGAAAAAAATACATTTCTGGTTTTTATTTCCTTTTATTTGCAAATATGGTAATTTACATATCAAGCCACAGGTGACGTCATAAACAAAATATTCTTTTAATACCCATTTTTCTAAACTTGCTTGACATTTTTCTAAACCAAGGTGTAAATCATTTCTTCAATGAAAAGACAATCTTTACATTACCAAGTCCCTTTCTTTTGAATGTTGTTAGACACAACAAAAAAACAGCTTTTTAGATTAGGCTAAAGGTAGGGCGACTACATTGCTGGTCTTTTTTTTAGTAAACTTTTGAATACATTTATATTCCAGGACTGTAATCAGGAAAATGTAGAATGGTTTGCAGTCTTTGGTTTAGTCCAAGCAGCCCTATAGAGTATACATGTTTTATAAGCATCCCTGAATCAAATAGTGATATGGTCAATGTGCCATTCACTTCATGATAGATGTCCCCATGTGTTAAATCCAGCATACACTCTATGGCAGATAATTTGGTTAAATGGTGTAATTAATCAAAAGTAATGGAGGGTTTATTATACATCATTTATTCAGCATGCAGTCTGTATTTCAGGCATAACAAAACATGGTAACAAATAAAATCCTACTCCCACTCTGGAGTCTGACTGACATAATAGTTAACTGTCTATTGGGCAGCTAAGCAGGCCCCACTAGTTCAATAACCAAAATAGTTGCCAACATTGTCCATGTTTCCAGGGACACATATTTGTTCCACATGCTGCAGACAGACCATGCAGAGTGCAGCCCGGCAGCAGTGGTATTGCTAGGGGTGGGCTACTGGGGTCTGCATAGCCCTGAATGGAGTCTCTGGGGCTAAAGTATATTTTAGCCCTGAGACTCCAGAGCTATCATTGTTTTAAAAAAATTCCCCCGCTGAGCTTTCCTCCACACGGGGGTGAGGGCCGAATGGGAGGAGAGGCAGCTATAGGGAGCTCTCTCCCTTGCCCCTCCTGCTCAAGGCACAACCCACAGACAAGTGCCTTCTGGCCATACAGACAACAGTGCGACGGGTGCATGCTCCGCCCCCATCGCGCTGTGAGATCTGCTCGCCTGATGTCCGGCAGAAGATCCTGTATGGTGGTGTTCTTCAGCTGCAGACACAGCCAAAGACATCCTCCTCCCTGCAAATAAACTTAATTTAGCAGGGAGGAGGACCAACGGCTTAAGGTAAAAAAAAATAAAAAAACTGAGTGGGTGTCTCAGTGTGTGCCAGGGTGTCTAGGTGTGTGTGTCAGGGTGTTTGTGTAAGAATATGTGTGTGTCTCAATGTGTGTGTGTGTCTGGGTGTCTCAATGTGTGTAAATGTGTGTCAGGGTGTCTAGGTATGTGTGTCAGGGTGTCTAGTGAGAGCGATGGAGTGTGTGTGTGTATGTGTGAAAGAGAGAGTGTGTGACAGAACTCATCTGGGCTCTAGCCCCAGATCATTTGAAGACCTAGCAACACCCCTGCCCGACAGTATGTAGGATGTATATTTGCACAGACACAATCCAATTAATTAATCAGGGTGGAGATCTCATATATGCATCCTATATACTGCCGGGCTGCACTTTGCATGCTCTGTCTGCAGCATATGTGTCCCTGGAAACATGGCCGATGGCAATTATGAAATAAAGACTTTACAGTCTGACAGTCTCTTTGCCTCTCATGTTCACAGCTTCTGTGTCTTAGCCCCAGCTCTTCACACAGTTCAGACTGATTGCCCTCTGTATAGGGTTTATTCAGCACACTAATTAATGCTCTAAATGCAACCTGAAATGTATCTCCCTCTAGTCAGGGAACACTGAAAGTGCCATTTTGAGGTTAATAGAGTGGTGTTCCTACACACGGCCACAATTTCTCCCCCCCCCACCCCCCAGTGCAACACAACAGGGTGGAGCAGCCATGACATAGAGACTATGCACTCTAGACAATGCATCTGCAACAGCGTGCAAGAGATCGGCTCTGTGCGTTAATACAAACTTATAAAGCTGAAGGGAATGGAACCATCTGGTGACCCTTGCATTTTTTACTTTGTTCCTCTGCATCTATTGTAAGGGAGCATGGTCTGTCACTAGAGTAAAGGAGCGTCCCAAGTTATAATACCGCAAAGTGTCAACATCCCACTTGATGGCATGGCATTCTTTCTCTACCACAACGTATTTCTGTTCCCTAGGCAGCAGTTTACTGCTAATGTAGAGTGCAGGATATTCCTCACCCCCCACATACTGGGACAATACTGCTCCAAGACCCATCTCCGAAGCATCAATCTTTAGAAAGAACTACTAGGTGAAATCACTGGGTTACAACGTAGGGCTGTCCTCAAATCAGTAAATAATATTTTGGCTTTCTGACTCTATTTAACAATATCTGGCTCCCGTTCCCTTGTCATCTCTGTTAGGGTTGCAGCTCGGGTGGAAAAATGCAGTATAACGTGGTATCAATACCAAGCAAAGCCATAACCTGTATTTTTCTCAATGGATGGGGACAGTATTCAATGGCAGTTATTTTATTGATTTGGGGTTTGACCATGCCTCTTCCTATAGTATACCCCAAATACTTATCTTCTGAACATGCTAGTGTACATTTGGCTGGGTTAAGAGTGAAACCAGCAACTCTTAATGTATCCAGCATGGCTTCAACTTTATCAAAGTGAGTTACCCAATCCTGGCTGTAGATGACAAGATCATCTAATTAAGCAGAGGCATATGTGGCATGGGGTCTCAACAGCTTATTCATCAACCTTTGGAAGGTTGCAGGGGCCCCATGCAAGCCAAATGGTAACTTAGTATATTGATAAAGACCCCAAGAGGTCACAAACACGGTCTTTTCCTTAGCAGATTCAGACAAGGGAATTTGCCAATAACCCTTTGTAAGGTCAAGACAACTCAGAAACCTGGCCAGGGCCAATTTCTCAACAAGTTAATCTACCCTAGGCAATGGATATGCGTAAAATTTAGAACACTCGTTGAGTTTCCTAAAATCATTTCAAAAACGTATGGAGCCATCTGGCTTTGGTACCAGGATGATGGGGCTTGACCACTGACTATTAGACTCTCAATAACCCATAATTGCAACATTTTTGCAACTTCAGCTCCTATTGCCTCCCTTTTTGACTCCGGGGCTCTGTACGGTTTAGACTTTGCAATTTTTCCTGGGTCTGTTAAGATCTCATGGACTATTGCATTGGTCCTACCTGGGACGGTAGAGAATATGTCTGCATTTCTTAATAGCAGCTCTCTGACCTCACTTTGCTGGAGAAAGGTCAGTAGAGATTTTAACTTCTGGAACAACTGTGTGGGACTTTACGGTTGGTGACCCAAATATTACACAAGCCTCTTTAGCTTTACAGGGCTCTAGAAGGTTTAAATAGTATACCTGTTCCACCTTTCTCCGACCAGGGTGCCTAACCTTGTAGTTCAATGGTCCTACTTGGCTAATAACGTCATATGGGCTAGAAATTTCCTTTCAGCAGTGGGAACAGGTAACATAGAAACATAGAAACATAGAGTACCATCACACAATCACCTGGCTGGAAGGTTCATACTGTTACTTGTCTATTACCGTATTTGCTTGATTATAAGACGACCCTGATTAAAAGACGACCCCCCAAACTTTGTATATTCCTTTAGGAAAAAAACTAAAAGCCTGAATATAAGACTACCCTATAGGAAAAAAAGTTTAACTTGTATATATGTAAATTTCTTTTTAATATTTAATAAAAAATTGATATTATTCAAATGCATTTCTTGTTTTTATTTCCTTTTATGTGGCAATGCGGCCTCTCTCCCCCTCCCCCAGCTGTCTCTCTCCCTCCCCCCAAACTTCTCTCTCTCTCTCCTCCTCCCTCGTCTCTCCCCCCCCTTGTCTCTCTCCCCCTTCCCCTTGTCTCTCTCTATCACCCCTTGTCTCTCTCTATCCCCCCCTCCCATTTTCTCTCTTCCCCCTCCCTCCCCTTGTCTGTGTGTCTCCCCCCTCCCTCCCTCCCCTTGTCTGCGTGTCTCCCCCTCCCTCCCCCGTCTGTGTGTGTCTCCCCCCCTGTCTGTGTGTGTCTCCCCCTCTCCCTCCCTCCCCCTCACCTTGTTTCTTTCCCTGGTGGCTAGTCGGGGCAGCCGAGGGATGTCTGCACATATCGTGCAGACATCCCCCAGCTGCCCGATTCTCCTGGTGGCTAGCGGGGCAGCGGAGGATGCCTGCGCGATGAGCGCAGACCTCCCCTGATGCCACCCGACACGACCGCCGGGACTTTTATGATGAAGCTGGAAGGACCCGGCTTCATCATAGAAGTCCCGGCAGTCGTGCTCATCGCGCAGACATCCCCCTGCTGTTAGCGAGGGGGATCCAGGTCCCCTGCAGCTCTGCGGGGGACCTGGATCCCAGTTTTATAATCTGACCTCGATTTGAGGTCAGATTTTAAAATGACCTTGAATGTAAGATGAGGGGTATTTTTCTGAAAAAAAACCTCATCTTATATTCGAGCAAATACGGTATATAGAATTTGTTGCCTCTGTTGGGCTTCCTCCAAATATTTCTTGGGAGCAACCTGTTTGATGCAGTCTCACATTTGTTCCACATAGTTAATAACATTATTCCCTGGTATCATTTGCTCTTCCCACTCTTCCTTTGCTACATCTAGTTAGCTCCTTGGATGCCTGCCATAAAGAATTTCAAAGGGTGAAAACCCTACTGAAGCTTGGGGTACCTCACGTACAGCAAACAGTAGATATTTTTGAGGGTCCTTTTGAACCTCTCCAACAGACCATCAGTTTGAGGATGGTATACCGAAGTTCTCAGCGAAGTTATCTTTAGAAGCAGGCTTAGCGCCTTCATAAGACGTGAAACAAAAGGGGTACCCTGATCGGTAAGGATTTCATTGGGTATACCATCTCTAGAAAAAAATTGTACTAGTTCTTTAGCTATTGTTTTAGAAGAAGTATTCGAAAGGGGTATTGCCTCTGGATAGCGTGTGGTATAATCCACTACAACCAGAATGTATTGGTTACCTTTGGATGTTTTCTCTAAAAGACCCACTATATCCATGGCAATTCTTTCAAAAAGGGTTTCAATTACTGGTAAGGGTATAATCGGAGCCTTTAAATTAGGTCTAGGTGATGTCAACTGACATTCTGGGCATGAAGCACAGAACCTTTTGGTTTGCTCATAAACCCCAGGCCAGAAAAATCTTTTCAAGATTCTTTACTGAGTTTTTTATACCCCCAAATCTACCCCAAACATGTGAGAGTGGGCTAAATCCAAGGCCTTACTCCTAAAGGGGTGTGGTATCATAAGCTGTTCTATTTCATACCCTTCCTCTTTAATCACACAATATAAGAGATCACCCCATAATATTAAATGAGGATGTACCTCTTTAGACTTTCCCTCTACAAGAACACCACTAATCTCTACAACTCTTGTAAAGGCCTGTTGTAAGGTCAGGTCTCTAGTTTGTTCCCTTCCAAACTTCACACAGCGCAGGCTTTCAGCTTGCTGTTCCACATCATTATCCCCAGAGGGTGTGGCCTCAGTACTTGTGCCTTGCATCTCATCTTGATCACTGTTATCAAGATCATTAATTAGGACTATGCGTAATTGATTTGTACCCCTCTACTTATCGCTTCTCCTTTCTCGTTTTGACTTATGTATTTTACTTTCTTTATCAAAAAAGTCAGGTTAAGTTAATGGAATAATACTATACGGGTTGTCAATTGCCAATTCTGAGGGCTTGGGAGTTACCTGATTTTGAACCAAGGTTCTAAAGTCAGGGAAATCACAGCCTAACACTGGTAAGGTAAATTTGTGACTACTGTGGCTTTTTCCTTTATGGACCGACTTTGTAAAGATTTATCAAGCTTTGTCTTAGAATATTCCACAGTAGAACCATGAACACAACATACTCCCACCTTTTTCTTAGATAACAATTGATCAGGTTCTATCAGACCATCAGCAATTAAGGTTATATCACTCCCTGAATCAACGATGGTCTTTATGGCCTTCTGGTTTAGAAAAACCTGTATATGAAAAACAGAGTTTTCTCCTGAAACCCCACTAAACACCCAAGTCCACAAAAGTTCTTGTATGTAGCAGCATGTCCACAGTCGATTGGTTCCTGTAGTTGCAGACAGCGGGCCTTTACATGTCCAGGCTGCCCATACTCAAAGCAGATTATGGGAACAGGGCGATGCTGCAGCTCTTTCTTTGTCTTGGTTTTCTTGAAGATCTGCTGGGGTTCAAAAGGGCCCAGATTTCCCCTTCCAGACAGCAGCGGTTGATCTTGTTATGCCTAGTTGTGATATCTTTGGGCCTCAGCAGACACAAGCCCATTGCCCATGCTGGTTGCATAGATAAGCCTCAGAGAATTCTCCTTTTTAACATTTCATCTCATGTGTCAACCAACTTGCTAAGCCTTTTAGATCTTACGAGCAGTGCTATTAGCTTTTATCTCATGTAACCTTTCATTGTATGCCAATCTGGAACTTCATCCCATTGTACAGGACCACAGCATATCTAACGGCTAAATAATAACAAATGAAAACAATGCAAAAATATTTCAGTGATTTGAAACAATGAGCTGGAAGATTCTACAAATGCTATTTGTAACAGAAAAATTTAATTTAGTTTTGCAGACACAATAAAAAAATAAGGGTACAAAATATAAGAATACATACAAACACTTCCTTGGATCCTCCTACCCCACCAAATAGCCACTGTGACATATGTAATAATAATGAATGGATAAAGAAATATAAGCATTCTCTTTAATAATTTTATTAGTTATATAGCAGAAGGTCCTGTTGGTAAGGTATGTTTTGCTGATGATACAAAGATTTGCAGCACGGTTGATGTTCTTGGAGGGATAAGCCAAATGATAAATAATTTAGCTAAACTAGAAAAATGGTCAGAGCTGTGGCAACTGACATTTAATGTGGTTAAGCGTCCTAACCTCAACATCTGAGGAAAGGGATTTAGGAGTAATACTTTCAGAGGACTTAAAGGTAGGTAGGCAATGTAATAGAGCAGCAGGGATGCTAGCAGAATGCTTGGTTGCATAGGGAGAGGTATTAGCAGTAGAAAGAGGGTAGTGCTCATGCCATTGTACAGAGCACTGGTGAGACCTCACTTGGAGTATTGTACCCAGTACTGGAGACAGTATCTCCAGAAGGATATTAATACTTTGGAGAAAGTCCAGAAAAGTTCAAAACTGGTTCGTGGGTTGAAGGATAAAACTAACCAAGAAAGGTTAAAGCATCATAACATGTATAGCTTGGTGGAAAGTTGTAAATGGGGGGGATATGATAGAAACATGTAAATTCATAAAGGGAATCAAATCAGTAAAGGCGGAGAGTATATTTAAAAGAAGAAAAACCACCACAACTAGTGAACATTAAATTAGAGGGGCAAAGATTTAAAAAATAATATCAGGAAGAGGGTAGTGGATGTATGGAATAGCCTTCCAGCTGAAGTGGTATAGGTAAACATAGTGAAGGAGTTTAAGCATTAGGTGTGGGATATAAGAAAGGGAATCGGGGACTAATAAAAGTATTTTGGAAATTGGGCAGACTAAATTGCATGGAACTGTGAATGGAGATCCCAAGTTATGGCCAGAATCGCTTGAAACATTCTCAGTATCAGCAGCTCTTCAGAATGATTACAACTCGGCTATTATGACCTGTACTTGGGAACAGAGCTGGTACCAATAGGCAAACTAGGTGTTGGTGATTCTGAGGGGGCACCATCTGTTTTACCGGATACATTTAAAATTCCTTAAATGTGCGTGTCAGGGTGCCTCCTGGGTTAGAGGAGCCGACTCACCAGCCCTCTTTGCACCCGACACGCACGAAGGCTACCACAGTGCCCTCACTTATGGGGAAGTCAGAGCGTCCGAGGTCACATGACCTCGTGGCGCTTTGACTACAGTGACTGGCAGGAAGTGCAGAGACATGAGAGCTAGGCAGAGCCTGCTGAACTCTGCACCTTGATACTGAGGCAAGTCAAATTTATTGAGTGTGTGTGTAAGTGGCAAAGTGTGTTTGTGTAAGTGTGTTTTAGTGGCAGAGTGTAAGTGTGTGTGTGTTAGTGGCAGAGTGTAAGTGTGTGTGATTGGCAGAGTTTAAGTGTGTGTGTGTGTGTGGCTGAGTGTAATAAATGGGTGTATCACAGTGCTCTATTGATATTGTATCCCTGTTACTACAACTGGGTATGTGCAAATATGTGTCAGTGTGGATAAGTGTTGCTATGCATGTGAGACACTGTGTATGGTGGCTGCAGGTGCATGTGTGACTCTGCGTGTGTGTATATGTTCATGTGTGTATACATGTGCCTCTGAATGTGTAACTGTGTGTATTTGGTCCTGAGGGAGGGATCATCATAGGGTGGCAAAATGTATGTTTGCCTAGGGCGGTAAAATGTCTTGAACTGGCCCAACTTGAGAATTCCATTTATCATTACATGCAATTCCCTCTTTCATGAATGAAGCACAAGGAAAATGTTTGTGTGAAATGTTCTGCACTAAACTGTATGCACAACAATTGGAGAAAAGTGATATATATATTAGTGTTTTCAGGTGCTAATATATATAGTACATCAATCTATTAATACATCAGCTGCTACAAACATCCAAGGTGCTGGTTCCCTTAAACCCCTCTTACAATAGAAAATGGAAAAAAGAAAAGATTGAGTGCTGCAAACAAAGGACATGCTGTCTATGGCAGCGCTGTATTTAGCATGAGGCAAACAAAGGCAAGTGACTTTTTTAAAAAAGCCGCCCCTTTAAGAAAAAAACCAAACTTTCTTTCCGGCTGTGAGACTGTGGCTAGGGAGATCGGCTGCACGGGGTGACGAACAACCAGCACAGAGAAACCTCCATGGTGCCTTTTTGGCTCCTCATGCAGTATGACAGGGAAAGTGCTGACAGGTCACGTGACCTATTTGCACAAACCACGTGGGGAGCCGAACAGACAGCATGGTAGGACACCATGCTGTTTGCCACTAGCCACCATGGACACAGGTAAGTCCCGGGGTGAGGGGGGTTGGGGGTGATGTGATGGGGTGATGGAGGCATGTGTTGGGGTGATGTAATGGGGGTGATGGAGGCATGTAAGGGGGGTGATGGGGGAAATGTAATGGGGTAATGGTGGTGATTTAATGGGGTGATGGAGGCATGTGATGGGGTGATGTAATGGGGGCATGTAATGGGGGGTGATGGAGGCATGTAATGGGGTAATGAGGGGCATGTAATGTGGTGATGGGGCTTGTAATGTGGTGATGGGGTGATGTAATGGGGTGATGGAGGCATGTGATGGCGTGATGTAATGGGGGTGATGGAGGCATGCAAGGGGGTGATGGGGGAAATGTAATGGGGTGATGTGATGGAGGTATGTAATGGGGTGATGGGGGTGATGTAATTGGGGCATGTAAGGGGAGTGATGGAGGCATGTAATGGGGTGAATGAGACATGTAATGGTGTGATGGTGCATGTAATGGGGTGATGGAGGCATGTAATGGGGTTATGGGAGGCATGTAATGTGGTGATGGGGGCATCTAATTTGGTGATGGAGGTAGGTGATGAGGTCATGTAATGGGGGGATTTGGGTTATAGGGCATGTCGTGGGTGTGCAGTGGGGGTAGGGGGGTGCATGAATTTTGTCTGCCTAGGGCAGCACAAAACCAAGATACACCACTGGTCTAAGGTACGATTGATGGTACCGAGTGTGATGTGGCACACATAGACCAGTAATTGACCATGATGGTGAGCAACTAAGAATGATTCCATGGCCAACTGATGGAGAGGCAGGAAGAGATGGCTAGCCACTTAGATGATGTAGTTGTGGAGCAGGCTCAGATGAGAATAATGTACCAACAGGAGTCTGAGGCTAGAGCTGAGTACTGCAACCGAATTTTGAAATACAAGTATGCTAAACTGGAAATGCAGCGTGGTTACTTCTAGCATACCGCTACTACTGCGGAAATTCCCACACCTAACATCCCTCCATTGGCACAGCTAGTTGAAGGTCACTCTGGTGAGGAGGTAGATCAAATCAATATAACAGACATATCATCCTCCTCATCAAATGCTGAGGAGTAAATCATACTGTAGTATCTTGTTAGTAGTCATGGAACACTTGGTTACTTATCATTCCTATCACTCAGTTGTACTCATCCACTTTATTTTTTATTTATAATTATAAAACATACATTTTCTAATGAAAATAATAAGAAAATAAATATATGTATTATTTGAACTTATCTATATGAGTCTGTGTTGTTATTCAGGTAAATCCACACCTCACACATTTCCACAGTTCATGGCAGCCTTTTATTTCCACAGTGGTGACTCTACATGTGTACACCTTCCCCTCCATTATAGTAACACACTGGTGTCTGTGCTGCACATGTATTTTGCTGCTTCACACTTTTTTTGATGTGTTATTTTTACATAGTTCCCTTTTGTACAAATATCATCTTTTAAACAAATATTGTAATGCTGGATATTTGTATGTGAAATTATATTAGGGCATGTTCATAAAGCACTTTAAAATATTTGTTAGTGTTTTTTAGAGGGCTTTAACTTTAAATTCTCCAGCTAAAATCAAGGGAAAAGAAATGGGTGAATCCTGCCTATGTTACCTCGATTTGGAGCTTTTTCAGTGTTTATCGATGTACAGTGGGTAGCCAAATATCTATACTACTCATGGTGAAAATGTCCTAATCTGGGGTAATTGAGAGTCTACACTGTACTACATTCACTATGTTTTGTTTACTGCAACGTCTGTGATATTCACCCAGTATGTTTCTGGCTGAACATCATGGGAATTGTAGTAAACGCTAGACTGGAGCAGAGGTGGGCAATCTACCATCACAGCTAATGTAAACTAAAGTTAGCATGATGCTGAGG
The DNA here is from genome assembly GCA_036172795.1 of Pelodytes ibericus. NCBI lineage: Eukaryota > Metazoa > Chordata > Amphibia > Anura > Pelodytidae > Pelodytes > Pelodytes ibericus. Next base: position 47,325,887 of record CM069866.1, on the reverse strand, counting down.
CTCATGCTGGCTGAGCATCATAGGGACTGTAGTTTATGAAAGCCACTACTACAGCAGTCTTATTTCTTCTTTATTATTTGATAACTAATCTTTGTCTTCCACCAAGGAACCCCTCTCATAAACCAACAAAATTAGGCAATCGGGAGGGGGTGGTGAAGGATTGAGGGGTAATTTTGCCACCCATTCTCAAATAAAATCTTGTGGATACTCATGAAAGGGGCCAAAGCTGACACCATTGAGCCCTTACTTTGTTTTCACAAAAATAACGAATTATTGGGCTGTAGAAAATAAAGTTAAAATAAGTTAAAGTGGCTGCCATAATGGGAAATATTTGGGCAGGGTATAGATCTACGTTAAACTGATATGGTCTATTGTACAATATGTCTTTTGTACAGGTTTCTGCAAATATTATTTATATCCTGATCTTCTTTTCTTTGGATTCATAAAACAATATTGCTAGGTCTTCATTTCTCTTTGCTTTCTGTTTTTTCCTGTAGACTCTCCAAACACAGCTAAATACAACTGAAGAAATGCCAATAATGATAACAGAAAGCCCTAGTACAAAGAGAACAAAATCAATAGTTTCAGCTGCAACGGCCACACTTGTAGCTGAAACACCAATCAAAAAAGCTATTATTCCCAAGCCCAGCATACAGTTGTGGCAGGAATTTTCCATACCACCGGTAGTGGTGCTTATAAGATGTGGATCCTTCATTATGTTTTCATTTGGTTCATTCCCATAACTTGTTAATGTTGGATCTGGGTCATTCAATTCAACGGTTATCTTCTGAGGTGAGAAGGCAGCAGCCATTGAGATAAAATCTGAAATAACAAACAAAGGATTTTTATGTAAAAAAAAAACAACTATTTGAAAACAGTTTCGAATTACTGAATCAGACAAAAAAAAACCTCATTTAAGTGATTTCCAATTTCACTTCAAATAGGGAAAGAAATGCCGTCTTGTATGGTAATTATCACAAGGATTTTTTTGTGGATCAATAGCAGCTGAGAATTTATGTGTAAGATATTTTATGCTTTTGTAATAACATTTGCTGCAACTCTTATGCTAATCCTTCTGTTCTCCAATTATTTGAATGCAGAGGAAAGAGGATTTTAACCATACAATTTTCAACAGAGGCACTGACGAACCATTAAATATTCAACCATTATAATACAATGTACTGGATCTCCATTGCTTGAAACCTTACAGTATTATGTTATGTTTGCAATCATTTTTATTTTTTGTATATTGCACTGCGTACACAAACCATCACCATATATTTATTGTATTTTCACTTTTGTTTGTAATAAAAAATATAAAATGACATACAAATGTAAAAATAGTTCATTTATATTTCAAAAATAGTACACAGATATTCAATTGCATCAAAAAAGGGGGGTGGGTGCTACAATGCCCGAGAACAAACAGTACTGCAATAGTCTGTCCTGTAGGATAATACCTACTCGGGAGAGCAACTACATTTTTTGCCTGCTTACACCATTGCAGAGGAACCACTCCATTAGCATATCAGACTGATCCCACCCATAAGGGCAGTCCAGACCCAAAATGCATGGCTAGTACCCTCTACACGAGGAACAAAGCAAACCACAGACGTACGTTTCGGCCTACAATGGCACGAGGCCAGGGACCCACGGCCTGCTTGCACCTAGAGGATCATCAGCCATACCATACTGACGAGGCCATTGTAGGCCAAAACGTACGTCTGTGGTTTGCTGTGTTCCTCGTGTAGAGGGTACTAGCCATGCATTTCGGGTCTGGACTGCCCTTATGGGTGGGATCAGTCTGATATGCTAATGGAGTGGTTCCTCTGCAATGGTGTAAGCAGGCAAAAAATGGAGTTGCTCTCCCGAGTAGGTATTATCCTACAGGACAGACTATTGCAGTACTGTTTGTTCTCGGGCATTGTAGCACCCACCCCTCTTTTTTGTCGATATTCAATTGCATGCCTTCAAACTGTCCTCCTTTGCGCAAGACTAGATTTGGAGACTCTGTCCCGCTGAGCTCAGCAGAATTCAGAACCAAAATACTGCAGTCCTGATCTCATTCTCCAGACACTGGAAAATGCATAGTGCGCATGCACAGTATCGTGTGCAGTAGTGCTGTCAGTTTAAGTGACTGTCCCCTGGCATCCCCAAGAAGTTGGAAGCTATGCAATTTTCTACTCCTATCATGCAGTGACTGCAGTTATGCTGGCTACGCATAATGGGAGTTGCACTTCAGTGTTCGTTGAAGGGTTGTAATGTACACATATAGATATTTGTGTCGAGAGAATTAACCTTCTGGCTATGTCACTTTTTTTTTCTCCACAAGGCATGAAAAATGAGAGGAAGAGAGAAGAACAAACACCTGTCCAGTCCTGTCTATAAGCAAGCACCTGCCCAGTCCTGTCTCAGTTACCAGTTCTGTCTTAGCTTACCTACTGTCCCAGTATAAGTTGTGGTGTGCAAACTGACACCATGCTTCTCCCTGCACATAGACTGCTGCCTGACATCCTCTAATGGGTTGTATAAATGCTGTACACTTAAAGACTAAATGGAAGGCAGACATAGAGCCAAAAACATGGCCATAAATATGACAGAAGTGGCTCATGCAGATGTGAGTATGTGACCACAGTTTCCATCACAACTCCATCTTGTGTAATTTGTAGAATGACCTTCTCATTCAAATTTAGCTCTTTCAAACATGCTTTAACCACTAAATCCTTGGTAGTTTACTAATTTTACTACATACTTGCATAGCAAAGTCCCGAAAATAAATTCCACAAGAATTAGTAATTTCAAAAATGTAGATAATAATTTGTTTCATCCTATTTAATGAATAAAAGTAAAAGATATAAATATGCTTATAACTGAATGGCTACCCAGGCTTGGTAGCACCTCTGTACGCTGTGTGAAATCACCTCCTTAGCCCCTGATTACAGCTAAGTATTCACCCAGCAAGTCTCTCTGGACCCTTGCTCTTTGTACCCAAATAGCAGACAGGACCACTAGCAGTTAGGTACAGCAAGAATTAACAACCTCTTTATTTGTGAAAACAGAACAGACTTATAAACACACAAACATGACATCAACTGGGAGGAGGCACAGGATAAACTAATTATATTATAGTAAGCCTCAAACAATAGAAGACCTTATGTAAACAGGGAATTAAACGCAGTATAACTTTACATAAAATAAACATGCCATCTTTAGATCCAGAAATCCAGGCTACAAGGGACAATAGATGGCTCATAGGACAGTAAACACTTATTGATTAGATAATAATCTTTTCAACACTAAAATATAATCACATTTCTTAACCTGGGGAAAAACAGTGAATGGGACAAAGGTTTGGATCCAAGGGTATACAGCTTGGCTGATGAACCTGAATGATGAACCTCTGTTTATAGTCCAGTTGAAAACAGGGTTCCACTGGTGCCCTCAAAGTGTGTACCCCCAAACTAAGACAGGGTCCATAGTCCACAGGGAGTCTTCTGCCCAGGGCCTTCCAAGAACCGTGACAATGCTATTTTTTCCTTTTACCGTTACTCAACCCTTTGGGGGCTATTCACTATAAAGTGAGTTCCAGGTGAGATGTGTTGAGTTGAGTTGAGGTGAGATGAACATTTACTCTCACCAATTTAACAATTAATTGTACAAATTCACCAGGTTTGCCCCTGAACAATGTATAGTTAAATAGGTGAAATGAAATGCCCAAACCACCTATTCTCACCTGCAACTCAGCTTTTAGTGAATAGCCCCCATTGAGTGCATATTAGTTCTTTCCCAATTTAAAATAATGAGGATAGTAATTACATGAACTTTGTGCTTGTTTTGCAGAATTAACAACACAATTAAGACGATCTTGTGAATTAATAGGCATTTCACCTCACTGGGGTAATCTGTAGCTTCTTACATTATTCTGCTGGTGAAGGATTGACTAAATATTCCTTTTCATTTATTATCAGCAACCTCTGCGCCTACGAGGTATTGGACTTACCAACTCCTTTTTAATTTATTCAATCTTATGATTAACATTGTACATTCTTCTGCATGCTAGTAATGCATGCCATTATTATATGTGAAGGCAAAGCTGCACGCTCGTTAGCGTGCATGCTAAGCAGTTCCCCCAGTAAAATATAATGTGGAAAACACTGCAACTCCAGTGACCAGATAATTGGTAACACATGATGTACGAGCAGACATTTATAACATAGCACACATATGCCATTTGATTACCTCAGATAAGGGAACTAGGGAGGATGAGAACGTGATTAGCAGAGAGGATGATACTGTCCAGCAGAGACGCTGTAAATGAATGAGATAAATAAAAATCAGCATTGAAGACTTGTGTATATTATATATTGGAATAATAATAGTTATGTATTGTTTAATTTAAAATGTTATGTTGTATTTGATCTTTTTTTTTTACTTGAATAGGATTAATTAATTTTGGGATTCTTAAAAAAATGAGGTTCTCAATATGGAACAATATCATAATTAATATAGCAAAATGCACAAGAAAGCTAGTTGCTTTTGTATTTGTTTTCTCATAAAATGCCATGTTTTATAGTTCACATAACAAAAGGTCCCAAATCAAAATCAGTACATGTAGTTAGATAATAAGCATAAACTAGTTTACTGTATATTGCATTTACACCATTGTTAATAAACTAATGATATTGTTTACTTCTACTATTTTTTTTTTACTGTTTATATGTTTTTACTTTCTGCATCTAATCTTTCATTATTTTTTAAACTCACATATATTATACAAATATACGTCAGAATGGGGAAATTGAGTTTTCAGCTGAAATAAATGGTACTTTGGGTAAATAAGTAAACAGAATATGATGTCATTTTCAGAATCATAATAGTAGGACAATATGTATTCAATGACTTGAGTTATCACTTATCATTAGTTTTTCATACAAAATACTTAACTGCGATCTATGGTATCCAACAACCTGATATAAATAGAGCACACTGACAGAAAATAATGCTTCATGGTGAGCTGTGCACTGTAGATAGAATTGCCTCCAAGCCAATACGGGCAGGGGGGTACAAATTTGGCTTGAAGTTAGTGTTAAGTCTATGGGGGCAATAGCAAAGCAAGTATTTTTTGAAAATACTTAACTGCAGATTTCAAGAATACCTAGACTCCAAATAAAGTGATCTGGTGAGAGTTTTCACTGGTTAAGAAAAGAGTAATATAATATAAGACAAAGCAAACTGATTCTATGTTTCTGTTTAAATCGGCTACATAAAAGAAGAAATTGAAGATCCTTTACAACATTATTCACATAATTCTCTTTTCATTTGTTCCTAGATGTATTGTGTTATTGGTGACATTTAAAAAATTCAATTCATGTAATAAAAATATACTAATAAAAAGTAATGCTGATTGAAAGATTTTAACACTAATAGAATAACAAAATTTGATTCTGATGACTTGTTTAAATTTTTTCTTAGGTAAACATTGCATATTCTAAAATATCTTCAATACAGAGCAATATATTTATTTTTCATAATTAACATCAAAATTCTCATAAATGCTACTGCTTTGATACTATCTATCAAAAGGGTTTGCTTCTCGCTTAAAAATCTGATATACTTTTTTGGGAAACTGAATTAATTTCATATGTAAAATATATAATATAGTGCTCAAAACATAAATAATAATAAGTGTAAGCTTGATCAATACCAAAAACAAAATAGATGGGAAATGTATAGGAATTATTCTTACCTTTTTCTTCAGTAAAACTACAATGACTAGTTTGGATTCATTAAGTGGTTGTTTTCCAATTCAGTTGTGGGTATATTCATTGGCTGCCTTTAAGTTTTCCAGCCCCACTTATATAGCTGAAGTGTTTCTTTTTCATTAGTATTCCACTAGTTTGTTTGCATCAGATTGTTTTATTTTTTCTTTTATATAAATATATATCTTCTTAAAACAGAGCCACTGTCGTTCTCTGTATGATATACTCTGCATTTGTATCTACTGGTCCTTCAAGCTTTAAAAGTTTCATGAAGTTTTTTTTTTTTTTAAATACACAAATCACTCACTGCTAGTTCCCGCCCATTTCAATTAGAGTCCCGACTTGAAGATGAAAATGATAAAGAAGCCAATTAGCCGGTTTCCCTTGCTGCTTTTTAAGGGATGTTTGAGCTGCCTAGTCTTTTCATAGCTTTTCTTCACCGGACAGAGCATACGAAAACACCAATCAACAGGCAGGCAAACAAAATAAAATCAAGTGTTTTGAACAAAGCAGGGAAGAATGGTCAGAGATTAGTGAATTGCGACATGATTGTGGGAAAAGTATGAACAAAAACATAAATTTAAATGTTAATATTAGCTTTGGGGTAGAAGAAATCTAGTTTAAGTTAAGTGAATGTTAGAAGTGTTGTTAGCATTGACTGTTTAGCTGGTGCTATCAGAGGTTTGGACACATAACTATTTTCCATTCAAGTGGGAAATCAATGAAACTTAGTTTTAAGCTTCGTAATTAGTCAGTAACAGTAAGGTAATAAAGTTCAAACATATAGCAATTTAAAGTTAAACTGTGCTGGAAGGTTCACGAGCTGAGACATTTTCAGGCAATGGAGTAGTCCCACTAGGGAAGTAGCAGGCAGTGCTAATTCCCAGAATCTTGGGGGAGCAACCCCATGAAATCATAGATCCTTTCATATTTTGTGTATCCTTTTTCAATATATGTTGGGCGGTTGAATGTAGAATTTAATCTATTTGTAATTTGTGACAGGTAATATGAGGGTCAGCATTTAATCCATATTTTATTTGCAATATGTGAAAATGTTTATACACTTGTATAAAGTCATTTACAATAGACTATTTGCAATAATCAATTCCTTAAAGACGGCACAGATGTGTAAAGCAAATAACCGGACAGGAAAAAAGGTGTTAACAGTTTTAGTTTTTAAAGAAAGTACACCACTATTATGCATTGATCAAAAATGACCACATTAAAAAACCTCCCTTCACAATGTGTTTAGGAGAAAAAGAACAAATGTTATTAAGTTGTACTTCTTCCGGTGCCTATATGTGTGTCAGTCCTATACGTAGCTGCCATGACATTTTGCTGGGAGCTATACTATACAACCATCAATATCTGGATCACTATTTAAAATTATTACTACAAAGAGTGTCTGATGGGAGCTATACAGTATCACCATCATCATCTGGTTACCAACATGTTTATAGGAATTATACTGTACTACAGTCAATGTCTAGCTAGCTAGATGTGAGCAATAATGTAGCATGAATATACAGTCGGCTCAGATAGATCCCATTTTTCTTCAGTAAATTGAAGCTCTGAGTTTTGAACCCAATCGGATTAATTTGTTGATCCAAGTAGCCCTAAAATTCGGGTTAACTCAAACTGGCACAAAAATGATCCAATGTGGCTGATTTTCATGCTTTAATTAAGAAACTGAACTCCTCCACAGTTTGGCTGCCAGATTGGTAGCCTCGGCCCTTCCTAAAGACTTATAGCAAAAATCTGTAGAATTGAACTGGACGAAATTCAGCAATTTCTGCTGATTTCGGGCCAACTTTGGGGAAATTAAGTCCTTTAGGACATGGCTTGACAAACGTAATTTACTTTTAGGAGCCAGCAAAAAAATGTAAGAGCCAGACAATGGCACATCACATCACACAAAGGTACACACATAATCACGCACAGAGACAGTCACATACATACACCTCACATATATAGACAGACACCTCACAGACATCCAATCAGTCACATACACAGCAGGGGCGGATCCAGAGTCTGATCTCGGGAGGGGCACATGTCCGTCTGTCTTTTCCTCTCTCCCATGTCAGTCTGTCTTTTCCTCTCTCCCATGTCCATCTGTCTTTTCCTCTCTGCCATGTCCGTCTGTCTTATCCTCTCTCCCATGTCTGTCACACTCCTCTCACTCCCCGTGTCCCTCTGTCTCTCTTCCTTCCATATCCGTTTCTCTCCTCTTCACTTCCATGTCCGTCTATGTATCCTCTTCTTTCCCATGTCCGTCTGTCTCTCCTCTCATTTACCATCTCTCTGCCTCTCCTCTCCCATCCCGTCTGTCTGTCTCTCCTCTACTATCCCATTTATGTCTCTCTCTTCTCCCTTCCCATTTATGTCTCTTTCCTCTCCCTTCCCATGTCTGTCTATCTCCTCTCCCCATATCTGTCTGTCTCTCCTCTGCCATCCCATGTCTGTCTGTCTGTCTCTCCTCTGCCATCCCATGTTTGTCTGTCTCTCCTCTGCCAACCCATGTCTGTCTGTCTCTCCTCTACCATCCCATTTATGTCTCTCTCTTCTCCCTTCCCATTTATGGCTCTCTCAGCCAATTTGTCCAATAATATGCCAGTATTATTTGCCATTTAATATGCCCCAGCCAATTTGCCCAATAATATGCCAGTGTTAGTTGCCATTTAATATGCCCCAGCCAATTTGCCCAATAATATGCCAGTGTTATTTGCCATTTAATATGCCCCTGACAATTTGCCCAATAAATTATATGCCAGTGTTATTTGCCATTTAATATGCCCCTGCTAATTTGCCCAATAATATGCCAGTGTTATTTGCCATTTAATGCGCCTCTTCCAATTTGCCCAATAATATGCCAGTACTAGTTGCCATTTTATTTTATTTTTTATTTATTTATTTTTTTTGCCATTTTTATAACCAAAAACAATTAGTTGCCATTTTATATGCCCCAGCCAATTTGTCCAGTAATATGCCAGTGTTAGTTGCCATTTTATAAGCCCCTTCCAATTTGCCCAGTAATATGCCAGTGTTAGTTGCCATTTTAAAAGCCCCTTCCAATTTGCCCAGTAATATGCCAGTGTTAGTTGCCATTTTATATGCCCCTTCCAATTTGCCCAATAATATGCCAGTGCTAGTTGCCATTTGATATGCCCCTGCCAATTTGCCCAATAATATGCCAGTGCTAGTTGCCATTTTATAACCCCCTTCCAATTTGCCCAGTAATATGCCAGTGTTCATTGCCATTTTATAAGCCCTTTCCAATTTGCCCAGTAATATGCCAGTGTTCGTTGCCATTTTATAAGCCCTTTCCAATTTGCCCAGTAATATGCCAGTGTTGGTTGCCATTTTATAACCCCCTTCCAATTTGCCCAGAAATATGCCAGTGTTCATTGCCATTTAAAAAGCCCTTTCCAATTTGCCCAGTAATATGCCAGTGCTAGTTGCCATTTTATATTCCCCTGCCAATTTGCCCAGTAATTTGCCACTGTTAGTTGCCATTTTATATGCCCCTTCAAATTTGCCCAATATGCAGTGTTATTAGCCATTTATTAAGCCCCAGACTATTTGCCCCCCATCTCCCCAGCACTTACCTTATCCCCTGGTGGCTAGTGGCAGGCAGCATGGTCTCCCCCATGCTGCCTGTTCGGCTCCCAGGCGGTTGTGCCGACAGGTCACGTGACCCGGCGCGCGTATGACGTCAGCGCGCCGGTCACGTGACCTGTCGGCACTTCCGTGTCAGACTGCACGGGGAGCCGAACAGGCAGCACGGAGCTTTCTCTGTGCTGCCTGTTCGGCTCCCCGTGCAGCCTGGCAGACAGGCAGAGAAGGTGAGGGGGATCTTCCGATCCCTTCTCACCTATGTCTCTGCCTGCAAGCGTGTCGTTTTATTTTTTTAAAGCGTTTTTTTTTTTTTTTTTTAAAGCGTTTATTTTTTTTTTTTCTTTCTCTTCTCGGGGGGGGCAATTGCCCCGTTGCCCCCCCCTGGATCCGCCACTGATACACAGAGAGACAGTCACATGCACACACATCACAGACATCCAGTCAGTCACATCCAAACACAGAAAGTCACACACACCTCAGACATCCAGTCAGTCACATACAAACACAGCCAGTCACATACACACACCTCATGTAACCAGCCAGTCACATACATACACAGCCAGTCACATATACACACCTCATGTACACAGCCAGTCAGACACAAACAAGTCAGCAATTTTTTTTTTTTTATAGAAAAAGTACATTTCTATATGTGTCCCCCTCCCTGCTGGTTTAACTTATTGAAGGGGAGGGGTAGCATTTCTTCTGCAGCCAGATCTTCATCTGTCATCCTGAGGTGTGCCACGATGTCACAGGACACACATTGCAATAGGGGGTGGAGCTTGCAGTCTGTGACAATCAGACTTCCCCACCTCGTGCTGCGCATAAAAAAACAAATGGGGGGCATGTGGCTAGCACCACAAAGGCGCCAGATCTAATTTCCTGGTCGCCATGGTGACCTGGCACCCAGTGAATGTCAAGCCCTGCTTTAGAAGTAAGAGAATTCCATAGAATGCTTATTCAGCTTGTGATAGTCAACAAAATGCAAAGGTATTATGGCACAAAGTGTTTCGTTATTATCTGACATTATTTTATTTGTTTTTTACTGAGGTAGATTTGCTTCATATACAAAGATTATGCATATAGTTACATAGTAACATAGTAATTTAGGTTGAAAAAAGACACAAGTCCAACAACTTCAACTCATCTACCTATCATTCCAGCGTTTTGATCCAAAAGAAGGCAAAAACCCCTAAGGAAGCTATTTCGAATTTTGCCTCCTAGGGAGGAAAATTCCTTCTTGACTCCAAAAGGGCAATCGGATTTCTCCTTGGATCAATAAGCTCTATTATTAATGCTTATTCTATTATTAATACCCTTGTATGTTCTGCTTTTCTAAAAAAAACATCCAGACCATTTTTAAATGCATCTATTGTGGTTGATAGCACTACCTCTCTTGGTAGTGAGTTCCATAACTTTATTGTCCTTACCATAAAGAATCCCTTCCTTTGCTGTCTATGAAATCTTTTGCTCTTCCAGTCTCAGTGGGTGACCTCTTGTTCTTTGTACATTTCTGTTAATGAACAGGTCCCTGGAGAGCTCCTTATATTGGCCCTGCCAGGGGCGTACCTAGAGCATTTGGCAATTGGGGCGGACCCTGAGTGTGGCACCCCCCCCCCCCCCCCATAATACAAATGTAAGAAAACACCCACAATTTTTTCAGTGTTTGAAAATTGTACAATTATATATTAATATTGTGCCACTCAGAACCCAGTAATATTGTGAAATTCAGATACCAGTAATATTGTGCCATTCAGATGCCAGTAATATTGTGCCACTCAGAGCCCAGTAATATTGTGCCAGTCAGATGCCAGGAATATTGTGCCACTCAGAGCCCAGGAATATTGTGCCATTAAAGTGCTCGTTTCAAACCACCCTCCTCCCCCCCTTCCCCATCACTAACCGAATTGCTGCTGCTCTGTGCCAGATGGACGCCTCCTCCGTGCAGTCTTCCCTCCTGCACTTGTTGGCGGATGTGATGTATCGTGATGCGGCTGCCAGAAAAAGAAAAAATGTAAGCAGCGCGGTGCGGGGGGGAGGGGATGGCGGCGGTGTCACCACCTCGGGACGCCACTGCATGGCACCCCCCTAGTCAATGGCACCCGCTATTTTCACTGAAGGAACCATGACACATCGATCTACATATCAATCTATACTAAATGTGGTACATTTTATCCTAAATGAGGGTGATTGAGTGCTGTGGCTCTACAGGCCAACAAAGTGCTGTACATGGCCTGCATAATAGGTATTCACAAGGTTGTGATCCCCTCTACACAGCCCCTCCATTTTGTATGTAGAGAAAAGACAGCAGTTGGCCTGAGCAATGACCAGTGAGTACTGACATCACCCATTGCTCCACGTTGCTCAAGCATCTATGAGACTGAGCACCCAATACTCTGACTGACAAAGGCTGTGTAACTGTATGCCAGCATGAAGTGGGTTCTGTGCTCTCTTGGGTTGCACAGATCTCACTGAAGTACAAATGTATCACAGAGTTCCACACCAATAAAATGCAGTGTAATCATTTTCACAGTGTGAGTGACAGCGGAAAAAGCTCAAATATTAAATTTCAGTTTTATTTTATGACATGAGACAGCAACCTATTGGCTGGTTTGTAAAACTCTAAGTCCTGGTAAGTGCTGGTAGCAAGGGAAAATATATCTGCACATAAGGAATTTACAAACATCCTGCTGTCTGAGCAGACTGCTATGCCACCAATGAATAGAATCACAGTCTCTACTCAGCACTACCTCACAGACCTCCCTTTTGAGGACTGATTATAAGGCAAACTAGAATGGCGAGGAATTGGCTTTGAAAAAACATTGGTTTATATTAATAGAAAAATTGGATGTCCCATTATGATGAAGACTGTGAACAACAATTTCTAGGGACACTTAGAATGATTCTAAAAATTAGTTAATATGTCATGACGCATGTCAATGTCATGACAATTGACATGGTTTAGATACTTCAGTGAACTGGCTTGCATGATCCCAAAATTATGTGCAGTGAAAATGTTTTAAAAATTGTAAACCATACATTTGCTAAAAATAATGACTAATGTGTCTGTTGTATGTTGGCAGGTGTCTCCACACCTGTTGCAAAAAAAGGGGACTTTCCCCTTCTGGAGAGGAAGCAGAGCCACTTAACATTTGCCTGGAATGGAGTACTTTGGAAATTTACCTACCACAAATCCCTGAAAATGTGCCATGGTTTTTTAGGGGAGTTGCTAGGCTTCCATAACATTTAGGATTAGGGCCCTACGCAAATGTAATAACTGCTGTAAAGAACAGTACAAGCTCCTGCCAACATGTATATATACATTCCCCGATTTCACCCATCCGGCAGATATAGATCTTACCTATTGTTTGGTTCATCCTTGGTTGGGGGTTCAGCTCATTCCTGGTGGTCCATGAAGTTCTGAAGGCTTATCCCCAGTAAAAGAGTTTTTGGCCTGGATGTTAAATAATGGCTCAGGATACAGTTCACTTACTCACCAAACATCATTATTATTTTTTTTATATACTTAAGTCTTTAATTATTTTCAACATATAAAAATAAATATAGATGGTGAAAAGGGAAGGGCAGGTTTATGGTATAGGCGAGAGGAAGGGACTGTAGGAGGGAGATGGGATTAAGAATGGAACAAATGTAAAAAACGTGGTCAAAGAAAACTTCCTACCTCGATATGAGGGCTAATAGTCCCCTAGAAGTAACAGAGATTTATTTATTTTCCTTAATAAAATGTTATGTGTGATTTAAACCTTGAATGTTTTGAAAATATTAATAATGAACAATGATATATAATAAGATCTGTCATCTGTTTTATGTAATCGAGCTCGACTGTGTGATATATAAATGTTTTTAGATTTGTATTTTTCTATGATGAAAACTAATAAAGAATTATAAATATGAAGGGGGGAAGGGAAAAAATACATATAGATCAAGCATACATTTACAGTAATACAATTTCATCAATATGTTCAAGAATATATATAAAAGTGTCAATTTACATGCCGATATCAGTGGATAGAATAATTAGACAAGACATTTTTACGAGGTCCACACGTAAAATCTGTTGTTATCCACATGTTTTATAAAATTAAACTTCAGGTTAGATTTTTCTTGGTTTAGTGGAATGATTATCATTTACTCTAATAAAAATACATTTATAAGCATTACATTCACTTAACCACTTAGTGACAAGACCTTCTGACCTTGACTTTCCTTTGGTGACAAGGGCTGTTTTTACATTTATGGGGTGTTTGTGTTTAGCTGTCATTTTCTTATTTCTCACATACTTTACCCACACAAATGATATGTTGTTTTTATCATCATAAGAAGATCTTTCATTAGATACCATTATGTTCATCATACCTTATAATTGACTACAAAAAATATTGTTTCATCAAATAAAATATGATGAAACAATAAAAAAACACTTTTTCAAACTTTGACCTAAAAATTAATTTACACAAATAGAATCATTAAAAAAGACCCCATCTAAATAGTTTCTAAATGTTGTCCCAAGTTCAGAAATATATTTGTTTCCATGTTTTTCTGCAGTTTTTTGTGAGTTAAATGGCAAAAAATAATGTTTTTTTTTTTTTTTTACTACATTGACCTTTTGACTCTAACCCTTAATTTTAATTTAATTGTAACCCTATCCCTTATGCTAACACTATTTAATTGTATCCCTAACAACTATTCTAAGCCTAATCCTAGATTTTAACTAATTAAGTCTTTTTTTTTCATTGCAATGTTGCTGACTGTCTCTAGGGGCAGTCAAGCAACAGATTCAGAGCATCAAAAGTGCATTTTTTTTTTTACTTCTGAAGCTCTAACCACAAGAGGGCACAGCCATATTGCAGGAGCATGCTGCTCCTGCAATATGGCGCCGACGATCATTCTGTGGAGTGATTGTGGGTGCCCCAGAGCCAGAATTTCGGTGCTGCCTATTGCCTCGACATCGAGGCAATAGAGCAGCACCGTCAGAGTGGATTTTGCAATCGTTGATCGCGAAAACCGCTCGTACCACCACAGGACGTGTCAGACACGTCCATTGTCAGAAACAGAGTTGGCAGCTGGACGTGCCTGACAAGTCCTTTGTCGCGAAGGTGTTAATATATGAAATGTAAAATAAAAAGTGTTAGTGAATATCTTAGGAATCTACCACTCAAAGCAAGTTGTATATTAGTTATTCCAAAGCAAGATCAAATTGAAATTTCAAAAAGGTAACAGTTTTGTATTACTAACATTCATTCCTGCACTCATACGAAGGTCGGTGTTTCATCATTATTTAAAAACAAAAACAGCAATCTAGTTCATTCAGCAGATCCCAATCTCCATTTCCTTATTTTACCAAGAAAAGGTTCAAATACAGTATAGACTATAGTTTATTAAAAGTTCTCTGACCTAATGTTGCATAGTCACCTTGCTGGTGTTACTATTTCCAATAGGAAATAAAAAAACCTCATACATTCATTAAATAATTAGAACCCAATTATAGACTGCATGTTCTAGTGACAGCTAATCACAGGCTAACTAACCAAATCAAAGAATGAGCATCATAAAAAATGACAGGGATACCAAAGTTTTATAATCTGCATACACGTAGTTACATTATCAAACACAGTCACAATCACAGTCATACGTACAAACACACATAGATGCACATGCACATTCACACGTACAAAATCATATTTACTGAAATCCAGAGCCAATGCATAGTCACACACGCAGAGTCATACATAAGTCACTCATGCAGTCACACATGCTGTGTTACACACAGATGTAAACGCAAATATGCAGTCATATATATACAGATCAGCCATAACATTATGACTACCTGCCTAAAATTGTGTAGGACCCATTTTGTAGTCATAAGCCAGCCCTGACCATCGATGCATGGACTCCATTTAGGGTTGCCACCTTTTCTTCAACAAAATACCGGCCTTAGTTCTGTCTCAATAGACTTAACATTGGCCTGATGCCAATTTTTTACCAGCCTGCCGGTAAAATACCGGCCAGGTGGCAACCCTAACTCCACTAGACCAAAGAAGGTGTGCTGTAGTATTTGGCACCAAGATGTTAGCAGCAGATCTTTTAAGTCATGTAAGTTGCGAGGTGGGGTCTCCATGGATTGGACTTGTTTGTCCAGTAGATGCTTGATTGGATTGAGAACTGGGGAATTTGGAGGCCAAGTAAACACCTTGAACTATCAGGGTATTTTAATCCATCTCATACTTTGGGGGACAAAATAGACTCATATTCTGATATTAAGAAGATCCTTTAATTGACCTCTGTGTTTCAGTCTTCTGTTTGTTACTTAGTATCATTGTCCAACCTTCAGTGATGTTTTGGTAAGAACTTAAGAAGACAATGCGTCAATTTAAGTTAGCTATCTTGATAAACAAAGGCCTGGTTTTATGACGGGAAACCCAAATAGATCTAGGGCCATCCTGAGTGAGCTCAGTGTACATACACACCAGGTGTTCAAATAGAAACCTGGGATATCTAATTGACAGGATCTTGGAAATTTTGGAATTAAAGGTGAAATGTGGGAATTAATATACACGTAGATAGAGATATATATGGTTACGTGCACATGTGTACCCATATGTAAAGGAAGATGTATTGGTACACGGATGGTTGTATAAATGCATAGATGGATATGTTGTGTGTATTGATAAGATACACACTTTGATTTCTATCTATTTGATTCATTACAGTGACTATACTTTAACCATGAAAATTGTAACCTAATATAACCATAGAACAATATTTTTATACATGTGGTGTATTAGAAGTGATTAGATATTACATGATATGTCATAGAGTAAGTTAGGAGTGTTTATAGTCATTTTAATTCTAATCATAAGGTAATTATATGTATTAAGGCCTTTTGGCCTGTAATTGTGGGAGGGGCGTATGACTCACCTTCTCCCTATTTAAGGGACACCCCTTACCTGGCTCCATACCGTTCGAGGTCAGCGCTGCATGAGAATCCACTTCCGGTTCACTTTCGGCGCCATCTTGCTTTTCAAAAAACCCCGCGATTTCGTTTGGTGTAGCTGTGTCCAGGAGCCCTCACAGGTTTTCCGCCCGTCCAGCCACGCACATTACCGTTTTTTTCGCCGCAGATTAAGTCCACAGGACTTCAAAATCGTAAGTCCGTCGCCTGGATCATTTCCCACGGCGTCGCGAATTTTAAACGGCCTTACTTTACGGCCGCACGCTTCACGGCCCAGTCACAGGCATATTAACCCTTTTGCTTCCGGCATTGATCGCGTTATACTCTATGTACTGATTCTTTTAGTAAGCAGACTTATTTTCGATTTTCTGCAATATCAGTATCTATAGTTGCTGTTCATGTCACTATTGGTATTTATTTCATGCGATTGCAGAATCCTTGCATATGACTGTATATATAGATGGAGTTATGCTTGAACAAACGTTACATTATTATAGATATCTCACGTTAGTGCCTGCGTTATAACCTATGTTTTAATTCATTTAGAATTACGTTTCTATCACTCCATGTACACACGTTCTTACATGGCACGTTATAAATTCTGACTTTTTCTTTGTGTACTCAAACGACATACCAAGTACACGAGAACACGGTCTCAAATCTCGCAACTTTCGGGTTGAATCACACGTCTTGATTCAACCACTCATACGTCACGTAGAGACTTATTATATACACCCCTAAAAACCTGGTTACCAGGGCCATACCACTTAACATGGCCAGTCGCGTCACTACCATTCATTAAACTTTTCCCCTCCAATGTACCGCTAGATACTCATCACAGCTAGCTAGTCTATATTGGTATCATAGGATCCAATTCTCACACTATCATTTCTGGTTTTCTATCCCTTTAGGTTTTTCCAGGTTTTTCTATTTTTCCGCTTATCTATCGCATACATACTACCAGGTACGTTTAAGCCTGCTCACGCCATACGTAACCTACGGTTCCATCTCCACCTAGGACATAGAGTACTGGCAATTCTAGGGCTTATAGACCCAAATAGGTATTTCCCCTCCAGGCATTCTGCCTATCGTTTAGTGGTCCGCGAGGCCAACACCCCGCCTCAACGTTTCGGAGGTAATGCCCCCCGGGCCACACGTGAGTTAGTCGCCTCGCAAATTATAGAGAGGGCCTCACCTGTCACTCCCTTCCCCTGTTTTCTTTTATTGTCACCGAGAGGCCAACGAACTCCTGCCACTACGTCGGGTGGCCTCAATAACCCCTCGCGCCAACGCATAGATAGAGCCTCTCATAGCCACTTGGCAACTAGTAGGGCCTCACCTGTCACCAAAGAACAAGATTAATTCTTCGCCTCATCCGGCATAATCAGCCTGCCAGTACATCCCCCGGGGTTTTTTCACGCTAACCATATATTTTGTCATCTAGTATGTCTCAAGACGGGGTAGAGGATTTTTCCCTCCCAAGTACTCCGGCTAGAGCAACCACCCCATCACAGGTGGAAGATACGGCCAGTCCAGCATCTTTCAGGTCATGGACTATCCCTCGCATCACTAGCGAACTCAGGAGACGTCAAATCCCATTCCCTGCTACAGCAAGGAAAGCGGAACTTTACAAGTTACTGCACACCTCAACCGATAACAGGGACGCTGGGGAAGGGTCTAGCCAGTCTAACCCAGGAGACATACATGGCATGCTCACGTCCCTCATGGCATCCATGAGCAAGGTCAATTCTAGGCTGGAGAAACTTGAATCGGTCACTACAGCCCTCACTTTGGCTGGGCCGGCCACCGCAATCCCTCCAGCAGTGGTGGAATTGCAATCAGTTTCTCCAGCCATCACCCCGGATGACCAAGAGGTTTACCCTGCCCACATGATACCTGAGCACCTCAAAAAAGATATCCTGGAAGGTAAAGATGTCAATCTGGCCTCACTTCTAATTGCCTCCCAGGACATAGTGGAACATAAGACGTACGCTTACGACGATATTTCTGTGGTGGTCAAATCTAGGGATGCACGATTGAATAGAAAGCTAACTATTCCAGAATTTGTATTAGCTTTTGGCATTTATCGTGATGTGATCTGTACGGTATATCCCCACAGACGGGAGGAGTTTGATTTGTATATGCACAGGCTGGTGGACCTGGGCAACAAATACGGTGGGTCAGCTTTCTATGACTACCATAGATCTTTTTCTGCCAAAGTGTCTGGCGCCTTCTCACAGTACGGGACAAGGTCCAACTGGAGCAAGATAGATACCATCATTTTCTGCAGGCACTTTGCAGGTCTAAGAGCACCGGCCTGTGCATACTGCTCCTCCATGGCTCATACTGCAAATTTTTGTCCTACCACTGCGAACGAACCTAGTACCTCGCAGGGCGCTAGTTCCACTGTTTCAACAGAGAGAACACCCAAAGACAAATTGGGTCGACCTATCAAGTTTTTGGGGAAATCCCAAATATGTAATAATTTCAATGTCGGTGCATGTAATTACAGTGGATGTCGGTTATTGCATATATGTTCAAAATGTTTTAGGGCACATGCGAAAACTATGTGTCCGAATAAAATGTACCCTAAACAATACTTAACGGAGATAAATATTTCTGTACTCACAGCATTACTATCACAACATCCATCTAGACATTTGGTAGACTTCATCATCACTGGTCTATCACAAGGATTCCATACTGGTCTCATACACATGCCTTCTGGGATCCTTGAATGCCCCAATTTACAATCTGCGCAACAAAACCCTACAGCGATTAGTACACTTATAGCCAAAGAAGTGGCAGAGGGCTTCCTATTGGGTCCCTTTCAGTCCCCTCCTTTTTCCACATGGCGGACAAATCCCATCGGTATTGTCACGGGGAAATCTTCCCTCAAACAAAGACTCATCATCGATCTGTCGGCACCTCACACCTCTGCCACACCTAGTCTGAACTCCCTTATCCCCTCTGAGGAATTTTCACTCCAATACTCCACCATAGATCACGCCATTACGGCTATCATGCAGGCAGGGGTCGGGGCATGGCTCAGCAAGACCGACATAACCAATGCCTTCAAATTATTGCCTATCCACCCTACACTATGGCACCTGCATGGCATTAAATGGGCCGGGCACTACTACTTTTTCTCACGCTTAACGTTTGGTTCAAAAAGTAGTCCGGCCATTTTTGATTTATTCGCAGAAACACTATGCTGGTTACTATTAAATGTAGCCAGATGCCCTACAGTCATACACTACCTGGATGATTTCTTACTGATCGAAAAGAATAACTCCCCTCCCAGTAGCCTCATAGACACCATCAGTCTTTTTAAACAAGTAGGCGTTCCAGTTTCCCCCACCAAAACTGAAGGACCAGATACAATCATCACCTTTCTGGGAATCATGCTAGACTCAGCCACTATGCAAGCCAGCCTGCCACGCACCAAGATAGAGAACATACTTACCAACATCAACCTCTACATTCATCTCGGTACTTGCAACCGCAAAGAATTGCAGTCCCTACTTGGGTCACTGAATTTTGCCATGCGCATTATACCTCAAGGCCGGGCTTTCATCTCACGGCTCCTTTACATGTTCCCACTGTTTAGACATGATGCACACAGGTTGCCCCTGGATACCCAGGCCACGGCAGACCTACTTATGTGGAGAAACTTTTTAACCACCTGGAATGGGAAAAGCATGTTCCTCCCTACATTATCTGACTCCTCACCTACCATCTGGTCAGACGCGGCGTCTACCACAGGTTTTGCAGCAATTTACGGGAATGAATGGCTTTGGGGTAGCTGGCCTCCAGAGGTCCAGGACCTGGAGGGTTTTTCCACCACCTCAGCTCTATTTGAGATCTATCCCATTGTGGCAGCTGCCGTGACATGGGGACATCTATGGGCAGGTTCGTCAGTACGTTGCTACTCAGACAACCAAGCAACCTGCCACATTATCAACAAAGGCCGATCCAAGTCACTAATCATTATGAGGTTCTTGAGGAAACTCACCTGGCTGGCTGCGTGTCATAATTTCTTCTTGTTTTGTGTTCATGTCCCAGGTGTATGTAACACGGCTGCTGACAATTTATCTCGTTTTAATTTACAGGCTTTTCGGCAAATACTTCCGTCAGCCGCGCGCACAGCCACAGCCACTCCACCTTTCCACCAGCTAGTAATGGACTAGACGTTATCATGCAATATAGCAGGACATTGTCACAATTAGCACTGTCCGCCAATACCCGGAGAACCTATGACAGGGCTTTCCTTCTATTTAAAAGATTCCTGTCAGCACACGACATCACACAACCTTTCATCATGACATCCTTGTTGGGTTTTGCTTCTTTTTGCCACCTCAAACTCAAATTATCATACAACACAAACAACACAAGTTTCATGTCCTCCTACCAGATCAAGAACATCCTCAGGGGTATTCAGAGATCTGAACCCCCACGTACTGCGCAAAGGCTTCCCATAGACTTCAATATTTTCAAAGATTTATCCAGCCTACTAGATTTAAATCCCTTTGCCAACAACACAAACCTTGTTATAAAAACCGCCATATACGTGGCTTTTTATGGGTTTTTGAGACCAAGAGAATTTACCGCCATCAACACAACCCAATCCACTCACATTCTGCTTCACTCACACTTGACGAAACACATGGATTACTATATCTTGGCTCTGCATCACTCCAAAACCAATCAACATGCACCTCCGGTAGAGGTTAGATACTATCCTACCCACAACGAGTGGTGCCCCGTCACATTACTGGACACATATACCCAGCTTGTCAAAGCATCACCTTCTCAGCCACTTTTCTGTCTACAAGGTTCGGTACTCACTACCACCACATTTATGACCCACGTCAGGTCTCTACTCACTCAACTAGGCCTAAAATCAGCTAACTATTCGGGCCACTCCTTCCGCATAGGAGCGGCCTCCACAGCGTCCAGTGCAAACATTCCAGTTCATGTTATCAAGTCACTAGGGCGCTGGAAGTCTTCTGCATACGCTAGATACATACCTAACCCGGTACAAGAAGTTAGAAATGCCTTTCAAGACATGTCTGGTTAATATATGTATTCTGCTCGTTTCGTAATAAATTTGATTTTCTACTTTTGCCCTCTTTATTTACAGGCCTACCTCATCGTCGGTTCCGGCACACCACAACCGACTTGCTCTTTTAATACCATCCCTCTCTTACCAGCGTTTGTATCTTCTGTACTATCATGAGCCCTTCACACAAGTATTAAGGCCTTTTGGCCTGTAATTGTGGGAGGGGCGTATGACTCACCTTCTCCCTATTTAAGGGACACCCCTTACCTGGCTCCATACCGTTCGAGGTCAGCGCTGCATCACCCTCCCACCCACTCCTCATTATTAACTCCTTTTCTCTTACATTTCTCTTGGTGGGCCCTCTTTATTTACAGGCCTACCTCATCGTCGGTTCCGGCACACCACAACCGACTTGCTCTTTTAATACCATCCCTCTCTTACCAGCGTTTGTATCTTCTGTACTATCATGAGCCCTTCACACAAATATATATATATATATATATATATATATATATATATATATATATATATTCAAGTGCCTATAATCAAGAATAGATTAAATGCTTTCTGGGTTTTTCTCACATTTAGGAAAGTCTCCCTATACACTAAAATCTTAGAGGGCACATATATATTAAACTATATTCAAGTGTGACTCGGGTGATTAGAAAGTTTGGGATTTAACATGGTCAGAACTGTGAGCTAAGAGCGCCACCTTTTGATTAATATTATTATACAAATATTAAGAGAGGAGTGTTTTCAGAGAACCAACCAGATTAAAACACATATATCTGACACACCTTCTATAGGTGTGGCATGGAGATGGAAAATGGGAATAAAATGAGGCTAGTTGGGGGGCAAAAGGATCAAGTCTTGATGATCTAAGCTGGGGAAGATTCTTGATCCAAAAAGGCCATACAGACGGTATCCAACATTATTCCAGAGGGAACAGCTCCAGAAACTTTTAGTTACACCTTGGTAAATATAGTCTTCTTTGAATTTTATATTTTAATTTGTTATTTCTGCAGCTTGTATGGTAAATCAGATGCTATACTGGCTTCAATTCTAAGCTATTAGTCATAGAATGCTGTGTCTTGATGTCTTTATTTCTGCAGTGTGAAGATATTAAATAACAGCCTATTCCTATATATATAGTTAGAATATTTGATTTATCATACGTGCTTGTACTCATTATATGCTGAAATACTAAAGTAAATATATTAGTAGTCTATGTATACCATTGTGCACTGATATTTATGGTCTTTAAGTAAGCTTAGAGCATTTATTAATTTATCATTTATTGGGTTTAACCAGATTCTGGTTCTGCATTAGTGCTGGTTACTCTGATACACTAAGATTGTGTGGATAGAAGCCACTACATTGCTCACAGTAAAGCTGCCACTGATAGATTGTGTGTGTATGGGCTGTTTGTTTACTCAGCCACTGCCTTTGTTTTGCAACCTAAAGAGTTCCCAGGCCTGTGACTGCTTTGTTTGTATTGACTAACAATAGGTTGTTGTTTGTTGGTGTACTGGCTCAATCAATGTATTATTATTTTTGTGTGTTATTTCTATATTTGTGTGTGTTAATAAATGTTCATATTTTGTTACCGAGTGCATTATTTCATATATATAGTGGTTTAAGTGTATGTCATATTATCGCCTTATAAAAAGAACTTGGGAGATACTGTTTTTGTGAATGGTTATTGGCCATCTTTAGTGGCATCTAATCTTTCATAATTCCACTTTTCTCTGACAGAACTCATTGTTGTGTTCCAAAAACAATCCCTGAACCATTTTTGCTTTGTGACAGGGTGCATTATCCTGCTCAAAGAGGCCAATAACATCAGTGAACATGGTTTCCATGAAAGGGTGTACATGGTCATGCTGCAGGCTTGACTTCTGTCATTGTAGAAGGTTACCACATACAGGCATTTGGACATGTTTTCATTTATCTGCAGCTCCCAGACCACAAAGGTCACCACGGCTGACAAATCTTTTAGCAGCAGAATCTCCATTTGGGGGTCTTGCATGTGAAACTTGGTGATTCAGCCCCGCTAGACCATTCCACCCCATCTGGTGCTATTGGTTTGCATAGATGTCCGCAGCATGTATAAGTAACATAGTATTTTATGGTGAAAAAAGACCCAAGTCTATCAAGTTCAACCCTTCTACCTATACTTCCTGCTTTTGATCCAAAAAAATAACCCTAAGTGAGCTAATTTGAATTTTGCTGCTTAGGAGGGAATATTCTTCCTTGACTCCAAAATTTGATTTCTAAAAGCTCTAAAATATTAAAGTTTATTCTATTATTTAAAGAGGCCCTATATGTCCTGCTTTTCTAGAAAGGATAGTGAGTGGGTGATGACATGTTAATGGGATATCTTGTCTGATGGGAAAAGTAGTGGGGTTGAGAAGCATGAAAAAAGTAGTGAGGAGGAAAATAAGACAGGGTGACTGATTGAGAAGGGAGGACACCGCAAGTAACAAGTAACTATCTATACACTTGTTGAGCTTTATTAAATGCTGGAATTACAGTGAGGTGCCAAGTAGGTTGGCTGCTCATGCTGTTGATGCCTAGAAAGGCAGTGAATCACCATTCTTCACATCCAAACAAAATGATAGAGCATTGGACTCCGCACACTGTGGGATACAAATTGAACTCTTTTTGGACAGAATCCAACTATCTCCTCATTGAAATCCCTAGAACACAAACAAGGCCTACAAATGGTAAGCTATGCAAACCCCCACTGACCATGCAGTCTTCCTACCAAATTCATCAGAATCTGGGCTCAGAAAATAGAAAGGAGCGTAATAAAAACAGTGACGCTGAATAGCTTCGCAATGCGGATATCATTGCTGATTACATACCAACATAATTGCCAAGATTTGAAAAAAATATCCAGGGACACTTTGCAGCTATCAAAAATGTCCCACACCCACTGCCCCCAAAAGCCCTGCCCACTGTCCAACCCACATAATTAGCATAATTTAGCACCGCCTAGTGCAGATTATATCACTAAATTCCCACCAACCAGGGCCTATTTAAGGGAAAATTCTCCCTGCTTGTTAAACCATCATTATGCCAGACCCATAGCACTCCATCATTATTTTATTGTTCAGAATGGGGAAATTGACTTTTCAAAACATGCAGTTCATAGGTTGGACACATAAAAAAAGCACATAGAGCTTTATCTTGGCTCCTTAGGCATAAGCTCATTGAAACACGCTGTGTCAGTCACAGGAGGTTAGTGAGAAGATATAGTTATGATATAATACAATCATTTAGAAAAAATGCATTCCTTGTTTTTAATATCCTGCCCCCCTTATTCCATTTCTCCTGCCCATTTTTTATTATTGCTGCCACATTCCTTGCATCCATAATACCTGATTGCACCCACATATCTTGCCAGTAGGGTTGCCACCTGGTCGGTATTTTACTGGCAGGCCGGTAAAAAATTGGCTTCAGACCAATGTTAAGTCTATGGAAACAGTATGAAGGCCAGTATTTTTCTGAAGAAAAGGTGGCAACCCTGCTTGCCACAGTACCACCTTGCACCGATGTGACTTGCCACAGCACCCAGCTTTCACCTAAAAGTCTTGCCAGAGCACCCGGAATACACCCACAGGTCTTTCCAGATCCCCTAGATTGCACCAACAAGCTATGCTCTTACACAGTCAGCCTGTACCACTCAGACCTGCTCTCTTACACAGCCTGATGTAACGTTATCCAGCTAGACTCTCTTACATAGATCTGATCTCATACATCTCCCATTACTGCTCTCTCCCACTACCCAGAGAGTCTCTTTCTCATTCCTCACAGCCCTGCACTCTCTCCCACTCTCACTCCTCCAAGCCATCTCTCTCCCACTCCTCCAAGCCATCTGTCTCCCAGCTCTGCACTCTCTCTCCTCCAAGACAGCTCTCTCTTCCAGGCTTACACTCTAACTTCACCAAGCCATATCTCTCCTCCGCTCTCACTCCACCAAACCATCTCTTTAACCCACTCTCACTCCATTAACTCATCTCTCTACATACTTAAATAGGTTAAATCATAACAACCTTTAATGATCACTATACAACAATATCTACTATAGGTTATACAAATAAACAATGCTAAAATACTCAATCTGTTAATAGAAACAAGAATAGTTAATTATATTTAAGTAAAAGTAAAGTAAAATATGCAGTAATCATATATGATGTTCATATGTATATACATATATAGTTTTCATTGTTTTTAACATGTGTCTTTTATGTTTTGCTCTATCTAGGTTCATCTGGACCTATTCTTTATACTTTCTACTATGGTGTGGAGTCACTATGAAGTGTATCCTTGAAGACTTACGCACAGCTTTCTGTATTGTGATTTTTTTGTCATTTTTTTTTAAACTTTTTCTTTTAATTTATTTTAGGTAAATTTTGTAGCTACTATCTCTATTATCTGTTTGGTTATTATATTACATATATTATTATCAGTATATATATATATATATATATATATATATATATATATATATATATATATATATATATATGTATATATATATATATCATTAGTCTGAAGTAAAGTTTATTATGAATTGCCTTTCTCCTATATTTTTTTCTAGGTTGTATTTATCATAATTTATTGCTATTTGTTTTTTTGTTGTTTGTGCTTTATAATATATTTTTACTTTTTTTTTATTCATTTCTTTTAAGGAAATTTTACTTTTTCTCTGTTTTAGCTCTGTATCTGTTAACATTTGTTTTTGTTTCCATCTGTCCTGGTTATATATTCTTTACCTTCCTCCTATTTTTTTTATTTTGTTTAACGTCATTGGTGTGTGCAGGGCCGTCTTTAACGCGGGGCAAACGGGGCAGCTGCCCTGGGCCCAGTTACTCCTGGGGGGCCCCAAGGCAGCTGTCCCGTGGGCCCCCAGCCCCTGCTTGCCGCGTTCACAGCGCATTGCGCTTGTGAACGCTTTTTTCAGGCAAGCCGCATCCGATGGATGCGACGGCCGGAAAAAAAAAAAAAAACTGACGCCGGATGTGACGTCGCGTCACATCCAGTGACTGTTTCCCTCCTCCGTGCAAGAGGGAAGACTGCACGGAGGAGACATCCGGCGGGGGATACGGAGCAGGTTCATGTAAGTACTTGGGAAGGGGGGGGGGTGGCTTGGCGGGGGGCTGACTGGCACAGTATTACAGGCATCTGACTGGCACACTATTACTGGGCTCTGACTGGCACAATATTACAGGCATCTGACTGGCACAATATTACAGGCATCTGACTGGCACAATATTACAGGCATCTGACTGGCATAATATTACAGGCATCTGACTGGCACAATATTCCTGGGCTCTGACTGGCACAATATTACAGGCATCTGACTGGCACAATATTACAGGCATCTGACTGGCATAATATTACAGGCATCTGACTGGCACAATATTCCTGGGCTCTGACTGGCATAATATTACAGGCATCTGACTGGCACACTATTACAGGCATCTGACTGGCATATTACAGGCATCTGACTGGCACAATATTACAGGCATCTGACTGGCATAATATTACAGGCATCTGACTGGCACAATATTACAGGCATCTGACTGGCACAATATTCCTGGGCTCTGACTGGCACAATATTCCTGGGCTCTGACTGGCACAATATTACTGGGCTCTGAATGGCACTATTACAGGCATCTGACTGGCACAATAATACTGCGCTCTGAATGGCACAATATTACTGGCATCTGAAAGGCACAATATTACTGGCATCTGAATGGCACAACAATTATGGCATATGTGTGTGTGTGTGGGGAGTAACATCGCGATGGATGGCGGGATTGCATGCAGGGGAGGGGGCAGGGTCCAGGGGGCCCAAGCAAATGCTTGCCCAGGGTCCAATCACTATTAAAGACGGCCCTGGGTGTGTGTTTACATAAGGTTTTGTGAAGTGGTATGGTTTACGCCATGACACTCATGCATCATCACAATGTGGCAGCCGCCTTCTCGGTTTGCTTTACTTTCACTTAAGGTTACTATTAAAGTGTCCCGTGCCTGGACACCATTTCAATTCCTCCAGTTGAAGGCATTTACCCCAACATGTTGGGGTTTTATTTTTTTGTATTTTCCCATGTTCAGCCTTTAGTAAGTCTTTCTCTTGACATGTATGTTGATACACATTGGACATTATCATTTATTTACTGCTTTTTATTTTGCTTGGTGATTTATAATTTATGGTTTGGGTACATTCTGTGTATGGTAATTTTGCTAACAGTGATTTGTTTGTGCAATTTCACTTATTTTGTATACTATAATAAAGTTGATTTAATATTTTATTTGGTTTGCAGCTGTAAAACTTTTTCATGATATCTGCAGCAAATCCTTGGAGTCTGGTGAGTTTGGGCTAGGCGGTGATTTCAATGCTTGGATGAACTCTACTTTAGATCATTGCAAAAAGATTAATCCGGAGGCTTCTGATTGGCTGACAGAGTCAGCTATTTAAATGCCTTCCTCATTGTTTTTGGGGGGTTTTGCCTGTGCATTATTTTTGGAACAAGGTGGATTTTGTTTGATTTTTTTTATGGCCCCTTTCCCTGGGCCAAAGAAATTAAGATGCCTTCTACATTCAAGATTAAATCCCTGCTCTACCGGCAGGAATTTCATTTCTGCATCCATCCTCTGCTAAGGCCGATGTTTAAGATAGGGTCTGCGCAATTTTTTTTAATTTTTACATGTGCAATTTAATGTGTCAGCAAATTGGATGGCTTCTTTATTCAAAATGGCATCGCATTGCAGTTTTAATTGAACAAAGTTGTTCCAGTGTATGCTGCTTGCCTTAAGCCACTCTAATTCATATTGAACTCAATTGGGCACATTGGTATAACAGCGGGCACTGCTGTGAACTTTTGCTACAGCTTAGTAATTGTCACTACCGATATAAGCAAAGTCTCTTGCCCAGCTATCCTTTTAACTTCTACATTGCACACTTCATGATTGTACACACTGTGTGCCATCTAGTGGCTGTTGTTAAGAACTACAGTCTCTATTTTAAAAGCATCTTTTTCTAGAATTAAATAAATATACTAATAAAAGTTAATTTCTAATGCATACCAACTCCAACTATATGAACAACATATTTTGTAATTACTGTAAATATTTATATTCTAAAGATGAAATTGACTTAACCCCTTAAGGACATACCCTTTGAAACATTTTTGTCCATTCTGGACAATGGCTATTTTAACATTTCTGTGCTGTTTGTGTTTAGCTGTAATTTTCTTCTTTCTCATTTGCTATACCCACACAATATAATATATTGTTTTTATAGGGACAAGAAGGGCTTTCTTTGGATGCCATCATTTTGATCATATCCTATAATATTGTATAAAAATATATATATATATGGTTAAAAAAACACACATACATTTCCTGATTTTATTTGAAACATCTTCTCCTCATCGACAAAAGCAAATAAAAAAACCTGCTAAATAGATTCTACTATTTCTCCTGAGTACAGGGATACCACCCATACATAGGTTTGTTGGGTTGATTGGGGGCTAAAAGGCTACATTTGAGAGGTGCCGTTTTTGGTTTTACAACTTGAAATTTTGACATGCAGACAGCCTGCACCCATGTCCCATTCAGGATATATTTGAAGCCAGCCAGTGTATTTTACCCCATCAACCCATATATTTTTTTAGTAGACACCCTAGGCTATCACAAATGGTGGAATTTTAACACTTTCCATGCACTAATTCTACCATCAGCCTTTGTCAAAGTTTGTGGTAGTATTTTTTTTTTCCACAAACATTGTACTTCAGACATGAATTCACATATTTTGGTATGTGTCACTGCCAAATAAAACCCCAATATGTGTTCAGCAACATCTCCCGAGTACAGGGATACCACCCAATCCAGCTAGTGTATTTTAACACTTTCCATGCACTAATTATACCACCAGCCTTTGTCAAAGTTTGTGTTAGTAATTCTTGTGTGTGTTTTTTTCACAAACATTGTACTTCAGACATAAATTCACAGATTATGGTATGTGTCACTGCCAAAAAGACATGTGCAAAACAAAAATTTTCGTTTCGTTTTCGCTCATTCGGCCAAAAATGATATTTATTTAGTCTAAAATGAATTTCGTTCATTACTACATTCGTTTCGGACGAAATTCGTTCATTATTTTCATTTCGTTACATTCGTTTGAACTAATCAATTGACTTAAACCGAAAATCTATAAACCAAACAACGTTCGGTTTATAGATTTTCGTCATTTGGAATACATGTAATAGTACTATTGGCTTTCTCTAAACAGAGACAGAGTCTCCATTCTTACATTTTTATGAATGGAGACTCTGTCTCTGTGTAGAGAAAGCCAATAGTACTATTACATTCATTCCAAATGACGAAAGTCTATAAACCGAACGTTCGGTTTATAGACTTTCGGCTTATGGAATACATATAATCCTATTGCTATAGCAATAGGATTACATGTATTCCATAAACCGAAAGCCTATAAACCGAACGTTCGGTTTATAGACTTTCACCTGAGGCGAGAATGGCTTTGAAAAAAGCCTTTGGGTCTCACAGTTTATTAAAATATATAAAATATCACTAAAATAACTAACTATTACAAACAGATTTGTCTCTCTCCCTCACCAGAACGCAAGTGAGGAGAGGGAGTCAGATCTAACACTGTCAAAGGCAATATTTGTAAATATTGCCTTTGACAACGAATGGCAAGTGCTCATCTAAGCACTTGCCATTCTAATCGGCACCCTGATAGGGTATGCCGAGTGAAGCATCTACCTAGAGGCATTGTGCCAACACTAAAAGAGCAAAGAAAGCGACTCTCGATCGCTTTCTTTGCTCGATTTAGTCCATGACGTGCCAGGCACGTCACATGTCGGCAAGTCCTCGTTTTGCCGTGACGTGCCTGGCACGTCATCTGTCACCAAGGGGTTAAAGATATTATTCTTTTATTACCCTTTTTTTTTTAAAGCTGTTACTGTTTGAGACTGACTGTAATGATTTCTATTCGGCCCATATAATTTAGTTTACAGGGACACTATGTTGTATTTCACTGAATCCATACTCTCATTTAAATTCTTCTCAGATTTTACAATGTTTAACCCTTAAGCTTAATATGATTTCTCTTTTTCATAAATATACCTAGATTTTGTATTGCTGTATAGAAAATTATATAATCTGTGCACTTATAAAGGCAGTTAGGTATATTCATATAATATTATATTGTTAATAACATATATATATTGTTAATAACACATAGTTATAACAAAATACTCCAAGAGTAGAAAGGTACTAAACGGAAACAGCTGAAAGTTGCTAGACATTATATCCATAGTTACCGATTATACCTGTTCGGCAGTAGTTCTAGTATGATCAGACATAAGGGACGAACTAGCGGTTGTCAGATGCACAAGTTTGCCTGCACAAGTTAACCCACTTGAGGGCACCATATATTTTGGTACAATTTTTTAGGTTTCTATTTTATATAATAATTTTTGCCAAATTTCTACTATGTGTGTCATATTATTAGTTTTGTAATATAACATATGGAATTTAAAGTGATTTTAACATATTTATATTATGCAAGACCACTAACATAGACATATCTATTAATTACAAAGTGAGACAGTGCCATATATCGATGAAAAAGGGGGGGGGGGGAGTAATAACACACACTCTGGAGACAGATATATATAAAGTCTAAAATGTATTACAGAGAAAATATAAAAGTAAAAATAAATAACAAAAACACAAACAACCAAGGCCACTGGACGTGTAGGTAGGTAGGTAGTCACATGGATGTTAAGCATATAACTTAATAAAATACACAGATGGCATACTATGAGAAAAAAAGGGTCAGAAATGGGGACCACAGATACACAGAGTAAAATAAAACACAATAAATGTACAAAATCGCTTACCCACTGAGTTTGTTCACCTGGCCAGGTATTTAGAACAATTGGGTATTGTTTGCACTAAAAACAACTCCACCCCACAGGGTGTAGTTTTATCCCAGTTTATGGGTTAGTATTGCATTTATATTGTGTTTTCGGAGTTTGATTTCTTCTCTTTCAATTATTTTGATATTATTACTATTTTTTATTTTATTAGCGCTGTGTCTATATTTTCTTTCACATACACATATCTATGTTATTAAACATGAAAAAAAAACTCAATACACCCACATCCCTTATGGATGCCCTTTAGTGTGGATCAACCTGATTTATGGTATATTTAGGACCTTATCAACAGATAACCTAGATATATAAAATAACATAATATGGTGCAGTATCTACAGTAAAAATACACAAATGCACGGGAAGAAATAATAAGGAATTAAATGGGCACACTCACAAGTGTGGCTCCTATGGAGCACAGTAAACTCGTGCAGGAAGAGTACACTTACCAATATGGATCACATCTGCATTGGAAATCCTCACGAGGAAGTCTGTTAGTTCATCTGTTCCTGTGAGCAAATCCAACCGCTATATACGTTAAGCCTGTAACGGTTAAGCTGCACTGTGAATCCGTTACGTTCTAGATCTAAAGTTTAAAGGTATGCCGTTGGTCACGTGTATAAAGTCTCGCGAGGTATACAAGCTGAATGCTTCTCATGTCAAGTATGTTCTTGCTTCTCCCCACTTGCTCTTAATATTCAATAAAGTAATTATTTACCGGCGAGCTGGGAGGAGGATGACGTAAGACGCACATAAACACCAGGCGGCAGGATGACAGGCTTTGGTGGATCTGAGACAGGGAACACTCTGACAAGCCAGCAAAGATTGAGATGATCAATGTGGAAAGCTGAGCCCCTTGGCTGCAAGGTTTAATAGTGTTTGTGGCTACGGGCCCGGTGGCTACAACATTTGATCTGTCAGGACTGTTCAAAATAGTCGACGGTGGTGGCACGGATGGGCCAAAGAGAGAAAGAGCAAACAGCAAAAAAGCGAGGTAATTAGAAGCAAACATCCGGCTCTTCAGAATTAGTACTTCAGAATTGTGTGTCCTTTTTTTCTATAGCCTTCTTTAGTATATAGTAAACTGAACAAATTATGACTCTGTAAAATCTGCAGGGTTAATTCCAGAAGAATAGAGAAGGATATCATCAGGGCCGGACTGGGAACAAAAACCAGCCCTGGAAAAAATTTATATACCAGCCCCATCGCATAAGATTTTTAAACCAGCCCATAGCATAATATAATTTTTTTATTCATAGAAGGGAAAATCATGCATTTTAAAAAGCACATCTGAACAGTGTATTATTTATAGATAAGACTGATATATAAGCCTGTCTAGGGCAATATATATACCTCCAGTATGTACACAGAGTTATATGAATTGCCCTGTGCAGAGGTATATATCAGGGCAGTGTGTGATACATATCTTGTAGCCTGTCTCTCGCATATCTGTAGCCTGTCTCTCTCTGTCCTTTCTGTGGCGTCTCTCTCTCTGTCCTTTCTGTGGCGTCTCTCTCTCTGTCTTTTCTGTGGCGTCTCTCTCTCTGTCTTTTTTTTGTGTGGCGTCTCTCTCTCTGTCTTTTCTGTGGCGTCTCTCTCTCTGTCTTTTCTGTGGCGTCTCTCTCTCTGTCTTTCTGTGGCGTCTCTCTCTCTGTGTCCTTTCTCTCTCTCTCTGTCCTTTCTGTGGCGTCTCTCTCCCTCTCTGTGGCGTCTCTCTCTCTCTCTCTGTGGCGTCTCTTTCTCTCTCTCTCTCTCTGTGGCATCTCTCTCTCTCTCTCTCTGTGGCATATCTCTCTCTCTCTCTGTGGCATCTCTCTCTCTCTCTCTCTCTGTGGCATCTCTCTCTCTCTCTCTGTGGCATCTCTCTCTCTGTTGGGTATCTCGCTCTCTGTGGCGTCTCGCTCTCTGTGGCGTCTCACTCTCTGTGTGTCCTTTCTGTGGCATCTCTCTTCCCCCCTTTCCCCTTAGTGTCTTTCACCCCTTTCCCCCTGTAGTCTTTCACACCCTCCTCTTCCCCTGTACAGTCTTTCACCCCCCCTTCCACCTCCCCCTGTAGTGTCTTTCACCCCCCCTTCCACCTCCCCCTGTAGTGTCTTTCACCCCCCCTTCCACCTCCCCCTGTAGTGTCTTTCACCCCCCCCTCCACCTCCCCTGTAGTGTCTTTCACCCCCCCTGTAGTGTCTTTCACCCCACCCTTCCCCCTCCCCCTGTAGTGTCTTTCACCCCCCCTTCCCCCCCTGTAGTGTCTTTCACCCCCACCCTTCCCCCTCCCCCTGTAGTGTCTTTCACCCCCCCTTCCCCCCTGTAGTGTCTTTCACCCCCACCCTTCCCCCTCCCCCTGTAGTGTCTTTCACCCAACCCTTCCCCCTCCCCCTGTAGTGTCTTTCACCCCCCCCCTTCCCCCCCCCTGTAGTGTCTTTCACCCCCCCTTCCCCCCCCCCCTGTAGTGTCTTTCACCCCCTGCCCTATATGTCTCACTCACCTTGCGTTCTCTGCTCCCCATCCCGCCGCCGGAACTGCTGCTGCAGCATCCGGCGGCAGCAGGCGAATTTCTTAAAGCGGCGACGGCCGCCGAATTGCTTAAAGTGGCCCACCGCCGCTTTAAGCAATTCGGCGGCCGTCGCCGCTTTAAGAAATTCGTCTGCTGCCGCCGGATGCTGCAGCAGCCGAACTCTTAAAGTGGCGGCTGCCGCCGCTTCACTTTAAGTGGCCAAGGCGGCCCCGGGGCAGGCGGCCCACCGGGATTTTTCCCGGTATCCCGGTGGGCCAGTCCGACCCTGGATATCATAGGGAAAAGAACAGAAAGAAAATACTAAAGCTTCCCAAACAAATAAACGAAAACAGGGGGGGGGGGGGGGGGGGTCACAAAAGCTACAACTGCATCGCAAGTCTACCCCTGCTGTTCAAACTTTTATACCTATTTTTTATGTTCATTTATCTATTTTTAAAATAAAAAGTTTTTAAGTAAGCCTCAGCATTTGGTGGCCAATAAAGTGTATTTAAATTACACGCTGCACTATATTCCTCCTCTCTATCCACATATCTATCATTTGGATCGCTGGCTTCTAATAATTTCTGTATCAAGAGGATCCACAGAGATTTAAATCCCACAAAGTGCTTCAAACCAGAGCTTGTTCTCTTAGTTTAATTACACTAGGGTCACTTCACCATTTATTATTTAATTTTTTCAGGTTCACACATGTATTGTTGTCTTTCTTTTTTTCATGTGTACTGAATATATATTCACCTCTGATTCATTCATTCTTCTGATAAGGATAATTTTTTGAGCTACACTTTATATTAATTATTATTTGTTTGCTGTGTGATTTTGGGATTTGCACTAGTGTTTTTTTGCATTTTTTCTATTATTCTATAATGTGTTATTCACTATTGTTTAGTGCCTATCACTCATCTATTTTCACAAGAGATCTTCAGCCTTCTTTTCCCCAAGATTCTCCAAGTAAACGCTGGATAACCTTCTGCCAGACCTATCTTCTTCTCTTTTTCTGATAATAGGGCTCTTACCCAATCATTCTTAAAAAGATCTCTAGATGAAATTCTAAATACGATTAAATTAGAGATTAAGAACAGTGCCACCGAAATTAAGACAGAAAGTTCCGAACTGTCTAACAGTGTGAGGTACTCACGTTCGGATGATGGAACCCAGGAGCAACGGAATCACTCTTAGTGGGGCAGTACGCTGGAGGAGGACCGATAGAAATAAAAGAACTTATACAGAGTATCTGCAAGTATGAGCAAAGTATGGGCAGCAAAGTCAGGAGGGAAAGCAAGGTCAATAACAAAGGTACTTGGAGACTGATAGCAACACTAAGGAGACAACAGGAACTCTGAGCAAAGTAGGTTTCAGCCTTGTATACTTTTCATTGGTGGTCCTTTAATTGATTTGCAGGGGCGGAGTTCATACACATGTTGCAGTGGCAACGCGCACTTTATATTATGTTTGGATCTGCGCGCGGCCCTGATTGTCGAAGGCCCGTCGCAGGTCTCATGGACATGGATGGAGGCCTGTGTTTCCCCACATTTACAGGTACTGGGGAACACTGCTGGATAGCGGTGCGGCAGTAGCGGGCCTGACAAACAGTGTGAGAGCAAGTGAAACAAAAGTCAAACTCATTGAAGCCCAACATAAATTTTCTTTGCAATCTCTGACAGAGATGAAGAAAAAGATGGAGGATCTACAGGAAGAATTATGCACAAGATAAGCTTAAGGATTTCCTGTACGAAATGTTCTGCGATTTGGGCATAAATTTGGATAAACATAATGTTGAGATGGACAGAAGTCATAGGTTAAACAAATCACCTTCTACCCCAGATTCTCTCACTAGGGATATTATAGTTAATCCTCCTTTCTGGTCAAGGAGATGATACTTAAGGCAGCAAGAGATAAATAAATGGAGGACTCTTGATTTTTGGAGGTTTCAACCTATCCCGACCCTTCTTTTTCTACAAAAATTGTGAAGGAAAACTTTTCGGGATAAACTCAGAACTCTGAGGGTAAAAAATGCTAAATATCACTGGGGCTTTCCAAAAATCTTGAGTCTCAAAAAATTTAACAACTTTTTTGTTGTGGATTCACTCAGGGCTTGGATGAAAGATAAGGACCTCTAACCTGTCTAGTTGTTGGAGGTGTAGTGTACACATACTATGAGATTACGAAACACTGAGTGAGGGGGGAGTGGGAGTGGATGACATAGTTTTTTTTATTTATTTTTTTTAGGTTTGAGTGGTCTTAAGTTATGGGTCACTGTTTTTTTTTTTTATGTCAGCCCAACTATAGGTAATCAAATATTCATTAAATATAGAAGGGAGCTGGAAGAGGGTTGGACAGGAAAAAGAGGAAATATTTCTTCTTTTTTTAAGTAAGGTGATATTTGGAAGTTTCTTGGACTAGTATTAGATACACTGGTAATTTTTATAATTATTTTTTGGGATAATATAGTAAGAGTTTAGGCATTCATAAATTAGTGTATTCTTATTTAGATACTAAGTTAATGTTTGTTCCCATTTGTTGATTTTTAATCGGTAATAGCCAAAGAGTTTTTGTATCCACAAATTAATGTATTGGATTCTAATGGAAATGTATGTTCACAGATATACAATATCTATTTTGATAATTATCTTAGTAGGCGGGGCATGCTGATATTTAAATGTTAGCTACTAGGTAGGGGACTAATTAGAAGAAAAGTATACCATCACTAGATACATTGGAAATTTTGATAACTATCTCTTGACAGGGGAGGAAGAATTTAGGCATTCAGAAACTAGTGTACAATTATAAGATACTAAATGAATGTATGTTCACATTTGTTTATTTTTTTTTTTTTTAATTTTGTTTGGAAACAGTTAATGAGTTTTCACATCCACAAATTTATATATATATATATATATATATATATATATATATATATATATATATATAAACACAATCCAAGATGTGATGCACTCAGCTAAAAGTCAATATTTACTGGATGGCCGGGTGCTGTGTTACTATATTCACAGAGATCCAAAGAAGGCAAGCACTCACAGGGCTCATTGAAAAAAATGCAGTCGCATATATATAGCCGATTCTAATGAAAATGTAGGTTTACTGGTATTCACCGAATAATTAGATAATTAATTTTTTTAAACATTTTTATAATAGAGTAAGAATTTAGGTAAAGATAAATTAGGATATACCCAGTAGACATTAAGTACATTTATGTTCACATTTGTAGATCTTTTATTGGTAATAGTCAACGAGTTTTCTTATTTAATTGTATATAGATTAGACTCCATTATAAATATGTAATTATAGGTACTGTTTTGTTTCTTCCGTCTCTTGCAATATTCAGGGGACAAACCATTGTATATTTATTAGATACTAATGGAAATGTCGTTTTTAGGGGTTTTCCTTTTTTTCCATTCTATTTCCCTCTCTTTTCTCCCCCTCCCAGAACCCACTATTCTACTCTTATGGATTACGTGTGGATCCATGTATTATTAATTAGTATTAATGTTTTTGGTCCATCGAGGCCTGAGCTTCTGCCTGCCTGGTTGGTTCTTTTGGGACTTAGTGCACTGGGATATCAGATAGATTTTCTGTCTGGAACTGGTGCAGACCGATTCATTGGGTTGGGCACTTTTGGTGCTTGTTCTCGAGTTTGGGTAATTGGTGTTTGAGAGGATGTTCCCTCTCATAATGTTCATTTTTTTTAATATGTTTTATGTGTTGCCAGGAGGAAATTCATGGATTATGACAGTTCTGTGCCAGACTATTTGGAGGGATTGGAACATGTAGAGATACATAACAGGTGGTTTGAGCTATCATGGTTATTTCTATAAATACTCAGGGTCTAAATTCTCCTATGAAAAGGAGTCTACAACTTTTTTTAGGAAGGAAAGGGTAGAGGTTTATTTTTTTCAGGAAACACTCTGGATAGGAGAAGATCAAAAGGTGTTGGGGTGGAAGTAGGTTCCCTCAGGTTTTCCATTCTTCACTGATTAACTCCAAGAAAAGAGTTGCTATTGTTTTTGCCAAACATCTTAAGATTCCATCTAAATATGTAGAGACTGATAAGGAGGCCCGGTATTTGATTTGGATTGGTACTATCTCCGAGAGTAAATACATTGCTGTCAATATATGCTTTCCAAATTCAGATCCGTTGTCTACATTAAAAAAAATAGTGGATAAAATCGAAAAGGTGAAAGACGGTACTTTGTTGGTGGCTGGGGACTATAATTGTATAATTGACCCACTGCTTGATAAGAAAATTCATGCCCACAAAAAAATCTATCCTAATTTGTTGAAAAAGGCTAGATGTTTTAGAAATAGTGTTGTTGAGGTGGAATTATTTAATATTTGGAGAGATTTTTTCTCACTATTCAAGAGTAAACCAAATGTAGGATAGATTTGGTTCTTGGCGACCTTAATTCCATTAAGGCAGTTTCCAGTAATTGTATGAGAGACAATTTATGGTCTGCCCATAGTCTGATATTGTGGCCTCTTAGCAGGGGTGTTGCTAGGTCTTTGGATGATCTGGGGCACACACTGCGTCTCTTTCTCACACACGCCGTCTCTCTCTCTGTCTCTTTCTCATACATGCCGTCTCTCTGTCTCTCTTTCTCACACACAGACACCCTGAGACACACTCAAACACATACACTTACGCAAACACCCTTACACACACACACTTATGCAAACACCCTTACACACACACACACACACACACACTTAAGCAAACACCCTTACACACACATACACTTACGCAAACACCCTTACAGACACACACATACACTTACGCAAACACCCTGAAACACACCTAGACATCCTAACACACACATTGAGACACACACACATTGAGACATTATGTGTAAGTGTGACTGTGTGTCTAAATGTGTGTGTAAGGGTTTATGTATGTGTGACTGTCTGTGTGTATGTGTAAGGGTGTCTAAGAGTGTGTGTGTGTGTGTATGGTAAGGGTGTCTAAGTGTGAGTGTGTTTAAGGGTGTCTAAGTGTCTGTGTATTTCTGTGTTTATGTGTGTAACAGTGTATATGTATGTGTGTGTAAATGTGTGACTGTATAAGTATATGTGTGGTTATATGTGTTACTGTGAGTTTATAACATGGCTGAGGCTTGGTCATACTGTATGACAAAGCCCCAGTCATGTAATAAAACTAACAGTAAAGGTGCCATTTCTTCTACTGGGTGAGTTGCGTGAGAGTGATTAAATTAAAAAAAAATGTATGCAAAATGAGTTTGGGGGTCAAATCCTTGAATGCAGAGTTTGTTTGGGGGAAGTTCCGGAGTGCAAAATGGTTTTGCGGGAAATTCCAGAGTGTAAAATGGTTTTGTGGGCAATTCCAGAGTGCAAAGTGGGTTTGGTGGCAATTCATGAGTTCAATGTTCATTTGAGGGGCAGTTCCTGAGTGCAAAAATAATATATATTGATTTCTTCATTTCGGGTTAAAAAAGTAGGGCTCGTCTTATACACAGAAAAACACGGTTCTCTGCAGGAGGTTTTAGCAAATTGGGCAGGCACACACAAATATAAAGTTATGCATTATGGGAAAAATAATAACCATGCAACATATACTTTAAATCAGTGCTTCTTAAACCATAGTTTGCCAATTTGCCGGGACAGTCCCGTGAAAATCAAGATTGTCCTGGGGATTTAAAATCCCCAGGACAGTCCCGGGAATTTGAGCTGTTTTAGCACGATTGCGGGTCACGTGACATCATCGCACGATGTCACGTGACCTGCACAGTTCAGTCTGTGTGAGCTGAGCTCATAACAGCCTGCTGTAGCAATCCCTGCCAAGTGTCTGCACACAGACTGAACTGCGCAGGGGACTTTTTTTTTTTTTAAACTTTAATTAAACCAAACAAACCTTCTGCTGGTGCAAGGAGGAGACATGGAGCAGATGAGTACTGGGGAAGGGGGGTAGGAGGGTGGTGGCATATTACTGGTGCATCAGGGCATATTAATGGACAATTAAACTGTGGCATATTACTGGGCAATTAAACTGTGGCATATTACTGTGCAATTAGACTGGCATATTACTGGGCAATTAAACAGTGGCATATTACTGGGCAATTAGACTGGCATATTAACGGGCAATCAAACTGTGGCATATTACTGGCCAATTAGACTGACATATTACTGGGCAATTACACTGTGGCATATTACTGGCCAATTAAACTGTGGCATATTACTGGGTAATTAGACTGGCATATTACTGGGCAATTACACTGTGGCATTTTACTGGGCAATTAAACTGTGGCATATTACTGGGCAATTAGACTGGCATATTACTGGCAATTAAACTGGCATATTAATGGGCAATTAAACTGTGGCATATTACTGGGCAATTAAACTGTGGCATATTACTGGGCAATTACACTGTGGCATTTACTGGGCAATTAAACTGTGACATTTTACTGGGCAATTAGACTGGCATATTACTGGGCAATTAAACTGTGGCATATTACTAGGCAATCTGGCTGTGGCATATTAATGGCCAGACTAATAGTGGCATTTTAATGATGCGGCTAATAGTGACATATTAATGGAAAATATACTGTGGCCAAAGTGATTCTGTGGCTTGTTCTGTGGGGCAAAATAACATGTACCATGAGGCAAAGTGACACTGTGGCGTGTTCTGCAGGCGCAGTTCAGTGGGGCAAAATTACACTATGGTATGTTCTGGGGGCAAATTGACACTGTAGCCGTGTAGGTGCCAAGTGCAGTGGGTGCTGTATTGTGCTGTGTTAAGTTCTTTAGGTGCAATGTGGGTGCAGATGAAGGGATAAAAATAAGAAATTGACAATTTTTCAATAACATTTTTATTACATATAAAAATAGTTGAATAAAATATTACAACATTTGGATAACTATAAAAGCAACCACTTATATACATATATTTAGGGTCCACCTTAAGCTTTTGAAAAGGCTGGACTAATGAAAGTATTACATTACACAACTCTCTGACTGCAGCACATCTGCACAAGGTCTTACTATATTTCATGTAATGCACCTGCCTGATGTAGATGTTGTGCTGTGAATGTATCTGTTGTATACCAAGGATGCATGGTAATGTTGGTGGGAACTTGATGATATAGTCTACACTGTGACATGTAGGTGGATTTACATTATGCTAATCATATCGAGTGGGCGAAGCTTTTTTAAAGGAGGTGTGGTCAATTGGAAGATAAGCTGCAAAGTGTCCCTGGAAATTGTTTTCAAATGTTGGCAACTATGTTAAACCTGTCCTCAAAGACCCATAACTATGCAGGCTTTAAGGATTACCCAGTTGCCATCACTTCCGGCGGCTGTGACAGAAAGGTGGGTCGCAGCAGGGGCCCATGGGGCAGCTGCTTTGAACCCCCAGGAATGAATGGGCCCTGGGCAACTTTTAATTTTTTTTTTAAAGGGCCAGGGCCCGTGACGGGTGCTTAGTCCGTAAACCCCATATAGTGGCCCAAACCTGCTATGCATAGTTGCCAACATCGGCCATGTTTCCAGGGACACGGTCTGACTGTAAAATACCGGCTAGATGGCAACCCTACATGTGGAACCAGGGCCGGCCTTAGGTGCTCAGACGCCCAGTGCAGGCCAACTCTTTGTCCCCTCATTCCTCCCCCATGTATTGGCATTAGGGTTGCCTCATCCACAGCATGGCCAATATAAAAGTGTCATCCCTAGTTGATAAACCATGTAATATAACCCGGAGCTATGATCGGTGGGGGGGGGCCTGTCAGCGCTGCCTGGGTGCAGAGCACCCTCCTCGGCATAGCACTGCAAGGTGTTATACATATGCTTATTTAAACACAACTGATTTTCATCCCTAAATCCTGATCCGTTGAGGGTTCTTTAGGAAAGGTTGAAAAATGACAGACACCTTTACACTACGTGGTGGCCAGCGGTTTTCCTGGCATGTCCAATGTCACTGAATTAAACAATAGACAGTTTATGTGATTTTTAAAATATTTTACATAGGAAAATGTAGATATAAACACATTTACTGCAGGTTTAACACACTTTATGGTAATTTTTATTACTTTGGAGCGGTGACACACCAAAAAAAGAAAAATCAGCGCTCCCAGAAAACAAGAGGCAGTTAGGGACATTGGCAGGTATGATGTACAAAACTAAAAGTGTAGTTCCTTTAATACAGTAGTCTCCTACACTTGCACGTTATTTCTATCACGCTCTGCTAGTTTTCTGTGTCTCTTTCATACATAAAACTTATATTAGACGTTTAAAACTGAAAACATAATAGGGATAGATTAGCAACCATTAATACCACAGAATTTATGTAAAATCAAACCTATTTCACAACCCGAAACAAATGCAGCCGTTACAAACCCGAAAACCCTCCCCTTCTTTTCGTAGCATCACAACGCTATATTCAAACTTACAAATCCATGGCGGGTTTCCATATTTCACCAATGTAATGTCCTTTTTGCGCTCTACTATTGGATGTGATGATTGTCAATCAGTTACGCAGAATGCTGACGACAAAAGTATTCGTTGTTCCCCTCGGCTATTGGTTAATACATGTGACGCGTCTCTCATACGATTGGTTAACTTGAAGACTTTGCAGGGGGGTGTGCCTAGATTGAACCGAAGGTTATATGAAGGGGTGTTGCGTTTTCGTTAAGGCTTAGCGGCGGGCGACCGAAAGATTACGGGAGGTCTGGATGTTGGGCAACGGGTCACCGTAGGGGAGGGTACTTGGTGTAAAGGTTTGGGGGTGAATACTACGGTAAATATAAACATACAGGCCCAACCTCTGTGTATGTAACGTCACATCCTTTGTATTAACGCACACAAATACCTAGGCCTGTCATTTATATTAAAGCAAAAAATACGTGTGTGAAGGGGTGGAAAAACCCGCTTTCATCCATCAGAAATTAAAGTATTACGGAATGGTGAGTATTCCTTTCCTGTCTTGTAATACACTGTGAGTCTGGGCCTTGTCCTGGATGATGGTGTTTAGTTTATATTTTTGTCAAGTATCATTGCCGTAATTGTACCTTTTTTTTTTTGTACTTATGAGTGGTTATACTATACACTATGCTGTATGGACCAAATGTTTTCTTATTAACTGGCGGTGCCGGTTGCTGTTGCCCCTTAAATAACTTTGTTTTCAGTTTTGTGTGGTTTGTGTTTGACCTGGTTTCTGTGTGTATTTTCGGATTTTTTTCAGTTATCCTCCGAAGCCTTCCTAAAAAAAATCCACAACACGGGTGACCCTGAATGAAAATGTTCATTTCCCTGGGTGGATCTGTAGATGCTTTCAATACAGTCATGTACTTAGTTTCCTTCCCACGTTAACCTGTATGGATTGAAGTACCAGGTCATGATGCCATCATGTTAGGCTGACCGGTTTAACAATGGGTACCCTAATCTGTATCTCCTTTTCTTTGGTGCCATGTAAATATACAACGTAGGTTTATTTTATTTTTATAAGATTTGTGGCACTAAAAAATTACAGGTTTTAAAGTAGACGTCCAAAAATCATGAACAAGTCAAAATGAAGCTTCAGTGTTTATGTACATTGGCAATGTTAAGTATAACACTTCTGTAAGTCCCAGTTCTAGGCAAGTGAATGCACAGCCAGTATGATGTGCGGAGCATCAGTCGATTGAGACCTAGTTGCTCTATTACAATAGGTATGACTTGTAATTTTTGCATCAAATTAATCACTAATGTACAAGTAAAAAGGTTTTGCACAGGAGTTTTTTTTAATACACAATATTGTTTAGTGTTTTTTTTTTGTATTCTACACTCACTAAATCTAGTGTGTCCAGGTATTAGGAATAAACAGGTTACTTTTTAAAGTGTAAAATTAGTATTTTAAGTTTTGAAAGCATATTTTCTGAATTTATTTTGTACCCGTTGGTTCTACCTTAGACACTAAATTAAGGCATGAACCATATACTAACACTTTTTGACCCCCTCAAAACATCTATGGGATCCCCATGTTAAAGTTGGCAGGAGAAAGGACATAATGCTTGCTGCATAAACATTAACTACATTCAGCATGTTATATGGGTTTCAATTAGATTATATGCTGACTTAGTATTGGTAACTACTAAGTTAAAATGTTTAGTTCAACTTTAAAAATATGCTATATTAACTGCCTTTTTGTTACCCTGTTTTGATAACTTTATTTTTTACAGAATTCAAACGTTGAGAACTTGCCCCCACACATAATTCGCCAGGTCTACAAAGAGGTTTCCACTCTGACATCAGACCCTCCAGAAGGAATAAAGATCTTTCCAAATGAAGAGGATATAACAGACGTACAAGTTAGCATAGAAGGACCAGGTTAGTAAAACTTAAACAGCTGAGGGATTTATAAAAGTTGACAAGTTTGCCACATGGTAACTGAATGCATTCATAAATTGCACAGGAGCCTGTACAGAGCACACACCTCTTCAGTTTTATTCACCAGGTGCACAGCTAATACAAACTTAGAATGTGTCGGCAGAAAAGAACCATTCAGTCAATTTAGTCTGCCCATTTTTCTAAATTTTTATTAGTCCCCCCTTTCCTATCTTATATCTAGGATAGCCTTGTGCCTATCCCACGCATGCTTAAACTCCTTCACTGTGCTTACCTCTACCACTTTCGCTGAAAGGCTATTCCATACATCCACTACCCTCTCCGTAAAATAATACTTCCTAATATTTCTTTTAAATCTTTTCCCCTCCAATTTAATACTGTCCTCTAGTAGTGGTAGTTGTCCTTCTTTTAAATATCCTCCCAGCTATATATGTTAAGATGCTTTAAACTTTCCTGGTTAGTTTTATCCTTCAACCCATGAATCAGTGTAGTAGCCCTTTTCTGAACTTTCTCTAAAGTATCAATATTCTTCTGGAGATATTGTGTACAGTACTGCGTACAATACTCCAAG
Organism: Pelodytes ibericus; assembly: GCA_036172795.1. Lineage (NCBI taxonomy): Eukaryota > Metazoa > Chordata > Amphibia > Anura > Pelodytidae > Pelodytes > Pelodytes ibericus. The sequence continues at coordinate 47,281,077 of CM069866.1, read as the reverse complement.
TGAGGTCTCACCAGTGCTCTGTACAATGGCATGAGCACATCCCTCTTTCTACTGCTAATATCTCTCCCTATGCAACCAAGCAGCGCTGCTAGCATCCCTGCTGCTCTATAGACACTGTCTACCTACCTTTCCTCAGATGTTCTGGTTAGGACTGTATCAAATATTCTATATTCTGATTTTGGGTTTTTACGTCCAAGATGCATAATCTTTCACTTATCCACATTAAATTTCAGTTGCTTCAGCTCTGACCATTTTTCTAGTTTAGCTAATGTAGTTATAACTGCTCTTTATTTAGTGGAGATGTACATTTTGCATGATACCTTGAAGAGTGTATAATGCAAGTGTTTGAGGGAACCAGTTAATCAAATAGTGAATCCCTCTCCCTAATTTCCCTGTAAAAACATGCATTTTAAATTTTGTAGAGCAGCATGTAAAAGTGGTATCCCATGATATGGTTAGTTAAAAAGTTGAGACTAACACTTCTATAACCACATTATAAAAGGTTGTTGGCAGTAAAGACTGCCCACTATTTACTTGCCTTTTTAAGAGTGCCTTCAAATGGCAGGTTATCTTATTCTTTGGCCAGTTTAATAAACGAAAACTCCATTTGTATTATTCTTGGTATTAGCGTCACAAGAGTGAAGGTTTAAAAAAAAAAAATGTCACATTTAGTAAGCTTGGCATATCAACATTTTTTTCCTGATTGCAAATAGGCTGAAAGTACTGTTTGTAGTCTAATGTGCATTACTGCAGTGTTTGTTTCCATGTACATATGTATAATTGAGGCTTATAATACATTAAATTGTTCTTTTTAACAGAAGGTACCCCATATGCTGGCGGGATATTCAGAATGAAGCTGATCTTGGGCAAAGATTTCCCAGCAGCACCTCCAAAAGGATACTTCTTAACAAAGATATTTCATCCAAATATTAGCAACAATGGAGAGATATGTGTCAATGTTTTAAAAAAAGATTGGAAGTCTGAGCTTGGCATTAGACATGTTTTACTTGTAAGTATATATTTTCCTCTTTTGGAAGTTAACTTGAGATTTTCTCTATTACATCATATGGTTGTGCTGCAAATTGATTTAATTTCTGATTTTCAATGATCTTTGTGATGTGGTTGGTCAGGCATCTTCTAAGAGTGATGGTGAACCTGTGGCATTGGTGCCACCTCTAGCTCGGAGCCTTCTGATGTGACACTGCATATGCTACAGGTTTGTAATCAATCCTGGAGGACCATGTGCACTAATGTTATTAATGCATCTTCTTGTGCAGTTTCTCTTTCTTACTGATAGAAAAAACTCCACCTGGGATGGACAAATTTATTAGAAGGGGGAGTGTTGCTGATGAGTAGCAGTGGAATGATTTTAAGGGGCAGGAGAATTGAAACATAAAATGTCTGCCCAATTACTTTTCAGCATAATCCTGTAATGGAGGGTAGTAAATCATACTCAATGGGGGCAGGAAAGTGGCATTCAAATGGATGAGATTAAGACATTGGCACGTTTGAGCAACAACCTTTGTTTTCTGGAAAGCTGTATATAGTTGTATAGTCAGTGCTGTATTTAGCACAAAGCAAGTGCCTAGGGTTGCACTTCCCTTGTATGCCTTTAGGGGTGGCACAAAACGCAAAAAAAGCCGCCCCTTAAAAAAAAATTAAAAAAACCTCGCTGCTGGCAGGAGGTGGTTAGGAGAGATTCTATCCACCACCACCCCCCCTGCTATCACTCTGCCTGCCAACAGGCTGCACAGAGAAACCTCAGTGCTGCCTGTTCGGCTCCCCGTGCAGTGTGACGGGGAAGTGCCGAAAGGTCACATGACCTCTCTGCGTGGAAGACACAATGCTGTCTGCCACTAGTCACCATGGAAAAAGGTAAGTCCTTTAATTTTGCAGGGGCATATTATTGGGCAAATTGGCAGGGGCTTATTAATGGCAAATACTGGCATATTATTGGGCAAATTGGCTGGGGCATTTTATTGGCAAAATAATACTGACATATTCCTGGGCAAATTGGCACTGGCATATTAATGGCAAAAAAAAATACTGGCATATATTATTCGGCAAATTGGCTGGGGAATGTTAATGGCATATTAGACAAATTGGCTGAGGAATATTAATGGCAAATAACACTGGCATATTGGGCAAATTGGCAGGGGCATATTAATGGCAAAACAATAGTGGCATATATTAGGCAAATTGGCCGGGGCATATTAATGGCAAAATACTGGAAAATTATTGGGTAAATTGGCTGGGACATATTAATGGTAAAATAATACTGGCATATTATTGGGCAAAGTGTCAGGGGCATATTAAATGGCAAATACTGGCATATTGGCCAAATTTGTTGGGGAATATTAATGGCGATAATATATGTAATTTGGTTACTACAAATAGTTGAATGTGATATGAAAATAGTTGCATAAAATATTAAACCATTTACATCGTTTTTTACAATGTGATTTTAGAAAAATTGGGTTGAGTGGGGTCCACTGCTAAAGACTTTGCTCAAGGCACGCTAGGGTCTTAAAGGGCCCCTGTCATGGGGGGATGTAATGGGGGTTATGGGTCATGTCATGGGTGTGCAAGTGGGAAGGTGCACAAATTTTGTATGCCTAGATTTGGCAGCACAAAACAAAGATACACCACTGTGTATAGTCATTCACATCCTGCAGCCATATTTAAAAAGGGGGATGTTTGTATAGGTTTTCAGATTTAACCCCTTCATGATGCCCGGTGCTTACGCAAGCACCAAAACAGCACTTTTTTGTTCCTGGTCAACGATCACAAGATCGGTAGCCAGGTACACAATGGCAGATATCTGATGAGGTTCTTAGTAGACCCTGTGGGTCCCTGCCAAAAAATTGTGAGACGTCATGGAGGCGTGCCCGAGGCATGATTCAGTAAAATGTAGCTGGTGCAATTTCCCTATCAGATTGAGGTTTTGAGTGGCCCTGCAGTGGGATCAGAGCACAGCACATCGTGGTAAGTCGTGATGAGCTGTTGAAAGCAGGATATTCTAAGCCGTCTTAGAATTTATGGGGACCTTTAAAGGGACACCTCCACTTACATAAGATGTTACTTACCTAGTCATTTACAACATGCATATATAAATCATATGCTAGTTTTTTTTCCTTCTGTATGAATTAATTGCATATAAAAGTAAAAATAAAATTAGGTTCTTTAGGATCTCCAGCATCCATTTTGAGAATTTTACCCATGATGCAACAGTCTCCAAAATCCTCCAGCCAGTCTCACTTTACAACAATTGCCAAAGCCTGCATGATGTCATAAGATACTCACCTACTCTTACTGGCTCCTGTTTATCATAGTGGGCAGGGCTAGGTGGCTGTGTACAACTTTATTTTACTGCCTCCCAAAACAGAGAGGAGATTGACCTGATCAAACAGGAACACACACCCTTGTGTTGTAATAGCTACATTACTCTCCCATTCAATGCAAGTCTATGGTCAGAATGCAGTCAATAACTGAATTTTGTGTCCCCAGCTGCAAAGTGAGAAATTTGTGCTGTAAAGTCCCTATGAGGGTGGCACCCAAAAACACTACATTCCACAAAATGTTGTTGTCCGGTCACACTTGTTTAGTTACATATTTTATAAACCCCCTTCGTGACTGATGACGGTCCTGGACCATCATATGGAAACCTCTCTTCGTGACCGATGACGGTCCAGGACAGTCATGCAGGTCTGATCGCGGTATGCATGCTGGCACTACCAACGACATCGTGTCTCGATACTGAGTCACTTCAGCCATGTCCATTGAAGCGCCCCCCCCCGGAAACATCCGGGCGCTGTGATTGGCTGGTGCAGGTGCCTGCTTTGACAGCTTTAGTCTCTCCCTGCTCCACTGCGACTGTGGGGCAGGGAGAGACTAAATATAGTGTTTCAACCCTCCCCATGTTCCCCCTCCACAGGATTTTTTAATTTAAAAAAAAAAACGATTTTTTTATTATTGTGCTAATCCTAACTCTTGGGTTAGGGTTAGAGTTCATCAAAACCCTAATCCTAGAGTTAGAATTAGGGTTTGTACCAACCCTAACCATAGGGTTAAGGTTAGAGTTAAATAAAAATTAAAAAATGTAAAAAAGTATAATTAAATTCAAAATAATAAATTATATAAAAATAAGAAGTTATTCTGTAGAGGACCAATGACATGTTATGTCTGTCTGTTGTCTTCTAGGGATATTTTATTTTAAAAAGACTTCTAGTGGGGCCAGTGCTTAGCATTGGCCCCCAGCAGTAGATAGGGGCCCGCAGCAGCTGGATATATGATCCATGCAGCCGCAGGATAGCAAGGATAGCAAAAATCTGTGCTTCCTACCATAGAATACATTTCCTATTCTGCTATGGTTGTTTTTGGCTGGCTGAGCATGATAGGAAATGTAATCACAATGCATTACAAAACAAATACACGTTTTAAAACTGCAATGACCATATCCTAAATTTTGCCCTGTACCTGCCACATAACCCTAGCAAACCTATACATGTGGGGTACCGCTATACTCAGGGGAAGTAGATGAACATATATTGGGGTTTTGTTTGGTAATAAAATAGAACACCTTTGAAACTTAGGTATGAATTTAAAGTGTGTGACAAGTTTTGGCGTAGTAATTTTGTGTGTGTTTTATTTTCAAAGATTGGTGATAAAATGACAGAATGAAAAGTGTCCAAATACCCCAAGTTGAATGCCCTGGGATGTCTACTTTATAAAAATGTGTACATGTGGGGTTATTCAGCGATTCATGACAGATATATGTGTTAGTGTCACTAACGGTAATTTTTTTTTAAATGGTTTTGAAACAGCTATGTTACTTGTATTTATTAACCTAAAACATGCAAAAAACATATAAACATTGGGTATTTCTAAACTCAGGACATATAGTTGAATCTATTTAGCACGTTTTTTCATTAGCTTTTGGAGCTTAGTAAAAGAATTTACAAAGAAAAGTCGGGAAAAGTGTTTTTTTTTTTTTTTTAAATTTTAACCATATTTTACTATTTTTTTTTCACAATACAATAAATGATATGAACAAAATAATTTCATGAAAAGAAAGCCCTTGTCCTGAAAAAAATATATAATTTGTGTGGGTACTGCAACAGACAAAGAAGAAAATTAAAGCTAAACAAACACCTCAGAAGTGTTAAAACAGCCTCCCATCACTAACGCACAACATTCTAAAAAGTCTGGGCATAAGGGGTTAAATACAGTCACATAACAAAAACAAGACATCTGAAAACATGTAAACGGCTAAGCCGTAGTCCTGATAGTTTTCACAATATGACCATTTGTTTGCAACCAACGCCGTCCATTGACATTCATTGAAACTTCACTCTGCAAAGCTCAAATTTGAAGTGAAATTTCTAAACTGCGGCTGTGCCTTCATTTTTAATACTTCAGAGACATACTATGCATCAAAATGTAGGTCTGGGTCTTGTGATTCTCACAATATAAAGCTCTTCGCTGTAGGATTGATAGTTTTTAAAATACGACCGTTTGAATATGGCAACCGCCAAAATACTCTGACCTGTGTCAAGCTGCAGCAGCAAGTGATGTCATAGACAGGGCCTTTTGAACACCTGCTAATGTTTTTATAAATGTATGGTTTAATGTAACTGTGCAACAACGTTGCAATTAAATGTGCTATGTAAATGATAACAGTTACTCCGCCCACTCCAGTTGTAGACTACAGGTGGAGGCAAGAACACTTCACACAATTTCCCCAGAAATTGTAACTTTTCTAGTTTTGTTTGCTATCCTAATTTTTATTCCCAAATCCCTAATTTTAGCAAATATATTATAGTCGCTGAGATCAAAGCTATATATCTATTTACACACGCACACATATATACACAGGACCAGAACTATTTTGAATAACTGATAATTTCAGATAATTTTCATCAAAAAGATATAGTAAAGCCGCTCAGCACTCATGAAATACAGTAGTATCAATGCAAATGCTGTATAGTGGAAATTAGATTTTTTTTTGCAATGTAAAGTTGATGGGATGAATCAATGGGAAGCTGCCTTTGGCACATCAGGCCTGTAAATGTGCCATTATATTACCGCTTGTGGGTATGAGAGAATCTGAGCATGCATGAAAAGGCTACATTGCAGCTAAACTGTGCGCTTGCATTCTGATGTTTGGAATTAGCAACTTGTGGCAAAATTTGAATATTTTGTTTTGTATAAGGAATACTCAACCTGTATGTGTATACATGTATGAACATATATAATATGTAATTGTATAAATTATTTTACCAGGAAGGATACTTAGAGATTTCTCTAGTTTTCAAGTATGTCCTGGGTCCACAAACTTTTCAGTCTTACAATAGAATATTAAAATATTAAATGTGGCACTAGCTTTTTTTTTTAAATGTTTGCTTCACTAACAAATTCAGAAGTTAAAAAAGCTTGTGCTACTTGCTCGGTTTTTTCTAATATAAATACAGGTTCATTTTCAATATTTTCTTTAATATATGTTATGTTTTTTCCTAAGACAATAAAGTGTTTGTTGATTCACCCGAACCCAGAGTCGGCACTGAATGAAGAGGCTGGGCGCCTCTTACTGGAGAACTATGAAGAATATGCATCCCGTGCAAAACTCATGACTGAAATACATGCCCAGACTTCTAACTTTAGGGGCAAGGATCCCACAGACCCATGCTCCTCCGCTTCTGCTGCAGTGGCAAATGGAGATGGACCCATGGCCAAGAAACATGCCGGAGATAGGGACAAGAAGCTAGCTGCAAAAAAGAAGACAGATAAAAAAAGAGCGTTAAGAAGGCTTTAAAAACATTGTCCATGGTTCAAGTGAAGGCTTTAGGATCAAAAGCATGAAAGGAACTTGTGTGCAAACTTTTAGATTGGGTGGGAGGGACTGAAGAACAAGGTTGGGGGAGTCAATAAATCCATATCTTTTTTTTTTTTTTTTTCAGTTTTTTAAAGGCTTCCTTTTTGTTATATTTTTTTCCAATCTTAAGTTATTTAAATTATAAATCTATTAAAATACTTTTTCGTAAGATATCCTTGATTAGTTTTATATATCTTTTTTGTTTTGAGTCTCTTCACATCATGATACAATACTTACATAGAATATACAAGTTATTTGTACCAGCAAAAATTATGAATTTTATATATTTGGATAAGAATCAGTAGAAATGTCTACATTAACTATTAGAAATTTCACAACAGATTTATTACCTGTATAGCATGTCTGGAACAAAGGATATTTAATTGAAATGAGGTCAAAAGTCAGAAAATTGTGTTTTAATTTTGCACCATATTTTTTATTTTATAGTATAATATAGCAGGGCTTGACACATTTGGTTTAAATTTAGAGCCAGTTCTAAAACATTTTCCTTTCTGACAACGTTGAGTCAAGGTCCTTAGTGCGTGTATTAGGGCCACCATGTATACACGTTTATTTACTTACTGCTGAGAAGCAGAGGATAGGCTGCTTGCCCCACACACTGATTGGCGGATAACAGGCAACAGAGAGTGGGTCAATGTAGCTGCCAGATTCTAGACACCATGGCGACCAGGTTCCCAGTGTTTGTCAAGCCCTATAATATAGGATATGATAATCCGTGGTCAGGAGTGGAGAGGTAAACGTAGTCAAAATACATTCCAAGGGTTCGGTAGCCAGGAGATCAATAATCACAAGGTACAAAGGTATGTGTAGGAAACACTGTAGAGAGACTAGCCAGACTACACGCTTGAAAAACGAGCAAGCACTGAATGAACAATGCTTGCTGTTAAAATAGGGCGCCAGGATTTACAGTGGCGTGCTATGCATATGTGACAGGCTGATAATTTTTGCTAGTGTAACTCAGGGCTTGACAAATTTAATTTTGTTTTAGGAGCCAGCAAAAAAAAATCTAGGAGCTAGACAACCACACATACACACATTCCCGCAAAAATACACACAATCACAGCCATGTAAATACATACGCTTGCAGACTCTCACACACAAAGTTCCACTTACATACACAGAAAATCACACAGTCCCATAGACAGAGACATATGAAATCAGAGTCACATAGAAGACAGTTCCACTTACATACATAGAAAATCTGTCACATAGACACAGTTCCACTTGCATACACAGAAAATCAGTGACATAGACAGACAGTTCCACTTATATACATAGAAAATCAGTCACATAAACAGCCAGTTCCACTTACATACACAGAAAATCACAGAGACAGTAACATACACAGAAAATCAGTCACATAGAGACAGTTCTACTTACATACACAGAAAGTCACAGAGGCACACAGAAACAGATGGTCAAAAAGACATACATAGACAGATAGAGACAGACACATTGACATACAGACCTGACAAGTCAGCCGTTTAAAAAATAAAATAAAAAAATAAGTAAAATAAAATGTGCTTGTTTCACGGTGTCCCCTTACTTGCTGCTTTGCTTGATTGCAGGGGAGGGGATCACTTCCATGTCATCTCAGGCCAGGCAAAGGCGGGTTGTCACGTAACACGGATGTCACGTGTTTTCCCTGAACTCATCCTTTGAGTTGGGTTGTGCGTCCAAACCAAGGAAGCCCACCAAAAGAAATATGGGGCTTTCGCAATTTCTCAGACCAATTGGGTACTGCCATTGTATCATCTGTGTGAAACGAGCTGCTATGTAGTAAGCATGCAGATCGGGTTCGGTTAGTCCCCCTTTCAGTCTGTTTCTGTAAAGTAAAAGCTTAGGGAGTCTGTGGTGCTTATCTTTCCAAATAAAATTTAGAATTGATGATTAAAGGGATTGAAAGTCTTTGTCACTTAAGGGGATAGGCAGAGTCCTAAAGAGATACAGAATCTTGGGTAGGGTGTTAATTTTTACCAAATAAACATGGCCTAACCACGATATATTATGCACTCCCCATAGAGCTAGATCTGGATAATAATTGAGTATTATTATTGTATAATAAGATTGAGTAATGTGTTTGGGAATATTGATGCCTAAGTATTTAAGGTGGGACTCCTTCCATTGAAGGTCAGAATTGAGGGAAATCAATTTAGTTGTGGATTTCGGGAGCTTAATATTGAGAGCTTCACATTTGTCGTGGTTGAGTATGTAGCCTGAAAATTTAGACAGTAAATCATATAGATTAGGGAGGGATATTAGCGTTGACGCCAAAGTTAGCAGGATATCATCGGCGAAGAGACTTACTTTGAATGGTTCTCCTTGCACTGGTATACCCTTAATGTCTCTGTGTTCACGAATTGCCTGAGCTAGGGGTTCTTCACCGAGGGCAAAAAAGCCGGAAAAGGGGGCAGCCTTTTTGGGTGCCGTTCAAGATGTGGAAGCTAGAAGCTAGGTGATTCTGCAACCATGGCATAGACCGTGGCTTCGGGGCCTCGGTATAGAGCTTTGATTCCAGTTAAAAGTGGACCAGTGAGCCCAAACCTCGACAAAGTTTGCCACAGATAAGTCCAGTCCTCCCTATCGAAGGCCTTTTCCGCATCGAGGGGCAACAGTGTCGCTGGGGTGGAGGAGGCATGAGCCATCTCCAGCAGATTCAGAACTCGTCTTATATTATCTGGGCTCTCTAGACGCGGAATGAACCCCACTTGATCAGGATGGACCAATGTAGCCAGGAATGAGGATAGACGGTTAGCTAGGATTTTGGCATAGAGTTTGACATCTGTATTGATTAGGGAAATTGGTCTATAATATTGCACTACCGTGTGATCTTTCCCTTCCTTTGGGGTTACTATTATTTTTGCCCTCAGCATCTCTTCCGGGAAGGTGGCTCTGTCTAAGATATTCTAAAAAAGAGAGGTAAGTTGGGGTGTGAGAATGTCAGAGAATGTCTTATAATAAGCTGCTGTGAAGCCGTCAGGCCCTGGTGCTTTAGAGTGTTTAAGTTGTTTTATGGTTAAGGAAATTTCCTCCGGGGTGATGAATATATTAAGGGATGTCACCTGTTCTACCGTGAGAGAAGGAAGGGTGAGGGATTTCAGAAATTCCCGTATGGAGGCAGAGTGTTGATTGTTATGGTCAGCAGTGTGTCCTGCGTATAGTTGGGAGTAGTATGTGCAGAATTTGGCAACAATTTTCGCAGGGTCCTGTTCCACCGGGCCATTTGGTGTATGAATCTCAGCTATTCTAGCATGTTATACATTTTTGAGAGGGGATGTGTTACCATATATTGCTGTCTACACAAAGTTTCAAAGGGGGCATTCTTTTTTTTCTTATACATAAATCTTTCTTACCTTTTCTTTTAGTTTAAGACAGAGATAAAAAAAATCCCCCGTTAAATACAATTATACAGTAGGATGTTCAACTGAGAGAGTGACAACATAATTGAATACGTAAATTAATAGAACACTCCAGTATAATCCAGTTAACTCTTTCTTAACTTAGCCCGGCTCGAGCTATCACAGGATCAGTACACTTGCAATGAATGATGCACGGGTGAAAAAAAGTGTTACAGTTTTTAATTCCGCTGTTTTGACGAATTCTACCTCTCTTCCAAAAAGTGGAACAGGTAGAGCTTGGCAGGACAGCGTGACAAACCTCCAAAATCGGAACTGTCCAGCAAAAACACTTAGAGCATGTTACTGGTATATTACGCCATTCAGTCAGAGATACTCCTACGGCATGCATTTAACCCTTAAAGAACCAGGCATTTTCCAGGGCTAATGACCAGAGGCAATTTTTCCATTTTGATATGTGGTTGATTAAACTTTGTTTTCCTTCTCTCTCATTTAACGCACCCATACAAGTTATATGTTATAATTTTCTTTGGATGGATACCTGTACATATAAATGATCTACAATTTAGTATTAAAAAATACATAAAAACAGGGGAGAAGTTTAAAGTTTGCTCTGGTCAGAATCACAGCACAGACCTGCAGAAGTTAACTGTAATTAAATGAATACATGAAAAGAATATTAGTAATATAGTAAAATTGCAAAAAATAAAAATTATAAGAAAAAATTAAATGAGGGCCATAAACTTGGAAGGAAACTGATCACAGTAAAAAGCAACTGTGATCAGCAAGGGAAGGGTTAACTTTTTTTAAACAGGACATTAGTTTGTTTTTTCTTTTCACTGTCATTTTGCTGCCATTCTCTCTCTGTACTTCACAATCAGTATGTGACATACAGGGAGTGAGTTGGAGGCAAAGTCAGTGTATATAAGCATTTAACAAATAACATAGATTGTATTACTAAGTATTTTGATAATTATGGATATGAAATTTAAACTATTTTTTTATATGTATTACATGTTTTTTTTTTATAAAGTTTAAAAAAGTCACATCCATAATTATCAAAATGCTTAGCAACACATTATACAAAACTGACAAATACAGACAGACATACAGTATTTAGATTTAACCTAACTTCAATAGTATAAGGTAGGAGAATTAGGTTCAAAGAGTCTAATTGATCCTAATTTCATTCATCCCCTACCTTATGCAATTGAACTGTTGAAATTCGAATTTATCCGAATTCCCCAACCTTATACTATGTATTGAATGAACATAGGTGAAATGTTCATTCAAATGAACTGAATGGTGAAATGAATGCAGCAATGGACAAAAATGGCCTCACTTCAATAGTATAAGATTGGAGAATTTGGTTCAAAGAGTCGACATTTTTGAATTTCATCCCTTACCTATGCTATTGAGCAGTTGAAATTTGGCTCTAAGTGGTTGGGAAATTCGGATATAGAAGCTTATGGACATCATTTTGTTGAAACAAAACAAGCAGAAACGTAGAAATTAGAATTTTAGTGGTGTATATGTAAACCAAAAAGTGTGATTAAAATAATATTAATAAAGGTATATATATATTTTTTGATATGTTGCATATTACATTTAAAAAAATAACAGGAAATGGGTTTATTTGTTTTTCTTCCTTTCCCTTGCGGACATTCTCTGTACTTCACAATCAGTATGTGAAGTAAAGGGAGTGAATTGAAGGCAAACTCATGTAGATTGTATTACTAAGAATTTTGATAATTATGGATGTGAAATATAAACTTTGAAAAAATATATTATATGTTAAAAAGTTTATAAATTTCACATCTATAATTATCAAAATGTTTAGTAATACATTATACAAAATTGACAAATACAGACAGACACACAGTATAGATTTTTTTAATCCAACTGAAAGCAATTCCCCAACATTACACTAGTAGTATGTCTGAAAGCTGTGTAATTTGTAATTTGTCCATTCATTCAATTCGGCTTTTAGGCTATTGTGTCTACTGCTAATAGCATTGCAATACTAAAACTAAAGTCGAAACTGATACGAATTTGAGTCGAAATTGATACGAATTTGAGTCGAAATGGAGTCTATTGGTTCTATTGACTAAAATTCGAATTTGGAGGTTGACCTCCAAATTCGAATTTTATTCGAAATGTGTCAAAATAAAGCCGAATTGACGAATGGACGGATTCCACTGATCAGATCAAAGTCATAAGACAGTCATTATTCATTTAGGATCAGTTTTCTTCTGCACAGCATAATGTTATACAAAATGAAAACTAATCTGATATGAATTCTGAATGTCTGATGTGATTACTATGTTCTGTGGAATTCGTCAGTTCGGATGAATTCAACACTTTTTGACTCTATTTCACCTCTATTTCGGTAAAGCTAATAGCATTACATACAATAACTTAAGCCGAAATTGAGACGAAATTAAAATTCGGCATTTTGTTGTGTTAACCTTAAAGTTAGATAGTGTGCTACATTCTTGGAGTTCCATTACAAGCTGTGAAAGCAAATGTACTGGATTGGAGATGAAGAGAAGGATGTCATCTGCATAAGCTATGGTTTTGATTTCCAAAGATCATGAGCTAAAACCAGAGATACTCTGATTATGTCTAGAAGAGTTCAACAGAGGTTCCATAGTGAGTATAAAAATGCTGAAGACAAGGGACATCTCTGTTTGGTTCCATTAGACATTGGTAAGACTTCAGATAATATACCATTGATTTTAACCTTCAAAGTTGGAAATCAGTATTGTAATCCAACAGATATAATTAGACCCTAAGCCGATGACATACTACACTTCCATCAAAAATAGCCAGTTCACTCGATCAAAGGCATTTTCTGTGTCAATTGCCAACAGAATTTATGGAATTTCACTATTCATTGCTAAATGAATCACATTCAAAGACTTGATCGCAAATCTCTCTACCTTTAATGAATCCAGATTGATCATCTTGTATTAATTCTTGTGAAATTATTTCCCTCAAGTATAGAATTTAAAGCATCAGCTAAGAAAGCAGAGAGTTCTTGATGGAAAAGTTTATAATATTTTATAGTTAACCCATCAGGTCCTGGACTTTTCCCAATGAGAAAGGAATCAGTTTCTTGTTCTTCTTCTGTTATTTTCAGATCTAATTCAAGTCTCTGTAGCGATGACAGTGTTTAAATAAATATATAAACTCATCTATTCTCACAATAATTTTGGTCAACAAAATAGCCCTGTTTGTGAATATTGAATAAAGTTTTATAGCAATCCTTAAATACTGATGCTATTACTTCAGATTAATATTGGTATTTCCTTTAATTTTGTGAATACAGTTTCTGTTATGCTGCTCTTTAACCCCTTCGCGACACAGGACGGACTAGGTCCGTCCTGTGTGGCGAAGCGTTAGTGACACAGGACGGACCTAGTCCGTCCTGTGTCAAAACGAGCACTGAAAGCGGAGTTTTTCCGCTTTCAGTGCTCTGATGGTATTGTAACGATGCTTCCGTGTGGAAGCATCTTACAATACTAAAAAAAATGCCCGTCGGCATTTCGATCGCTCCGGAGAGCGATCGAAATGCCGGTTTTAAAGGCACAGTGCCTTTAAAACGCGGGCATTTAAAAAATGAGCATAGGAAGCGAATCTTTCGCTTCCTATGCTCAGAAAGTGTTTCTGATTGCCTCGCAAGTCGAGGCAATCAGAAACACAAAAAAAAAATGCACGATCTTGGTCACTGAGTGACCAAGATGGCGCTGCCCTTCTAAGGGCAAGAGCACAGGAGGCAGGAAGTACCTGCTTCCTGTGCTCTCTGGCTGTCACACGATTGCCTCTTCACAGAGGCAATCAGTGACTGCCAGGCACACTGACAGGCAGTGGGGATGTTCTGCTGAACATCCCCACTGACTGGTCAGATCAATATTAACCCTATATTGATCTGACCAGTTATGATCTGCCTCCCTCTCCTCACATTTTTTTAGTGAGGGAGAGAGACAGATCAAAGTTCTAAAAGTAAAAAAAAACAATAAACACACAACACACAAATATTAAATCAATAAAAAAAAATTTATTAAAGCAATTCCCTGCGTTTAACCCCTTCCCTGCCACTGATCTTGCATAAGCAGTGATCGTGCACATCAGCGCATTTATTTTTGCCGTTTGTGCATTTTTTAGGGGTTAATTTTTTTTGTACTGTAATTTATTACAGTACTAAAAAGGCTCTTCTAAGAGTTATTAACCCCTTCTTTGCCGTCGATCACTGCTTACGCAATGATATTGACGCCAAAGCAATTTTTATCTGTCTGCATATTTTTATTTTATTTTTTTTACACATACCCGCTAGGGGATTACATGTAAAGTAAAAATATTTGAGTTTTTTTTTTTTAAGCTGCCTGAGCGCATAGCGATCAGTAACAGCGAATTAGTGGCAAAGGCGGTTTGGTGATTTCTCAATTAAGCTCACCATTCGCCCTGGTCAGATCAAAATTGGTCGGATCAATATTCACAAATATTGATCTGCCTCCCTCTCCTCACTAACATTTTTGTGACGGAAAGAGACAGATCAGTATTAGTGATATAAAATAACATTTTATAAAATTGTCAGGTTTTATGAAAGTCTTTCACTGTGTATTAACCCCTTCCCTGCCATTCATCACTGTGTAAGCAGTAATCTTGCACAGCAACAGTATGTTTTTCTGTCTGCACTGTTTTATGGATTAATTTCTTTGTACTGTAATGTATTACAGTACTAGATAGGCTCTTCTAAGAGCTATTAACCCCTTCTTTGCTCGAGATCACTGCTTACGCACTGATTCTGAGGCCGCGGACTCAGGGTTCGATTTTGACCCTATTCAGCTTTCTGATACATCATCTAGCGTTGTATCGGTGGCTGCTGAGCCCTTGCCACAAGTAGTGATGGGGGTCTACCGATAAAAAAATATATGGTTTGGTGGGGGTAAATTACATTGGCTGGCTTCAAAGATATATCCCATAAAGGACACGTACGCAGGTTGACTACATGTCAAAATTCCAAGTTGGAATTTTGAGATGCGCATCTCACAAATGTTGCCTTCTAGCCAAAAACAAACCAACAAACCTATGCATGGGTGCTATCCCTGTACTCGGGAGATGTTGCTGAACACATATTGGGTTGTTGTTTGGCAGTGACATATACCAGAATCTGTGAATTCATGCCTGAAGTACAATGCATGTGGAAAAAAACCTCCCAAAAAAGTACTACCACAAACTTTTACAAAGGCTGGTGGTAGAATTAGTACCTATACAGTATTAAAATACCACCATTTGAAATACCTTAGGATGTCTATTTTCCAAAAATATATGGTTTGATGGGGTAAAATTCATTGGACGGCTTCAAAAATGTTCCAAATGGAACATGGGCGCAGGCTGACTAGATGTCAAAATTCCAGGTTGGAATTGCGCACCCCCTAAATGTGGAATTTTAGACCCAATACAAACCAACAAACCTATGCATGGGGGGTATCCCTGTACTCAGGAGATGTTGCTGAACACATATTGAGGTGTTGGTTGGCAGTGGCAAATACCAGAATCTGAAAATTCCTGCCTGAACTACAATGTGTGTGGGGAAAAAATGACATCCCAACCCTTTGACATAGGTTGGTGGTAGAATTAGCACTTGGAAAGTGTTAAAATACCACAATTTTAAAAACCCTAGGATGTCTAGTTTTCCAAAATATATGGTTTTATGGGGTAAAATACTTTGACAGGCTTCAAAAGTGTCCCAAATGGAACATGGGCGCAGGCTGACTACATGTCAAAATTCCAAGTTGGAAATGCACCCCCCCTAAACATGGCCTTTTAGCCCCCAAATAATCTAACTAACCTACACATGGGTGGTATCCCTGTACTCAGGAGATGTTGCTGAACACATATTAATGTGTTTTGTGGCACTGACACATAATAGGATCTATGAATTCATGCCCGATGTACAATGAATGTGAAAAACAAATTACTATCCATAACATTGACATAGGCTGGTGGTAGAATTAGTGCATGGAAAGTGTTAAAATACTACCATTTGAAATACCCTAGGGTGTCTAGTTTGCAAAAATATATGGTTTTGTGGGATAGAATACACTTTTTGGCTTCAAAAATGTCCCAAATGGGACATCGGCGCAGGTTTTCTGCACGTCAGAATTCCAAGTTGGAAAACCAAAAAGCGCACCTCTCAAATGTGGCCTTTTAACCCCCAAATAACCTAACCAACCTATACATGGGTGGTATCCCTGTACTCAGGAGATGTTGCTGAACACATATTGAGGTGTTGTTTGGCACTGACATATAACAGGATCTGTGAATTCATGCCCAAAGTACTATGTATGTGAAAAAAAATTACTATCCATAACATTGACATAGGCTGGTAGTATAATTAGTGCATGGAAAGTGTTAAAATACTACCATTTGAAATACCCTAGGGTGTCTAGTTTTCAAAAATATATGGTTTTGTGGGATAAAATACACTTTTTGGCTTCAAAAATGTCCCAAATGGGACATGGGAGCAGGTTTTCTGCACGTCAGAATTCCAAGTTGGAAAACCAAAAAGCGCACCTCTCAAATGTGGCCTTTTAACCCCCAAATAACCTAACCAACCTATACATGGGGGGTATCCCTGTACTCAGGAGATGTTGCTGAACACATATTGAGGTGTTGTTTGGCACTGACATATAACAGGATCTGTGAATTCATGCACAAAGTACAATGTATGTGAAAAAAAATTACTACCCAAAACATTGACATAGGCTGGTAGTATAATTAGTGCATGGAAAGTGTTAAAATACTACCATTTGAAATACCCTAGGGTGTCTAGTTTAAAAATATATATTGTTTTGTGGGGTAGAATACACTTTCTGGCTTCAAAAATGTCCCAAATGGGACATGGGCACAAGTTTTCTGCATGTCAGAATTCCAAGTTGGAAAACCAAAATGCGCACCCCCTAAATGTGGCCTTTTAGCCCCAAAACAAACCAACAAACCTATGCATGGGTGGTATCCCTGTACTCAGGAGATGTTGCTGAACACATATTGAGGTGTTATTTGGAAATATCCCTTCACATTTTAAGGTAATGTTTACCTAAATTGCAATATATGTGAAAAATTAAAAAAAAAGATATTTTGCTGCAAACTTTGGCATAGATTGGTGGTAAAATGGCTACTTGAAATGTGTCAAAATACCCCAAGTTAAATGCCCTGAGTTGTCTAGTTTTCAAAAATATGTACATGTTGGGGGTCATTCATGGATTTAGTACAGAAATCAGTGTTACAATGTCACTATCGCTAATTTTGAAAGAAAGGATTTTAAAATAGCTTTGCACCACTTATAGTACTGGCCCTGTAACATGAATAAAAAAGCACAAAAACATAAAAACATGGGCTATTTCTGAACTCAGGACATATATTAGAAACTTTTTAGCAGTGTTTTTTTGTTGTCTCTTGTACATGAGTATACGATTTTTCAAATAAAAGTCATAAAAAAAGTATTTTTTCAATTTTTTTGCCATATTTTATTATTTTTTTTACATCAAATTATACGCTATTATCAAAATAATGGTATCAAAAGAAAGCCCTTCTTATAACGATAAAAACAATATATAGTTTGTGCGGGTACACTAAATGAGACAGAAATAAATTACAGCAAAACACAAACACCTCAGAAATGTTAAAACAGTCCATGTCACCAAGCGTCGGACAAGCCAAAAAAGTCATGTCACTAAGGGGTTAAGTTCGCATGCTAAATATTTTCCTTGAATGAACCCTATCTTATTAATTAAGACCAGCCATAAGCCATAAAATGTAAGTAGTAGATAATTATCATCAGAGCTGGACTTAAAAGGAGTCATAAAAATGTATTGGGGCAGATGCTATGACCATGGGCATCCGCAGAAATTTTTTCAGGGGGGGGGGGGGGCATAATTTTACCGTCATCCTTTCTGCGCCGCGCCTCTTTTTGACAAGTTATCATAAAGTGGAGGAGCATTGTCTTTATCAGTGAAGGCATGCAAATGGTTGATAAACCCTGCACCAGATACAGATCCACAGCACCAGATATAAACTAACCACACTAGATATAGTCTCACTGCACCAAATATAAATCCACTGTGCCAGATATAGACCCACAACACCAGATATTAACCCACGGTACCAGCTAAAAACCCATGACACAAGATATAAACCACAGATAAATATTCAGAGCTCTAGCTGAAACTCCACAGCAACAGATAGAACAACATAGCAAAGATATAACCCCATAGCACCAGATACAACACTATAGCACACAATATAACCTCTCAGCACCAGACACAACACAATAGCACACAATATAACCCCACAGCACCAGACACAACACTATAGCACACAATATAACCCCACAGCACCAGATACAACACTATAGCACACAATATAACCTCTCAGCACCAGACACAACACTATAGCACACAATATAACCTCTCAGCACCAGACACAACACTATAGCACACAATATAACCCCACAGCACCAGACACAACACTATAGCACACAATATAATCTCTCAGCACCAGATACAATACTATAGCACACAATATAACCTCTCAGCACCAGATACAACACTATAGCACACAATATAACCCAACAGCACCAGATACAACACTATAGCACACAATATAACCTAACAGCACCAGACACAACACTATAGCACACAATATAACCCAACCAGGGCCGGCCTTAGGGGTGTGCGACCTCTGCGAGCCGGTAGAGGCACCGGATTGGGGAGATCAAAAGATCCCCCCTCACCAGTCCTCTGCTGGATCCGACAAGGGGGCGGAGCTAACCGGCTGAGGGGTGTAGCTCCGCCCCCACCCTGTGAAGCAGAGCAACGTCTGCTTCACGGGGAGCCGCGGGGAGCAAGAGAAAGTGCTGCTCGGCTCCTCATGCTTGCATTAAGCATGGGGAGCCTGCATTAAGCATGGGGAGCCAAGCAGCACTTTCTCTTGCTGGCTGTGAAGCAGACGCTGCTCTGCTTCACAGGGTGGGGGCGGAGCTACACTGCTCAGCCGGTAAGCCGCGCCCCCTCCTTGGTTCAACATTTGCAGGCAAAGGGAGGGGGGAGAGAGACACAGAACAGGGGGGGGGGGGGAAGAGAGAAAGAACAGGGGGAGAGAGAGAGACAGAATCAGAGGAGCTGCTCAGACTGGACAAATGGAGACCTCAGGGAAATGGGAGGGACCTCCCTGGATTTACCCCACTCTTCCATGTACCTTAAAGCTCTTATAAGCTCTTTCTACCTGTTACAGAGGCTCAGCTATGGTCTCTGAGTATCTTCCCCTGTTTCCTCCATGATGTTGCACTGCAGGCTCTTTTCTGTCAGTCATGCTGCCACATGGAGGGCTGAGGGGCGGGGCTATAACTTCATATCCCCGGGCACCCCTGTCATTGACTCTCCATGCAGCATGACTGACAGCTGCAGAGACCTGCACCAATGTGGATGGGAGACCAGTATTACAGCAAGCAGAGTTGCAGAGAGCAACAGGTTTGGGTGCCACCTCCTACCCCAGCAACTGGTGTGCAGTCCCCTAGGGACAACTAGAGGCTACATACTGAGAAAATATTTTTTATTTTTTTTAAAGGGGAATTGCCCCCCTGCGGACGCCCATGGCTATGACTTTGAGTGAATCATAGAATGACCACATAATTCTTCACAAATCATCAGGGATCTATATAATCAGAATGTTGGAAAATACAACTGCATGAATTACTTTACCACAAGATTATTTTATTTACACCTAATGTATTATTTTCGTAGACATCAGATAACAGACTATTATTTAACTTCCACATATTAGATTTACTATATCCAGGAAGTTCCAACGAGATCATGAAAGACGCATGATCACTTCATGTGGAAATATCAATATTGGAGTTTACATAGTCAAATTAATGGCGAGTGATAAAGAACATATGCAAATTGGACTAAAAAGTGTAATTCTTATCCTTTCCATGTTGGGCTCGCCATATATCTAACAATTGTTCAGACAATAAGTCCTTCCAAACCCGTCCCAATTTTTAAGGGGAAAGGTGTGAAAGACCATCAGAGGAGTCCCGATTTGGTTCCAGAACCATATTCAGATCCACCCCAAATATCGTAATATCTTCAGCAAAATCTTTATGTTTTGCGGTCATTTTAAATATAAATTTATGCTGATTTCTGTTCAAAGCGTATATGTACTAAACATGTGCAGTGAGGAAAAAAGTAGGTAAAACATGAGTAAGGAGCAATTTGTGATTTGTAACATTTTGCCCTTTTTTTTCCTGATCTGTGCCTTTACCGTTTATTATTATTTGGCGTACATTTTTCCAGTTGCGCCAATAAATTGCTAACGAGTTTTGTGAATATTTTGTGAAAAAATAATTCTTATTTGCGTGTGAAAATTACACCAGCTTTTAGCGAGTGCTTTCAAAAGAGTTAGAAAAAATATTCGCAAAATTGCCTGTTTTTATTTGCAATTTGCTCATTTGTACTATTTAACCCCTTGGCGACACAGGACGGACTAGGTCCGTCCTGTGTGCCGAGGCGTTAGTGACACAGGACGGATCTAGTCCGTCCTGTGTCAAAACGAGCACTGAAAGCGGAGTTTTTCCGCTTTCAGTGCTCAAGCCGCATTGTAACGATGCTTCCGTGTGGAAGCATCGTACAATGCTAAAAAAAATGCCCGTCGGCATTTCGATCGCTCCGGAGAGCGATCGAAATGCCGGTTTTAAAGGCACAGTGCGTTTAAAACGCGGGCATTTCAAAAATGAGCATAGGAAGCGAATCTTTCGCTTCCTATGCTCAGAAAGTGTTTCTGATTGCCTCGCAAGTCGAGGCAATCAGAAACACAAAACAAAAATTTTTTTTAGTGAGGGAGAGAGACAGATCAAAGTTCTAAAAGTAAGTAAAAGTTAAAAAAAAACAATAAATACACAACACACAAATAATAAAACAATAAAAAAATTTTTATTAAAGCAATTCCCTGCGTTTAACCCCTTCCCTGCCACTGATCTTGCATAAGCAGTGATCGTGCACATCAGCGCATTTATTTTTGCTGTTGATGATATTGACGCCAAAGCAATTTTTATCTGTCTGCATATTTTTTTTTTTTTTTTTTTACACATACCTGCTAGGGGATTACATGTAAAGTAAAAATATTTGAGATTTTTTTTTTTAAGCTGCCTGAGCGCATAGTGATCAGTAACAGCGAATTAGTGGCAAAGGCGGTTTGGTGATTTCTCAATTAAGCTCACCATTCGCCCTGGTCAGGTCAAAATTAATTGGATCAATATTCACAAATATTGATCTGCCTCCCTCTCCTCACTTACATTTTTGTGACGGAAAGAGACCGATCAGTATTAGTGATATAAAATAACATTTTATAAAATTGGCAGGTTTTATGAAAGTCTTTCACTGTGTATTAACCCCTTCCCTGCCATTCATCACTGTGTAAGCAGTAATCTTGCACAGCAACAGTATGTTTTGCTGTCTGCACTGTTTTAATTTCTTTGTACTGTAATGTATTACAGTACTAGATAGGCTCTTCTAAGAGCTATTAACCCCTTCTTTGCTCGAGATCACTGCTTACGCACTGATTCTGAGGCCGCGGACTCAGGGTTCGATTTTGACCCTATTCAGCTTTCTGATACATCATCTAGCGATGTATCGGTGGCTGCTGAGCCCTTGCCACAAGTAGTGATGGGGGTCTACCGATAAAAAAATATATGGTTTGGTGGGGGTAAATTACATTGGCTGGCTTCAAAGATATATCCCATAAAGGACACGGACGCAGGTTGACTAAATGTCAAAATTCCAAGTTGGAATTTTGAGATGCGCATCTCACAAATGTTGCCTTCTAGCCAAAAACAAACCAACAAACCTATGCATGGGGGGTATCCCTGTACTCAGGAGATGTTGCTGAACACATATTGAGGTGTTGGTTGGCAGTGGCAAATACCAGAATCTGAAAATTCCTGCCTGAACTACAATGTGTGTGGGGAAAAAATGACATCCCAACCCTTTGACATAGGTTGGTGGTAGAATTAGCACTTGGAAAGTGTTAAAATACCACAATTTTAAATACCCTAGGATGTCTAGTTTTCCAAAATATATGGTTTTATGGGGTAAAATACTTTGACAGGCTTCAAAAGTGTCCCAAATGGAACATGGGCGCAGGCTGACTACATGTCAAAATTCCAAGTTGGAAATGCACCCCCCCAAACGTGGCCTTTTAGCCCCCAAATAACCTAACCAACCTATACATGGGTGGTATCCCTGTACTCAGGAGATGTTGCTGAACACATATTGAGGTGTTGTTTGGCACTGACATATAACACGATCTGTGAATTCATGCCCAAAGTACAATGTATGTGAAAAAAAATTACTATCCATAACATTGACATAGGCTGGTGGTAGAATTAGTGCATGAAAAGTGTTAAAATACTACCATTTGAAATACCCTAGGGTGTCTAGTTTAAAAAAATATATGGTTTTGTGGGGTAGAATACACTTTCTGGATTCAAAAATGTCCCAAATGGGACATGGGCACAAGTTTTCTGCATGTCAGAATTCCAAGTTGGAAAACCAAAATGCGCACCCCCTAAATGTGGCCTTTTAGCCCCAAAACAAACCAACAAACCTATGCATGGGTCGTATCCCTGTACTCAGGAGATGTTGCTGAACACATATTGAGGTGTTATTTGGAAATACCCCTTCACATTTTAAGGTAATGTTTACCTAAATTGCAATATATGTGAAAAATGAAAAAAAAAGTTTTTTTGCTGCAAACTTTGGCATAGATTGGTGGTAAAATGGCTACATGAAATGTGTCAAAATACCCCAAGTTAAATGCCCTGAGTTGTCTAGTTTTCAAAAATATGTACATGTTGGGGGTCATTCATGGATTTAGTTCAGAAATCAGTGTTACAATGTCACTATCACTAATTTTGAAAGAAAGGATTTTAAAATAGCTTTGCACCACTTATAGTTCTGGCCCTGTAACATCAATAAAAAAGCACAAAAACATAAAAACATGGGCTATTTCTGAACTCAGGACATATATTAGAAACTTTTTAGCAGTGTTTTTTGGTTGTCTCTTGTACATGAGTATACGATTTTTCAAATAAAAGTCATAAAAAAATTATTTTTTCAATTTGTTTGCCATATTTTATTATTTTTTTTACATCAAATTATATGCTATTATCAAAATAATGGTATCAAAAGAAAGCCCTTCTTATAACGATAAAAACGATATATAGTTTGTGCGGGTACACTAAATGAGACAGAAATAAATTACAGCAAAACACAAACACCTCAGAAATGTTAAAACAGCCCATGTCACCAAGCGTCGGACAAGCCAAAAAAGTCATGTCACTAAGGGGTTAAGTGTTAAATGTTTAGTACATTGCAATAAGAGCAAAGCGCAAAAATAGTTTTGCACATAAAATATATATGTGTTTTTTTAGTACATGCCCCTCCTAGAATCTTTCATTTACAACAACCCTTTGCATATTTTAGCCTATTTGGTCCAAGCGTATTACTGTAAATTTGTAAAATAACCTTTGTGTTGAACTGTATCAAATGCTTTAACAAAGTCTTCATAGATGTTATACCTCACACTGCTGGGTCCCTTGTCCTCCTCAGTCATGCCCATTCAGGAATCCATGATGGCAGGGGTGAATCTCGCCACATCCAAAATGGCTGCCACAACCTTCCATTGCTGCCTCATCCAAGATGACAGATGCAAAACAGGCTCCAACCCTCAGAACACCTCCCTCTTGTGTGGAAACCACTGCCCTCCTGGGAAAACATTCAGTGAAGTTAAATCTCCTCCCCTTTACCTCCTATTGGAGCTGGATTGTAAAGGGGGCATGGCCTAATGGAGAAACACTACCTACATCATAGTGTTGTCCTGGCAACCTGCTAACCACCTGTGTGGAACTTCCTCCTGATTGAGGTAATTAGCAGCCTTATTTAAACCCTCTCCTCCTGTTCAACAGTGCTTCCTGATTATAGAAGCTGTCAGTAGTTAAGTTCTACTTGTTCCTATTTTGGGCCTTGTTTATTCAGCCTAACCTGGGTTTGACCCCTGCCTGGATACCCGACTACCATTCTTGCTGCCAGCCCTGATCTTCTGCTTCCACTTGACCTTCTCAGCCAGCCCCGAACTCCGCTACGACCCGAGCACGATTTTTGCCTTATCCTTTTTTACCTCGCATCCGGAATCCACCCTCATGCACTCCTTCACCGACCTACTCCTTGTCCCATCTCCAGTGAGTGGACTGGTGTCTATATTGCAAGTGTGCGGACTGTCTCCCTGCCATTGGACTTCATCCTGTAAGAGACCACAGCCATTATAATAGATCACATCAACTGCCACACGTTGATCTATATTGTACTGATGAATTCATAGAATGCTAATGTGTTTTAAATTCATAGACCACGGACAAAACAGACACATTTAAAACATATTTTTTTCTATACATGTTCTTTAAATTTTGCATCCTTATAGGGGATTCTGTATAAGTGCTTAAAAAATGACTACAGGCACCAGTGGCAAACGATATACAACCAATCCCGATATCTACTTTTCCCACCTTTTACCATTCTCCTCTTCTATGCAGCCTTGATTTCGTTAGACTGTTTTATATGTTTAGCAGGTAATTCAACTAGTGAATTACAGATGTTGATGTTTCTACTTTACAATAATCTTCTATACCAAGTTTTAACACCAGAGGGAGCAGAATGTTATTAACAGTAAAACTGTAAATTTTACTTATAGACTATGTTTGATCTTTGAAGTCACGTAACACATTGGATATTACAGCACTAATAGCCAAATTAGTAGCACCTCCAGCTTAACATCACAGAGGCGGCCTGCACTATATATAATGCTTTGTGAAGTATTTCATTTTTCTGTACACTATGATGATGCTAAAATGTGGAAGATCTATCTGAAGCAGTCTAAACTCTCTGTGATAATTGTTTTGAGGATAATTGTTTTGAAGATGACGCAGGTATATTACTATGTTATTTGTGTGACAAAAAACAACCTTTAATAAAAATATATTTTAAAAATATGTGTGATGGTACACAAAAGGGAGGAAATAAGTGCCACCTAGAAATTGTTACTAAGCCGACACATTTATTTGATTGATGGACTCAAGGATACCAATTGGAAAATTTAGCAAGATCTTTGGCAACTAATGATAACCGCAGTTTTGCAGAACTGTTCACCTAGTATCTGTAAGGAATTTGGTTCTGTCCTTTGTAATACGACTGTCTTGGTTTGACATACTGGATCCAGGAGAGCCATCTCACAGTGAATAACTGAGACCGACACCAATGCAACTGTGAAACAACTCTGATTTAGTTTAGTTACTACGATATAATTGGTTATTCTAATATTCTAATATGCAGAAAGGCGTGTTTTAGAAGAAAATGCACTTAAAACGTAATATGTAAAATAGTGGTACAAAAGTCGTTCTTATGGAAAATTACAGAACTTTCAAAGACAACTTGTTGATGTTCCAGAAAACTCTGTTCTAGCCTTGGAATAGTAAGATAAGACCATTCTCATAACAATTACGCTACTGGCGTGATCTGGCCTTCCAGAAGCTGCTGCAGACATCAGCTTTTTTGACACATTGTCGGCTTTTAACCCTCACAGATCCAAATTAATCCTTTCAATCCCCTCTTAGAACCATAGGATTCATATAACATGGTTCTTCCCCTTTTGCTTCTGTCTATAGATCTGTAAATACTGTCGGTATCCTTCAGGGGTATGTTGTTGGGGATCGAGGGGTAGGTTTGTTTCAATCAAAAATACCACATCCATAATAAAGCTTATAATAACCGACTATGGCTGTCCTGTTTTACCGGACTGCCTTGAGATAAGATAATTGCTCTTGCTAGAACAAAACAAATTAAATATCTGTGGTTCATTGCTTCTCGTACCCTGCCTAATAAAACCCCTAAGGTTATTAGTTACTAATTGTCTAAAACCAATAGATACATGTAAAAAAAATAAAACATTTTATTCCAGAGTTTGCCATTCCCCAGGACTGTTGTTGACTAAATACTTTAAAGTGACTTGGAGCAAAGCTGAACATGCATTCAGAACACACAAGATGGCAGGCATTCAGAACATAAAGCGTCAGTCAGACAAAATGGCAGCGGACAAAACAATATGGTCTCCCATCCACGACGTGACTCCAGAGGCCCCTACAGTCCATATAATATTCATACTGTTCTCCCCTTTTATTCTTAGAAATTGACATTGTCTGTTTTTAAGGATAACCATCAGGAGTTGTCTGGTCACAAGGCACACCTCGATTTCACACAATGGTAGGTCATCCAGCTTAATTGCACTGTAAGCTTCAATAATGGGGAATATCTGAGCAGTGTCTTCCATTCTTCACGTAGGGGCATGATGTCAGTGGTCAGGATGCACTTGAGGATGAGACCCTTGAAACAAACATAAACACAGACAATTAGCAACACTGATCTCACACATGCCAAACCACTTACAAGTTTCGCTCCAAGTGATCCAAGCCAATTTCCCAGTCCCAGGGGATCTCACGGATTACCTGTGGACACTTTTTAACCTACTACTTAAATCCATAATCCTTTTCGATTAAGCTTTTTTACAAAAACAAACTTATTTTAAAATATCTGAAAAAACTTCCTAACATTCTCTATATAAAATTCCGCAAAAATACTATAAAAATACAATTTCTTTATGGGTCGACTAAATTGTGTTTGGTAGAGTCAATCTAATTATTACATTTCAAAAGTTCACTATACTCCAAACATACCCATACTGGCACGCTGAGCCCTCAGTAGTGGCACGCGGCCAGGTTCAGCTCTCACCGCTTATATGCTCCGTTGCCCTGGAGGTGCAGGCATCAGCGTAATAGATTGGCGCCGCCGGTCATCTGCTTCTTCTCCAGATGATTGGCGCATGCACGTTCTGTGAAGAAGCGTTCAAGTCGGAAAGCAATTAACTGTTTGCTTTCCGACTTGAATGCTTCTTCACATAAGGCACATGCGTCAATCATCTGGAGAAGAAGCAGATGACCGGCGGCGCCAATCTATTATGCTGATGTGTGCGTTTGTGAGTATAAGTGTGTGAGTATGAGTATAAGTGTGTGTGGGAGTATAAGTGTTCATGTATGAGTATAAGTGTGTGTATGAGTATAAATGTGTGTGTGTGTGTGTGTGTATGAGTATGAGTATAAGTGTCTGTATGAGTATAAGTGTGTGTGTGTTTGGGTATAAGTGTGTGTGTGTGTGTGTGTGTGTATGGGTATAAGTGTGTGTGCATGAGTATATGTGTGTATGAGTATATGTGTGTATGAGTATATGTGTGTGTGTGTGTGTGTGTATGTGTGAGTATAAGTATCAGTGTGTGTGAGTATAAATGTGTGTGTGAGTTTGAGCATATGTGTGCGTGCACATGAGTATAAGTATAAGTGTGTGTATGAGTATACGTGTGTGTATCAGTATAAGTGTGTGTATGAGTATAAGTGTGTGTGTGAGTATAAGTGTGTGTGTGAGTATGAGTATAAGTGTGTATGTGTATGAGTGTGCATGTGTATGAGTGTGCGTGTGTATGAGTGTGTATGAGTATAAGTGTGTGTGTGTATGAGTATAAGCGTGTGTGAGTATGCGGTGTTGGCACTTTGTGGTCTGCAAATTTGTGTCGGTCAAAAATTGGGCACTCGGGACCAAAACCGTTCGCCATCACTGCCCTAGGGTGACTACTCGGCTTATGGTCAGGGATTATTATGCCCATCAAGACACTAACTTTCTGCTCCTTTGTTGGCCTGTTTGTCAGTACAGGAATGTGATTTATGTAAATAACGTGGATCCAGGAGTTGAGTTGAACAACTTTCACAACAATATTCCAATAAACTTTGTGAGAATCTTGTTACATGAATTGGAAAACTTTTTCTTCTTTTAAAAATAAACTTTTTCTTTAAAGAAATAATTATGATCAGCATTAAATTCGTTGGTGCACTTTGAACTTGTCTTTTGTTGGCTGTACAGCTTTAATCTATATGAAAATAAAACTCCAAAAAATTCCAGTTAGTAACATGCAATATTTCACTAAACATCTTATTAATCTTCACATTAAAATATAATTAAAACATATTATTACTGCTAGTCTGTGTTGAAATATAATTATAAAAACTAGTCAAGCTGAACAATTCTTGAAATATTATTACCCTCTTATAATCATAGTTGAATCAATTGATAATGTGAGAATATGTCCTTATACATAATAATCATGGATCTCTTTACCATTAGGACATATACTATCATGATTAGACTATATAACCATAACACATAACACACAGAACTTCTCAATAACTAACAGTATCAGTAATTCTGGCCCGTTCTCCCCCTCCCTTCACAAAAAGAAAACATTTTTTTTTTGCAGCTGCTGCTACAATTCTCTTATCTGCAAATAGACTGTCAGAGAGAAGGGGGGCTTCTGGGGAAGCTTTCTCTCAACTTCACTTTTAACTCCTACAACTCTAACAACACAACACAACTTGTCTGTTTATAACATGACACTTGCTAATTCTTTCCACTAATCACTGACAAACGTATATTCTCATATAGCGTATTAAAAACTTGTCTTGCATCTAACACTATAAACAACATCTCAATATTCTCTCACCATGTATCACCATATTTCACATTATTACTTATATCTTCCTTTTTAAATTAATATTCACTTTAAAATCCTAACTGTCATATTCTTAGACCATAACATCTTCTCTTTCTACATATTTGCAACATGACCTCTCACCTTCTACAACATACAAAAACCTTTTATGTCCAGCAATTGCCATTTCCATGGCCCGCAAAGCCTTCAACAGCTTATCTTTACAACACAAAATTCACACCTTAACCTTTATTACGAATAAACGTTGCTCAAGTCTTTCTCTAGTACCAACTCTAAAATTCTGCTTAAATCTAAAACACATCTGTATCTGTTCATCTGTGCAAACAAATACAACCTTACAATGAAGGCATCTTCACTTATCTAATTACTTTATCTAGTGTCTTGGAAAATGTGATATCTTATCTTGGGAAAAATCTAAATTAAAAAGCTTAATACACAAAAATCCTTCTAAACTACAAAAAATGTAATACTTGTCAAGATACCCAAATACAAAAAGGAAGAATGTACCATAAACAAATAAACATTTCTAATAGGTAACATGTAAAACCTGTTAAAAACATAGTCTGTGTCTTTAAATTAGCATCATGCAAGTTTTAGATTGTTTTTGCCAAAACATAAAACTGGCTGGATAGATTTTAAAATATTTTATAGCTGTTATACTATCCAATGGATTGATCACATATATTTAACATGATGTCCAAGAGATACCTCGGACACTATATGACTCTTGCTGTTTTACACACAAATATTTCTATTTTACTTACTTACAGCAGCAAATTAATTCAAAAACGATGCATACCACTATTAAAATTACTGACTATGAAACTTCTCATCACACTGATGAATATAGCTCAGAAGACCGTTACTCAAAAATCACTCAAAAATTATACTAGCGGCATAACGTGCCTATTTTTATTGAGCGCTCGATTTTGAGCGATTCAGGAGAATAAATGTCCTCTCTACTCCACTAAATATAAAACACCTATAAGAGAATATAGTAAATACAGTAAATTTCCTTAGACGTACACTTACCACCCGTCTATGGTTTCTTATGACTTTATAATTGACCTTATATATGAACACAAATATACAATTAATATGTCAAACCAAGAATAGTCTAGTCTCCCTTAGACTATAAGTTTTTACTTTTTAATACCCCTGGTATTAATACTAAGGATCTACCTGAGATCTCTGTATGTGTCCCAGACACGTAAAAATAAGGATCTCCCTGAGATCTGTGTATGTGTCCCAGACACGTAAATATAAGGATCTCACTGAGATCTGTGTATGTGTCCCAGACACGTAAATATAAGGATCTCCCTGAGATCTGTGTGTGTGTCCCAGACACGTAAATATAAGGATCTCCTTGAGATCTGTGTATGTGTCCCAGACACGTAAATATAAGGATCTCCCTGAGATCTGTGTATGTGTCCCGGACACGTAAATATAAGGATCGGGATGTGGTCAGTGCCCCAAGTGCGATAGATAAACAAAAGAAAGTAAATCTTACCGGACAAAGGATGACCTTCCCGATCCCGGACGAGCCCCCAAAATTGTAAGGAATTTGATTCTGTCCCTTGTAATACGACTGTCTTGGTTTGACACCAATACAACTGTGAAACAACTCTGATTCTACTCTGCAGACATCAGCTTCTTTGACACACTGCGGCTTTTAACCCTCACAGATCCAAATTAATCCTTTCAATCCCCTCTTAGAACCATAGGATTCATATAATATGGTTCTTCCCCTTTTGCTTCTGTCTATAGATCTGTAAATACTGTCGGTATCCTTCAGGGGTATGTTGTTGGGGATCGAGGGGTAGGTTTGTTTCAATCAAAAATACCACATCCATAATAAAGCTTATAATAACCGACTATGGCTGTCCTGTTTTACCGGACTGCCTTGAGATAAGATGCACCTATCATTGCTCTTGCTAGAACAAAACAAATTAAATATCTGTGGTTCATTGCTTCTCGTACCCTGCCTAATAAAACCCCTAAGGTTATTAGTTACTAATTGTCTAAAACCAATAGATACATGTAAAAAAAATAAAACATTTTATTCCAGAGTTTGCCATTCCCCAGGACTGTTGTTGACTAAATACTTTAAAGTGACTTGGAGCAAAGCTGAACATGCATTCAGAACACACAAGATGGAATGCATTCAGAACATAAAGCGTCAGTCAGACAAAATGGCAGCGGACAAAACAATATGGTCTCCCATCCACGACGTGACTCCAGAGGCCCCTACAGTCCATATAATATTCATACTTTTCTCCCCTTTTATTCTTAGAAATTGACATTGTCTGTTTTTAAGGATAACCATCAGGAGTTGGTAGGTTTGTTTCATACATGGTTATCTTTGTAATGCCTCTGGTGGCCAATTTACGAAAACAGGGGATTATACACAATACTACTAGTATGAACATGACTAACACCACCAATATGATTATTCCTAATTGGGTTAAAGCCTTTTTCCAATCACTTAGCCAACCAAAATATTGATCCCAAGGGTTGGCATTACCTAATTCTTTTTCAGTTCTATGGATAAGTCCTCGAGCTTTTGTATGGCTATGGTAACCTTTCCATTAGGTCCTGTATTGTATGATTATATATTATTATGATTATATTAATCCTTTCAGTATCCATGAATTCATACTTTAAAAGGGAACCAACAAAGTATAGAATCAAACAAGAGAAGATAAAAGGAATCAGAAAAATAGGGAGGATAAATAATACAAAATTAGGAGGCATGTGACGTCTACTATCATGGAGGTCCAGGGCAGTCTAAGCAAGAGCCAAAAACTGCACGGGCATTGGTGGATTTAAAGAACATAACCCCTAATCATGAAAGGCCATACAGTATAAATGGCAAGCACTACAACATGTGGAGGGGGATGAATGCCTGCGTCATCGCAATGAATACATCATAGGATTCAAGGGAGAACTGGTTACAGTACTAGCAGGTCTCCTCCACAAATCTACATTGATAATCCTGGTTATAAACCCCCTTGCGTAGCATACAGAGAAGAGTAATTTCTCCCAGTAACTGGGAATGCATCTGAAAATTTGGAGGGGTGAATATATTGAAATCTTTTCATTACTTCCGCTGGAGGAGTGAATTGACTCCATGGAGGATGAGAAAAAGGAAGACGGCAAGAAAGAGAACAAT
The DNA here is from genome assembly GCA_036172795.1 of Pelodytes ibericus. Lineage (NCBI taxonomy): Eukaryota > Metazoa > Chordata > Amphibia > Anura > Pelodytidae > Pelodytes > Pelodytes ibericus. Next base: position 47,248,931 of record CM069866.1, on the reverse strand, counting down.
GAAAAACATAGCAGGTATTGAAAAATCCCAAAGGTGATTGCCAACTGGCTCAGAGCCTTTACAATTTTTATATTTCATTTGATTCCCATTTACCCTGACTGCCACCAACTTCGGAGCTGCCGCTTTGAGAACAGTATTTATGTGAATTTGTGCTTACCCATATGTATCTCCATCTCCTGCTCCAACGTTGAGAATTACAGTTCTTTCCTTGAGTGGGTCATGAAAATGCAAGTAGGATCACGTTCCCTAGTGCATTATCTTGATGATTGTCTGTGTGTTAAGACTTCTAACGGGACGCCAAGAGCTATGATGTCTCTTGCTCATTTAGAATTCCAGGACTACTCCACTGATCCCTGATGAAATATAATGTCCCAGGGCTATAGTCACAAATATCACTCCAGCAGGTATTTCCACAGCAATGACTTAAACATGGGTCACTTGAAGTAGATGAAAACAAGTACACTTTATTGCACTAACACACAGTCACTTACACAGCAATGCATTGTGATAACTGGAGATTGAACAATAGGAACTTAAATAGATTAACTTAACAGCCAATTAGAGTTTAGTGGGAGGAACACAGCTCAGAAGCCAGGTTTAATGTTAATTGTATACAGTCACTGAAGTTACGTTGACGGGAAGGTGAAAATGATCAGGTAGGGTGGTGACACGGAGAAAGGCACAAGGTGGATGGGGAAAAGGGGAACCAACAATATAAAGTCACTGCAGCTACCGTGACATATCTCCCCCCTTTCAACAGTCAGCTGGAGGGGTTGTCCACATGGGCAAGTCCATAGCTGACAGCACAAGTGTCTTGTACATGACTATATCTCGTCCTTTTGGGAGAGACTGTCCGCATTTTTATTGTCTCTCACTGGTCTGTATTGGATAGGAAAGGTTGGATGGTTAGGCTCCGCCGCAGAAGACTCCCATTGTCCCCGACATGAGGGGGGAGAGGAGAGAGAGACTACACATATGAGGGGGAGACAAGAGAGTCCTTTGAATTCAATCTGGGTGCTGGTTTAAATGCTGGGGCAAGTTCTGCCAGTGCAAGCTGGGTGCTGGGGTAAGTTCTGGGAAGAGTCCTATGAGTGCAATCTGGGGAATGTCCTATGAGTACAATCTGGATGCTGGGGAATGTCCTATGAGTGCAATCTGGATGCTGGGGAATGTCCTATGAGTACAATCTGGGTGCTGGGGCACATCTTGATTGCAATCTGAGTGCTGGGGCAAGTCCTGTGAGGGCATACTGGGTGCTAGGATAAGTCATTATAGCCACCTAGTATGTGCACAAGGTTATATCTTACACTGCAGTGATATATACCCTTGCAAATGGCAATATATGCCCCCAGTATGTACACAAAGTTATGTCTCACACTGCCCTGATATATACCAAATACTGCACAGGGGAATTAATTGCAAGTTTGTGTACATACTGGGGCCTATGTATTGCCCTGTGCATGGGGTTATATCAGAGCAGTGTGTGAGATATTACCTTGTGTACATATTAGGGGTATAGATTTACTTATGCAGGGGTATATATCAGCTTTGTCTATAAATAATGCACTCTTCAAATAAATTTTTAAGATACATGGTTTTCGCTTTTATGAAAAAAAATGTTCTGCCGTTATACTACATAACGCCTCAATCGCGCATGCAGGCATACAATGGTCAATGTCGGAAATCTTCTGAATTAGCATTGCCTACACAGGCTATGTCAGCAATGCAATTCAGATTCCACATTCAGCCCTTATTGTGTTGGCATCACAAGGAGGGGCTGGGTACTCTCTGGATGATTTAAAGTTCAAAATAAGTCCCCTCCCTTCCAAAAAAAAATAAGCTCAATAAGTTAATTAATGACAGTGTTAAAAAAAAAGTCTGTCCTGCAGCAAAATGAGCACTGAGAGCGATTTTTCAAAGCTGAGTTGTCTAGTTTTGAAAAATATGTACATATGGGGTCATTCATGGATTTACTACAGATAATTTTGGGGGAAAAAAGGATTTTGAAATAGCTTTGCACTACTTATAGATCTTGCCCTGTGACTTAAATAAAAAAAAGCACAAAAACATAAAACATGGGCTATTTCTGAACTCAGGAAAACTATTATAAACTATTTTGCTTTTATTATGCAAACAAATACAAATTAAAAGCAGACCAATATTGCACTACAGGTCTTCATTTGACCGAGCACACAAAGTTTGTCTGTTCGACAACAACATGCAGATGCTTTGTATAAGATGATAACCTGATGACTTTACAATTATGAAGAGATGAAGAGGAGGGGAACATTTTGGAATTTTGTTTTGCTTTTTTTTTTTTTTGGTTCGGCTCAGTGGGTAGATAAAATCCCTACTTGGTGTTTTAGAAATAAGACACATGACCCGTACAAAGTTAAGCTTCGTACATAGTGCAGTCTTCAGGAAAGAGCTCCGAAGGACTGCTCAATTAGGAAGGGAGTATGGAGACCCACTGGCGGTAGTGGGCACAAAATGTATGTTTTATGTGTGTAATATTAAGGATGTGTAGGCGATGGGGCGAGGAGGAGGGGGAGGGATGGATATGGTTAGATTTGTATCAGTGAACGCACAGGGGCTCAATACAATATCTAAAGGATCAAAAATTTATAGATTATTAATCCAAGAACGAATAGATGTCTGCCTAGTCCAAGAAACACATTGGCGTAAGGAGGTTAAAATTACCTGGGGGGCAAAAGATTCACAAACATTCTACATGCTTCATTGGATAACTGTAAAAAGAGAGGAGTAGCTATAATTTTCTCTAATCAAATTCAAGTCGAAATTGACTATCAGGAAGCAGACCCAGAGTGTAGATTCATAATTATTGTCTGTAAAATTAATGAGATAAAATGCACAATAGCTAATATTTACCTGCCTAATGTCTCTCCCGTGACCACCCTAAATAAAATCTTAGATAGAGTGGAGCAAGTAAAGTCTGGTACATGTATAATAGCGGGTGATTTTAATTGCGTCGTGGATCATACCTTGAAAAAAAATGAATGAAAGGAGGTGCAATAGATGAAAGAATAATTAGACAATCTAGGGCTCTAAGTAACTCATTGAATAAATTTGAATTGTTTAATACATGGCGGACCATCAATCCCAGAGAGAGAGATTATACTCATTTTTCGAGAGTTCATTTCTCATACTCCCGGATTGATATGATATGGGGAAATGCCGAGCTCATTAACACAAACCTTCTTCTAAAGCAATGGAAAAATCTAGAAAGTTCACTTTGGGGGAGGATTAAAGTGATTAACTCCTATATAGTCCCCAAATGGAACTATGTATTCCAAACGATACCATTACAAGTTCCAGATAGCTTGCCGACTATGCTCCAGACAAGCATCGCCACCTTTGTCTGGAAGGGGGAAAAACCTATACTAAATTCGAAAGCACTAGATAGGGGCGGTTTAGGATACCCACTAATAACAAGACAATACCAGGAAGCTTAATTTCCCACATATATAGAATTCAACTAACTTCAGCACAGGAAGAGGGTTGGTATAACATAGAGCGATAAGCATTGGGAGTAAAAGATCTTTCCTCTACCATCTGGAAATTCCAGGAAGTAAAGAAGGGAAAATTTCAAGGGCAGCAGAATTTAATAATGGACCAACTTCTTTATGAATGGCAGATAATAAAAGTTAAACTGGGTATAAATAATAAACTGTTAGAATTTATGAGTCTATTTGAAATAGAGCACTATACTAAAGATCTTAGGTTAAAATCAAGGGCCGAACAAGGAATACACTCCATAAAACAAATTATAGAACAAGGACAAATAAACACTTTTGCAAAGTTGGTACAACAATATAACCTATCAAATGCTGATGTTTTCCCCCTACTTTAGAATTAAAAATATTCTACAAACGTACCTCCTTAAGGGACACAAAGAGCTACAAACTAGGCTGAAAAGGATATTTAAGTTGGAAAGAGTAGACAAGATCATTAAAAAAGCCATAGAGTTGTTAAGGTTAACAGAAAAATTGCAGAACCCAGTTCACATCCCGGCATGGGAGAGGGAGCTAGGAATCCAGATGAGACGCAAGGATTGGTGCAGAAATTTTAAAAGACTATGCAGCCAAGTGCATTGTGTATCTCTGGTGGAGACTCATTATAAAGTCTTTACAAGATGGCATTTAGTACCCACAAAATTGGCAAAAATGTTCCAGTGAGTATCTCCCTTTGCTGCAGATGCGGAAAGAAGGAGCGAACTTACTCACACATATGGTGGGGCTGCAAAAAAATTAGAAATCTAAAAAAAATAACACCAGAAATCTCTTTGCTCCATCTGAATCTTCCAAAAGTAAACTGGAAAGTTGAGTGTTTCATGGATGCATTGCCTGATAGGGAGCAAAATCATAATAGCACATAGATTCCCGGAAAAAATGATAAAAATAGGGATTTATCATTTCTCACTCAGTGCAACTCTCATGCCTTCCAAATCAAAAAAATCTTGGAAAGACACTGGCCTATATTCAATCCAATTCTGAAAGACATTATTCCCTCTAAACCACAAGTAATGTATAAAAAAGCACGTAATTTGAATAGTATTTTAGCTACAAGTATGTTAAAAGAGACTAATAAGATACAACCAATAAACGGAGGATTTCTAAAATGCTTCCATTGTAATAACTGCACTTTTAATCCTAGAAAAATAGAGATCTTCAAGAATATGCAAACAGGGGAAGAATTTAGAATTAAAACAACAATTACATGTGACACGAAAAATGTAGTGTACATGCTCCAATGTGGATGTCAGAAACAATACATTGGGAGAACCTCCAGGAAGTTATCAAAAAGAATTGGGGAACACATTTATGGCATAAAAACCAAATCAACAAAACACCCAGTACCCCTACACTGCAATCAGTGCCCCAGATTTAGTTGGAATAGTTTTATATTTTGTGGTATTGAACATGTAAAAATGGGAGTAAGAGGAGGTGACCATGTCAGAAGATTGGCACAAAGGGAAGGCTTCTGGATCCATAAATTAGGAACCATGATGCCACATGGCATTAATCAAGATTTTGACATGGTATGCTTTATCTGAAACTATATCACAACCCTTATAGATGTTCCACAACAGTATATTTCAGGGTCAATAGTTTACTAACAGACATCCAATCAAAATGTATCCGATCGAATATATGAATGTAGTAAATTGATCAGGATTTTATGTATTTAATATTTCTGCTACACTGTCTTTTTAACTTGCTTTAATGGGTTAAATACTTAAGTGACATTTTTGGTAATTTTTTCTTTTCCTTGCAATCTTGAATTTATTGTATGTAATAGTATTTCTGTACAAGGGCGACCTATTAGTCGTATCCATTCAATATAAACGCTTATACGCATGTTAACTGTAAAGGGAGCTTCGTTTACACACAAGTCTCCATTCATAAATGGACTTTTGGCTTAAAGTTAATACGAATGGGTAATACGAACTACCCACACAAATCCGATTGAGACCTCTATACGACAAGCATAGTAGTTCGGTTTATAGAAACATCATTGGTAATACGAATTCGGCTTATAGTAAAACGAAACTCCATTGACAAATCGAATAAGACAGCGCTCGGTTTATAGTAATACGAAATATAATACGAACGCAACCCTAAGTGTATACACGAAGGCTCCCATTCGGTCATAGATAATACGAATGTAAGGATTTAATGAATTGAATTTGTAAGTTGTATTTCATTGAGAAAAAACGGACACTTTACAAATGCGCACATCAATCTACAATGAAACGCATATTGAATCGCACAGACAGGTGCAATGAAGACAATGGACATTTAAATTCAGGTGGAACTGTTTGTTCTAATTAAGTTTGTCTGGACGGGATTGGACAATGGAATGGGAGGGGGATATATATAGATGGACTACCTGTTTGTTCATTACACTCCACTCTGCTCCTGAGGAAGTCTGTATAGATAAAACGCGTAGAGCGGGGAGTGAGAGTGTTATTACCGATTTTATTATATATTTTACTTATTACTAAGAAGGTTGCCCACAGCTGTCATCTCGAGAATTCTTTGGATTTGAGAGCATCCACAAAGATCTGCGTTATATAGAGTTCGACATTCCATCTGGAGGGGGTAACCTTTCTCTTTTATGTGATTTTGCACTTGAGCTGGTTCTCAGTGCCACTTACATTGTGAGTTTAATTTCAATAAATTGTACACTTTTTATACTTTACGTAACAGTATCACACTATTGCATATCCTTTCTATTTGTTCCTATATTCCATATGTCCACCCACGTCTCAGAGGAGGCATCCAGCTAGAAGATTGGAGATTATTCTCGACTTTTCGATTTCTGTATTTATTTGATAATAGCACATAACTGGAAGAAAATGAAAGAGTTGCCCTGGGAGCTGGTTAAAAGCCAGATTATTGTACAACTTAAAATGGAAAGAGACATCTCTAGATTCTGGCAGTTCTCTTTAAAAAATATTGATCTATTGAATGATTGGATAGGCAGGGTGGAAATTAACTTCCCAAATTAAAACTGGTGCCAATAGTCAGACCCCCAAGTGCGCTCGAGATACCCAGGCTGGATAGGTATGCCTCCTCCGTGAGTCCAAACCCCGCTGCCTCTGAAATCCCGTTTTGTATGTATAATGTTGTGTTTTTTACTTCCTCCAGGAACGTAAAGAGTTACTGGAATGTAAAATATGCTTGGGAAGATTCAAACTTTAGAATAGCTGTTCATTTAATGTTTGGGCATTGTGTGTATATGTTATTGTCTATATTTAATATTTATGTCACGTATGACTTTTTATACAGAAAAAAGGAATAAAAGATATTTGAACAAGAAAAAAAATGCAGATGCTCAAATATCTGGTATGCAAAGAATTCTGTCTTCAATCAGTGCCAACGTGGACCGGTCTGCCAGAGGAGTATGCTGGTAATGCGAGACAGGTGTGCTGCTACCCAAGGCCGCTTTAAGTGGGGTCTAAGACTCTTCTTCGCCGCATCTTCATTGCTGACAGTTCAGCGCGGCAGTTAGAACGCTGAACTGTGAGCAATGAAGAATAATGCTTCATCGCGGACGCGGCTATGTAAGAGCTGACAGTTCAGCGCTGAACTGTCAGCTCTTACAAATGTAAAAGTAAAAAGAAAATAACCCCCCTTAATAAATTATTCCCCCCCCAAACCCCAATACTAAAATTAACCCCAAAACCCCAATACTAAAATTAACCAATAAAACCCCAATATTAAAATTAACCCCAAACCGTAATACTAACCCCCGACCCCTAATAGTAACCCCCCTAAACCCTAATACTAACCCCCTAAACCCTAATACTAACACCCAAACCCTAATACTAAAATTAACCCCCTAAACCCTAATACTAACCCCCTAAACCCTAATACTAACCCCCGAACCCTAATACTAAAATTAACCCCCTAAACCCAATACTAAAATTATCCCCGAACCCTAAAAACTAGTTCTAACCCCCTAAACCCTAATTCTAACCCCCTAAACCTTAATTCTAACCACCCTTACTAAAATAAACTAAAATAGATAAAATACTAAAATAAACTTACCTTTAGCGATGAAATGTCCCGGGATGAAATCTCCAGCGACGAGCTGTCATGTGGTGAAGAGAAGGCGGTGAAGCGGCTGTGCGGATGCAGCCTCGATGAAGTGTCCCATCCTCCTTTAAGTGGGCCCTCCTCGACCCAATTTCTCTAAAGCCACAATGTAAGACTGTAGGTAAATGTAAACTTTTTAATTTTATATGTAACTATTTTCATATTATATTCAACTATTTGTTATGTAATAAAAATGTTATTTAAAAGGTGCATTTCCTGTTTTTATTCCCTTCCTCTGCACCCACATTGCACCTAAAGTACTTAACACAGCACCATACAGTACCCACAGATCTTGCCATGCACCTATATTGCACCCACGGCACTTGGCTTGCACTCATTGTGCACCCACATGAGTTGGCATGCTACAGAGTTGTAACGGATCGCCTGGCACCCCGACTGGGTACCTCCGTTAAAGGATGCTCCTAGCGCTTCCTGAGGACTCCAAGCACTGCAGCAGACACCACAACCACCAAACCGGAGAAGCATATGAATCCTCCCAAGCATATGAATGCTGTAGACAGTTGAATAGGAACCATACGAATAGGTTTACTCTCCTAGCAGTCAAACTGGAACAGCATACAATAAATCCTTCCCCCAATAATGAGACGACACTTCACTTTGAGGGTTAAGCAGGAACTTTTACAGCAAGATTGAACTACTTTATTTGACAAACAACACAGACTTATATACACCAAACTGCAATCAGATAACACTTGATTAAACAATAGAAAACTTAAACACATCACCAGTAAAGCAGTATCTAGCCACTTTAATCTGGAGCCAGAAGCAAGGTAGTCAGACTGGGTGACTGACATAACTAAACAATGGAAGGCTTAAACACATTACAGACAGGGTCCATAATCTATAGGGAGGTGTTTGGCCCTCAGGCCCCTCCAAGAACCCCAGTCAGTCAGACTGTCAGAATTCACTTCGTGACAGCGGCCACCCCCGAGAACAAAGGACGGCTACTTACTGTTCAATTACCCGTTCGCAACAATGTTGCAACGGGTAATTGAGGACACACTTTAAAATACATAAAGTCACATTTTACACATAACACACAGACATTTCACATATCCCCAGATAGCTGGGGAAATAGCTGGGGAAAGTCTTTCCCCAGCTATTTTACAGTCAGTTTCATACGAATGGGCTCCATGGGATTCCTATCTGGGGTATAACACATTCACATAAAGTCTGGTCCATAGTCCAAAGGCAAGAGGCGGGCAAGCAGCCCCCTCCAAGGACACGTGGCGAGGCCGGTTTCGCCACAAGAGTCAATTTGCCCTACAGAACATACCACATTGTCATTTTGTCCCACAGAACTGTCCGTGCAGAACATGTCACAGTGTCACTCCCCCCCCCCCCCCCCCCCCATTATATAGAAGAAGAAAAAACTAATTTCCGTTTTTAAATGGCTACAAAAGACAATATAGTGCATGGTCATTTTAACTTAAGCTGCAGCAAGACTCTGCTATGGGTGTTAGTTTATATCTGACTCTTTGGTTCATTTAAACTGCACTGTTTCTATTTTGTTCCTGTATTTTCCAATATGGCTTCCAAACACGAATAGCTTACAGTTTTGTCATTTACATTGCATGAAATAGGTTTGAATTAATGTAATTTTGGTTTTGGGGCAATGTAGAGTCCATTTTACCCATGTTTACACCAGTTTTTAATATACTATGAAAACCCATTTAAACTTTGTCTCACTGCATGATGTAAGTAATAATTTAAGCATTTAATAATAATTACTTTTAATAATACATTATAATGCCAGCTAGAGTAAATAAGCCAGCTATACCACCTCTTTCCTTTATTGTCGTCTATGTAAATCCTTTGCAGAATAAGTGCCATAAAATAAATACATATAACTCAGCTAGTTTCTAAAAAGAAAAATAACATTTAAGTAGTTACAACTGGATGTAACATTCATATTGATTTACATTTTTCTTAAAGCTATATTGCAATAATCAGGAAGGTGCTTGAGGTTGAATAAGATGTATAAAACATTTTCCGTGTTGCGCCATTTTAAGTATTGTGCATCTAGTTGCCCCCAAAACATCACCTTCCCACAGTAATTAGTATCCTGCCTGGGTGCAAAGCATTTTGGGATGCTGACATTACTATTTGGGAGCAGACTGATGGACATGCATCTGTTTTACCCTCTATGTTGTAGGAGTTGGCAGGCTTCCTCAGGTAAGTATATCTTTAAAGATTTCACAGGCAAATCATATTTGATTAAATATATCTACCTCAATCTGAATTTGCCATCCACAGGGCCACCATCAGAAATTTCTGGGCCCCTTTCAGAACAAAATTTCTGGCCCCCCTTGTCTTTATATCTCCCACTCATTTTATCCAGGTCTTTGTATATCATGCCAGTGCGGTTTAAATGCACAAAACCATGTATTTAAATGCAGAAATCTTTTTATATTGTGTCAATGATGTGTCGTTGCATTCCAGGACATATCATATCACCCACATTTTACACCCAAGAAATGCCTCAGCACCCACATTGCAGACCCAGGACTTACCCCTGCACTCCAGGACGTGCCTCATCACCACACAGCTCACCTAGGACTTATCCCTGCACCTCAGAACATGCCCCATCACTCACATTTCTAATCCAGGACTTACTCTTGTACCCCAGGACATGCCTCATCACCACATTGCATATCCAGGACTTACCCCTGAACATGTCCCATCACCCACATTGCACATCTAGGCAGCTGGATGTTTGATCAGGATCACAGACATTGCCCTGCTACTTTTCGTACTGCCTGCACTGTTGTGAAGTCTGAACATGGCAGGTCACGTGACTGCTTAAACTCTTAGAGCAGTGAGTGGGACAGCAAGAGGCAGCATGGGAATGTCTGTGTTGTTGCTGCACATACATCCAGCTTCCTGCTTGCCGCAGAGTGGCAGCAAGCAATTTTTTTGCAATTTTTTTGGTTTCCATGGGCCCATGTCACGTGTATCTCCTCTCACCCCCTGATGGCGGCCCTGGTCATCCACAATGTTTGTGCATTCCAGCTTCACTTTAAAGTGTTTTGCCCCATTAATTGAGTAAATTAAAAATTAGAGTGTTGTGTATCTTTGCACATACATATAGATTTACCCTGAGCTCTTAGCTGAGCCACTAAAAACAGAGGCACACCGTGCGCTTATGATCAGGATCTGTTGGGTCTGATAAACTCTCTCTGATATGAACATAGAGACCATTAATTTCTGAATGCCACAAACAGAGGGGACCTTGCCAAGGTCCCCTTTGTTGGTGGCATTCTTCCAAGGGAAGCATCATGGCTGCCAGTCAGAGGATAAACTGGCATGCAATGGGGGGGTCTGGTCACAGAACGATGGTCAACTAGCAAGAGAACTGTAAAACTCAGACATTAATAACTGAGTTCTAAACATAGGAACATTTTTGAACTTTTTCAAACAAGTTGATTTTTAAAATCCCTTTTTTTTTATTCAACACCATTCATCGTTTGGTGGATGGACTTCTGTATATCTATGACCAAACTAACAACAAAAATTGTGCATGTGTGTAAATTGAGAATATTAAACCCAGCAAATTAAAAAGAAAACATGTTCATAAAAGTAGAAGATTTTTAATGGGATTAATTACAACATAGCCAAAAAATATAAAAAGTAATGCTGCTGTAAATCAATTTAGCTCAGTCACAATTTAAAATGTAAAGGTTGCTATACAATGCAAAATAGCAATCCAGTCAAATCAAGGATTAGACATTGTTGTCTTAAGGAAATTATTACATTTTTTTTGTCACCAGATTTTGAAATTATTACAGGCATGTCTGGCAAATAATAATATTGATTATCTAATATTGATAACACAAAGAACAATGCAAATAATCAATGCAAATAGATGATTGTGTGTAAAGTAATATTAATGGTAATTTGTAAAATGGTACAAAACATGATATTACCAAGCAAAATATTCAGAATCGTGTTTTATGTTAATATTGTATAATCATAGATGTGACCACCTGCATATGTAACTTTCATGTTTATAAGAGGAGAATTGATTAACATCAGCTTCTTTGGTCAAATTTCCTTTAGCTTAATTAATTTCACATCTATGTTCTTTTTGCTATATAGGTAGTTGCAATGCCCTAGAGACCAGCTACTCAGCAGAGTGATTCAAGATCATTATTATGAAGGTGTCACTGAAGCCAATTCTGTTTTTTGAAATATCAACATTGAAATAATCAATTATATAAGAGTCAAAAATAATCTAATCTAGAACATGTGCTACCAAACCATTGAACTCATAAACACCATGGAATCATTGGGGCTGACCGCTGAGTGATAATAAATATATTAATGGAGCATATGAAGAGGAACAGAGGAATTAAGTCAAGGAATGAATTAAGACTAATGATATGTTGCGTTTTGGACTTTTGCAGGATGGCCACCTGAGGAGTAAGCAATGGCGTAGGACAACCCTTTCTTGATGGTTGTAGGGGGTGGTGATTGTAGACTACAATAGGAAGAAGTGGATAAGATGTAAGATGAGACTGTGGCAAGAAAAGAATACTGTGCAAGATAAAGCAGTTTATGGGTGATTTAAGACTGTTGAAGTCAATATGCATAAGCAATGGAGGGGTTTTCTGGTTGGGAAGTGGGGGACAGCACTAACAATATTTCAATCTGACAGGCCTCTGTAGATTAGTAAAAGGAAATTACATTAACAATATTTCAATAAAAATAAAGATATTAATTGGCTTTTGGGTAAATGGGCTAAACATCTCTTGAGGTCAGGTTGACACTCGAGTTGAACATGAAAATACAACCTCTATGAAACTATTGTCAATTAGGCTAAGCTAACTTAAATTTGGCACACTTTAGTTAGATAAAATATCCCTGTTGCCATTTTTACATGTTTCCCATATTTATGACAGTTGTTTATGGGATTTTCCTATGTTGACTATGTGGAAATAAAAGTTGTCCTAACCTTAAGTGGTTGGGATCCCAGCCAACTGATTTATTTTTAAGCTGGAGTTGGCATCACTTGAAGGGGTTTGGATATAAACACACCCACTAAGTGAGATGGTTAACTTCTGGTGGAATGCAATTAGTAGCATAGTGTTTTCGGTTGCAAAAAAAGTCCATTAAGTTCAACCCTTCTACCTATCCTTCCTGCTATAGAGCTAAACGAAGGCAAGAACCCCTGATTAAATTATTTCAAATGCTGCCACATACTGGGAAAACACCTTCTTGACTCCAAAAAGGCAATCAGATTTCTCCTTGGATCAACAGGCTAAATAATAATGTTGTTGGGATATATATGAGTGTGGAATTGGCTATGGTTTCCGAATTTCCGATGTATCAAAGTTGAATCTGAGTTGAGCCTGTTTCACCTTGCTTAATTTTGTGTCATCACACAACACTGAGATGTGGCTCTCAGTGCAACTTGGGAGATCATTAATAAACAAATGAACAAGAAGAGGACCTAGGAAAGGCCTCTGATGTACTCCACTTAATGCATTTGTCTAGTTCGAGAATATTCAAATAACAATGACTCTCTGCATTCTATCTTTTAGCCAATTTTAAATTCAAATACATACATTTGGCCTAAGGCCAATTTCCATCAATTTGTAGCTTAACCTTTTGTGCATAATTCTTACCCAGCTACTGAAAGAAAGGAGTAAGAGTAGAGGGAACCCCGTGCTGGCTGCTCCCTTATTAATAGGAAACTATATAAACTAAAATTATTTAAGACCCATGCAAGGATGCTGACTCCTGTCCACTATGTATTACCGTATTTATCGGCGTATAACACGCGCCGGGGTATAACACGCACCTAATTTTAAGAAGGAAATTTCAGGGGAAAAAACTTAAGAACTTTGAAGCCCAATATGCCATTTTAATATGCCAGGATATTGCCCCCAATATGCCATTTAATATGCAGGATATTGCCCCCAATATGCCATTTAATATGCAGGATATTGCCCCTAATATGCCATTTTAATATGCCAGATATTGCCCCCAATATGCCATTTAATATGCAGGATATTGCCCCCAATATGCCATTTAATATGCAGGATATTGCCCCTAATATGCCATTTTAATATGCCAGATATTGCCCCAATATGCCATTTAATATGCAGGATATTGCCCCCAATATGCCATTTAATATGCAGGATATTGCCCCTAATATGCCATTTTAATATGCCAGATATTGCCCCCAATATGCCATTTAATATGCAGGATATTGCCCCCAATATGCCATTTAATATGCAGGATATTGCCCCTAATATGCCATTTTAATATGCCAGATATTGCCCCAATATGCCATTTAATATGCAGGATATTGCCCCAATATGCCATTTAATATGCAGGATATTGCCCCCAATATGCCAGGATATTGCCCCTTAGTATGCTCGTTATGCCACCCTCCTCCCCCCCTTCCCCAGACCCCAGTACTTACCTCGTTCCTGCTCTGTCCCCCGGTGCTCTGAAGCTGCGTGGCTGTGAGGGAAGCATTGTGAGCTTCCCTTCAGCCGCGCGGTCAATAAAGTTTGTTTTAAACGTATAACACGCACACACCATTTTCCCCCTATTTTCAGGGAGAAAAAGTGCGTGTTATACGCCGATAAATACGGTAATTTATTGAATTTTACCATATGCTACCAGACAACTCCATTCTGCAATAATAGCACTAGAGTTAACTATTGAACACTATATCCATTAATAATTTTTGTGTGTGCACATGAAGTATGTAATTAACGTATATGACTAGCATTTTCAATATTTGTGAATTCTGTTCCATATTAATCTAATGTGGTAAGATGAATTTGTATTTGTAGAAAGCACCTAAACTAAAAAAGCAACCATTTAAATTATTTTTGACTCTAATGTAAACGATCACACATGTCAAAATATATATATTTTTGCATTTATTATATATATATATTTTTAAATTAATCACTTATGAATGTTTTAATTAGAAATTATGGTACACTGTTTTTATGTTGATTTGGTTCTTTTAGCCTTCCCAGGATAACGAGACAACATTTAAATAAAGCTCATTTTTAAGAAGCCCTTTATCATTTTGCGCTGTGTGAGTATAGACTATAAATATTGTTATACACATTGCTACATTTATACAACAAAGAACTGTCCCAAACCAGGAAATCCACAGTGTAAACTAGGCAAATTGCATTTCTGCATTATAAATAATTAAGGCAGTCCTCATCATTTGAGTCAGGCTCCTGGAAAATGTGACACAAATTGAAATGAAAATTGAGATCACAATAATAATATATATATTTAAATTATATTTAATTTGTTGTTTCTGAACTTGTTATCACCTTGTTTTTTTTATGTTACCATAAACAATATTTAAAACAGCACGGTATAACTGCAATTTGAATTATATACAGTGGAGTACGCAACACACACATCAGTATGTATAAAAGTTTTCAGAAAGGAATACGTTGAATAATGGAAAGAAGGTCTTTGTATGTATATGAGTGTAAGCACCACCTTAACTAATATGATTCAAGTGTTCTGTGCTGCAACTTCTACTCAACGGCATAGTAAAGATTTGGTGTGACTTAGTATAGTTTGTACCATGCATATGTAAATGAAATCAATGTATCAGATAACTACACCCTCACATTTACTACCACACTGTGCTAGAATACGTTTGGTAGACTCACTGGTACATTGGGATGTTCACTCCTAAAACTAAGAACAAATGAAACAGTGGATGTAAAAGAGGATGCTGTGCTAAGTAGGAAGTAGATACTGAGAGGCTGGACATATTATCTCTCTGTCTCTGAAATAACTATGGGGATAATTAAAAATGTATGAACACAAGTTTTATAAATATTACATACTATCGAAACTTTATATTTAGATTGAAATATTACACATATTTAATTTATTCAGAAAGAGCAAATATATTCCACAGTGCTTACTGCTCCAGTTTGTGTGCATAGCATCAATTTAAATGAAAGGGTGTCATATGTTTGAATATGTTTATTTCAGACCGGACTTAATATCACACATTTTTTACCAGGGGTATCCAACGTGCAGCCTGCGAGCCAAATGAGCCCATCTGACTTAACTGCTCATAATCTCATTTTCCCTTAAATGTATACTTTTTTGCTGTTTGAATGAAGTATATTAAAACTTGTTTTGAACTTCTTTTGTCACAAGCACATGCATTTCTGATTATGTGGCCCACTTCTGACAAAAAAATGGACACCTCTGTTCTATACAATGTCTGGGTATAGACTTCATGTTAACCAATATAAACGTACTATGGAATGTATGAAAGAACCTGTGTAAAGTTCTTCCAGTGAACTATGGTGAACTGCAAACAACAGGCAATAACAGCTGAACTAGAGGAAATTCCCCTGCTGGTCCATCTTTATAAGGCAGCTATCAACACCATGATTTTGGCTGTTAATTTGCAGTTCTCTTGTCAGTTCACTTTTTAGTGACAGTTCACTTTTTTGTGACAGTTCCCTTTTTAGTGAATGCACTGTAATTGGAATAATTTCAATAAACAAATATAAATAAAATTCCAAAAGGTTTGTAATATCTTTATTTACACTTTCAAAATACTCACAATCCTACTGTGTAAGAAATCATTTACACCCCCTATTAACAATGGTGATTTGACATTTAAAAACACTTTATGAAACTGTTTGTATCACTTTCTAAAACACAAGAAATTGATAACAGGACTAGCAAAATTTGTATAGCACTGTTGATATACTGTAAGCTCATTTAGAGTATAGTTCAGCTTTGGTTTTTGGAGTTTTTCCTTTTATTGATATATGTAATTATATGTGTACATATGTGTGGTTGTGCATTAGCTTGTATTTGTAGAAAATAAATGTTCATAGGTCAATGTTTGCATGCAATGTGTGAATACAAACCACTGTAATATAATATATTAGCTCAATTATCTAGTTTTAATGTGTGCTATTTATATTAGGATTCCAAATGAAAGCTTCGGTATAATCAACATGTGTTCCTATCAAGTTGCCAGTCTTAAAGAAATAAAAATAATATAGATACAACTCCCAGTTTACACTGAATGGTTGCATATAAGTGAATACTAATGAAAACATCTTATTGACACTTTTTCATTGAAGGCTTAAGCTAACAAAAAAATGCCCACAGCAAAACACATCAGTAGGAACATCAGTAATCGCACCATGGACTGTAAACCATTTGAATGCCTTTGAGTTTTTATATAACCTGTAGGTTTTTACACCTTTGGCACTAAAAGGGTTTAATTAGTTAGCCTTGGTGGAGAGTGTGGTAATTAGATGGTAAGAAGATTTGCAGTATTGTATTTTTCCAGACTCTGATCGACTATTTTTTTTATTTAAAAAGACTTCCAAAGTGTTTGTTACATTTACTCATAATTCACACAACTATAGTGATGTATACGGTATATATATCTGTTTCACATTCATAACATGTATTGAAAATAATGCAAGATTACAAAAATCTGTATGACACAGAAAAGATCGAACTCTAGCTACAAGAGGAGCACCGACAAACTCATTGTTCAACAGTATGATTGGTGCCCCCCTGAGGCTGCAAATAGTACAATATATTTTATTTAGCCCTTAAACAGTTAAAGAGACCCATTATAGGCAGTCTCCAAAGGTTAGCATTGAAAGCCTTTATGTATTGAATTTTTAAAAATATTTTCTAGTTTAATGTCCAAAAAAGAGTGGAAGAAGAAATATTTTAAGTACAGTGTAACAATTCAAGGTCTATTTACAAAACCATATATTGTGTAACAACAGCATATACTATGCAAATTTTTTTTCTTAATTCAGCTTCCCTCGTCATGCATGATTTCTGTGAATAATTCTGCAAAGGTTTGTATCCATATATATTCTGCAGTTCTATGTTCGGAGCATTTAACATTGGCTCATATATAAAATTGTTGCATGTGGTATAAGCGCCAATTAGTGACACTATCATGCAGTGTGCCAGTGTACTTAGTCCGCACTTATGTACGCTTCCTGAACTAGCAAAGCCCATATACAATAACACAAGCACAGAAACAACCTCTGCCAAATCTATTTTGCCAGCGGTATAGTCGCAGCTCCAAGCATCAGAATTTATTAAAAACACTGAAATCACTTTTGCAATTGCACATTTTTTTCTATCAATTCCTGACACATCTAACTATGAAACGAAATGCACAAACTCTCAAAGTAATTTCTGTTGTTCAGTATTCTTGGAAATCATAAATGGAATTATTTTCAGAGGTAGCAATAATATAGTCATTTTCTACACAATGAACGTGTTTGCTAAATCAGATCACCATTAGTACTTGAATAACACTGGAAATGTAACACAGACATTATAGCTGCTTGTAAAATAAACATGTAAAAAAAAAACCTTGCAAAACATACATTTTATTTTGCATTTCATAAAGTCTGTAATAAATCACTAAGTAATAATTGTCATAATTGTTGTACTTGGCACTTTTATCAAGTTGTCATCATGGAGGCTTAGATTTTGTATCAGTTACAGATATATACATACATTTTCATATAAAAATGGCTTTAAGTGAGGACATCCCACTTTCAGATATGATAACTTACTTGAAAATTCAGTCATATAAAAATGGCTCTGAAAATGTTCCTTCCAATTCCATAACAGACAAAAATATATATATATTTTTCTGGTCACATGAATGATAAATTCTGCCATTAAAAATATATGTTGAACGCACTGCAAAAATATAAGGTCATAATTTTTCATGATTCAGAAGCATTCATACTACTTTTTTCAGAAGGTATAAAGCTCCAAATCCCAATTTCAGTAAACCTAACAAAATGAGTGTGTGTGTGTGTGTGTGTGGGAGGGGGGGGGGTCTTATTTTTACTGATGATTGATGTCTTTAAAGGGAAAGTAGCTGCAGGGAAAATTATAGTAACCATCATGTTTTTCAATCTGCCCAGAATATATCACATAAGGGACATATTTTAATGCAGGATGAGTCCTCAGTAAGGCACCAGTGCAATAAATGTCTGGCTGTGCCACTTGGCAAATCATGAACTAAACATCTGCTAACCTTAAAACTTAATGGCCACAGATGGGGACTACAGAACTAGATTGTACCTGGTCACTACTTGTGAAAATCCAAGGTTCAGAAAAGTGAAGTTATCTAAAAAACAAATCTTAACAGGTATTAAGAATAAAAAAGCTCCATATAGACCTTTATAGATAGACCTTTATAGATAGCTATAACACAACTACGACCAGAGGGTCATGTAGCTAATTTAAAGGCCCTTACCCTTTGTAAGAGAAAGCAAACAAGACTGACGTTTATAAAGCCAGTAACACATAACAAGAAATAGGAAAAAAATAAAGTTCATCACCTTTATCCTCTGCTACATAAATAGATGAATAATATAAAACAAGCCAGCTGCATGAATTAGGGAACGATTTGTGAGCATTACTTATGATAATTCACTTATTAAAATTCACTGTAGGT
This sequence comes from Pelodytes ibericus, assembly GCA_036172795.1. Classification (NCBI taxonomy): domain Eukaryota; kingdom Metazoa; phylum Chordata; class Amphibia; order Anura; family Pelodytidae; genus Pelodytes; species Pelodytes ibericus. The sequence goes on along the minus strand of CM069866.1, from coordinate 47,229,803 downwards.
ATGCTATTTAGGGATATCATCAAGGGTACTTGAAAGCTGAATGATAAAGTATTTGGAGAGACAGCAGAGAATATTACAGACCAAATCTGTGAGAAAAACATCTCATAAAATATGTGTATGCGCCCATATTGTAATTTTGATACTCAGTTTAATAGTCAGTTCTTCTGGTAATGTGTCAGTATGCATGGGGTACGACTGTGTCATTAATTGCAAGGAAAGCAGTAACAACTTACAACACAAATTCATGGTCACATGGCCTCCACCAAATGTACAAAATCCACCAATCCAGAGTTTGTCAGGGCACTATTTTGAGGGCTGGTTTTCATGACTCTTGTTGCTTAATAACTACTTAATAACCCAGTGTATTTATGTTGTCTTTTGTACTTTCTGTAATATATTAAAATGAATTAATAAAAAAGATTTAAAAAAAAATTAGTTTAAAAAAAACTAAAAAAAAATAACTACTTAATAACTTGTTTGACCAGAATATAGTATACGTTATATACATGCAAAAGCAGATAAAATGAAAAGGAACAAAAATTAAAAAATATAAAATGATGGCTGAGACCTGACCAGGGGAAGGCACCAACATTCTGATCATTGGTACGTACCAGCATTGTACATGAGGGACATTTATAAGACTCTGTAACCTCTTTAATCATGCTCTATGAACCTTTGTATAGTTATTTTGCGTATTCCTGGACCTGACTGAGAAGTTGACAAGCCAAGACCTGTGAATAGGCTCTTGTATGCCATATATATATTTAGGCAGAGGAAACATGCCCTATCACCCAGTGGTTGATATATCAAAACTATCCTCTGCTAAATTTTGGCTAATGAAGTGAAAGAGTTTAAGGATAAGGTTTTTCTCAACATAAGACCAAAGCCAATATAAGATATGAGGATTTTACAGTAGGTAGACATGTTTCTATGTTTTTATAACTACAGTTGGTTCAATAACTTTTTCCTGATTGTAAACAGTAAGTAGGAGTAAAGTGCATTCTTGAGCAATGCATAATAAGAGATTTTCCCCAACTTTTCACCATGATCCATTTGTCTAGCCTGCATACTCATTTGGAAAACTTAAAATGTCGTTAGAATTATTTTTCTCTGAACAAAATATACATATCATGTACAATTATTAAAATGTGATGTTCTGCATTCAATATTTTTTGTTATATATTCCATATTTAGTTTGTTCTTTGTTTATATGTATATGCTAAGAAATTATGAGTAATTCATTATTCAGTAAATAAGATCAAGACACTAAGGCACCACACCATTAAAATAAAAAAATAATAAAAACAACATTTTGAAATAGAACAAAGGATAGCTTTTAAAGTATATGTAAATATGCTTTTATTTTCATTACATTTGCAGAATCCAGATTGCCATACTCTTATCAACTGATTATCCACTGATGTTGCATCAAAGCTGATGTGAAAGACTCAACATGACTTTGTTAACCTAAATTATGATATGATATTTGGAAGTCCATCTAGAGCCAGTTTATTTAACATTCCTGTTTTTTTCTAAATATTGTATAGGCTTACTAAATTAGGTGAGTTCATATATTTGTTCTAGATTGTAGTGTTAACAAAACTTCCATACTATGAAGACTTCAATTTTATTATTTCTGTAATGATCCAGAGCCTAAGGTTTTATCATTGTTTCAATATATATTGATTTCTCTTGGTCTGGTACAGTGCATGTCGAGAATAAAAAATGATCTGTATGTTATGTTAGCAAAATTACACGCAAATAAATACCTTATTTGCTCGAATATAAGACAGGTCAGATTATAAGACAGGGATCCAGGTCCCCCGCAGAGCTGCAGGGGACCTGGATCCCCCTCTCTAACAGCCGGGGGATGAACGCAGACTCCCCCTGCTGCCGCCCGGCACGACCGGGACTTCTATGATGAAGCCACCAGGGAGCAATAAAAAAGGTGAGGGTGGGGGGGGGGGGGGGCAGAGAGAGACAATGGGAGGGAGGGGGGAAGATAAAGACAAGGGGAGGGGGGATAAAGACAAGGGGAGGGAAGGGGACAGAAAGACAGAGGGGGGACAGAAAGACAGAGGAAGGGGGGGGAAGAGAAAGACAGAGGGAGGGGGAGAGAAAGACAAGGGGAGGGGGGGAGAGAGGGGAAGAGAAAGACAAGGGGGGAGAGAGAAAAGTTTGGGGGAGGGAGAGAAAGATAACACTGGGGGAGAGAGAGCGACAACGCGGGGAGGGGGGGAGAGAGAGGCAGCATTGGCACATAAAAGGAAATAAAAAAAGAAATGCATTTGTTTAATATAATCATTTTTATTAAATATTAAAAAGCAATTTACATGTGAATGTATACAAGTTAAACTTTTTTCCTATAGGGAAGTCTTATATTCAGGCTTTTAGTTTTTTTCCTAAAGGAATATCCAAAGTTTGGGGGGTCGTCTTATAATCAGGGTCGTCTTATAATCGATAAAATACGGTACATTAAGAGTTTTGGTATGTGTCATTGCAAGTAGTAAATTTGCATATCGGGTCATCAGATGATGACATAAACAGAATATACCACAAATACATCTGAAATGCATTTTTCTCTTAAAATATACATTTCCTTGTGATTCTTTTAGCACAGTATATAGCACAAACTGCAAAAGATTCTGGGTACAGATATGCAAATAAAGTGAACACTTATGACTCAATATCTACTTTATGTATGGACCTCATAGATAATATGCACACATCATATGTATAAAGTGGATACTGAGGCAATAAAGCAATTATTGATAATATTATTTACATATCCCTGCCCAGAATCCCTTGTAGCACTGTATATTGAGTATTTATGTTTGTAAAAACAGGTATGCTGACTTGTAAAGTATAGTGAGTATTTGATTATTTGGATACCTAAAAATTGTTACTTTTGTAACAACTTTCCAAAAACAAGATGTTGGATAACCTATCACAGGTAATAAGAGAAAGGTGAAATTGTTTCTGCTAAAGCAACATATATAGCACTTTAACTAGTCCCAATATTATATGTCAAAATTTTTTTTTCAAGGTGAACAAAATAAATAAATGTGACAATAGGGCAAGTGGCATAGTAAAAAAGGAAGACGCTATCATTTTTGTGTATGTAAATTAACAGAATCAAAATAACCATTGCAAAAAATGTCATAGAGAAATTTTAACTAATTAATTAATATAAAGCAGAATGCAAGACACTTGAACAGAAATGTTGTATTCTGGTATATGTTTAAGACTAACAATATATAAAGAATCACAAAATGGTGCTTCAAAATTACTTTCTACTTATTTGGCAAAAGGATTAAAATACAACTATTGGATAAAAATAAAGAGAAAAAGGCACTGTCTTTAAAAGCATATCTTTAAAGGTTTTTATATTGAGTAGTTGTGCTATAACTAGTGAAACATAACATCAATGCAACATAAAAATAATCTTCAATTATAAAAATGTCAAAAAGATGAAATTGGCAATTATTGGACATTTAAAGGGAGGAATAGATAAGTTAATCAGTGATATAAAAAGAGACACGTTTTAATCACTTTTTCTGCTTTTTGTCAGTAAATATCAATGACCAGTTGAAGTCAGATAAAAACAAAGCTACAACAAATGAACAAAACAAATTAATTTACAAGTGACAGGATAAAGGTAAGGAGAACTAGGGTGGTCGTCTAACCGTGTGTATATATATATATATATATATATATATATATATATATACACATATATATATATATATATATATATATATATATATATACATACATACACAAATAAGGGTGCTTATTGTGTTACACTATTATTAAATGATAACCGAACTATGTCTTCTGAATTTATTATCATTAAGATTATTTGATTAAAACAAAACAATTAAAGCAAAATAATAGTAGTGTGACCAATGTTGCATTTACATTTTTCCTTCACAGTGGTTGTTTACATTTCATCCTGTAATGCATAATACATTTTTTGTATATAGATCCTTTCCATTTTAATCTAACACTAAATCATTATATTTGAGCCCTTGTATCTTGTGTGGATCTCGTATAAGTAGATTATCAGGTTAGTGGGATAAACTATTATTATTATGAACAGCAAATGTTTTGTAAATGGAGCACAAAATGATTGTTGAGGCCCATAGCAGGTTCATTTGTTCATAATTGAGACCAAAAGATGGTATTAAAGTCAACAAGTGAAATGCGGAATGTAACAATTACAAAATGGGTTGGTAAATGGCAGATGAGTGTAAGGATCAATTCAAAAGATGTATGTGTTATGGTTGTGTGGCTCTTTCTGTGCTTTGCCCACCTTTCTGTCTTTCAAAAGTTTAAGATTAGACTATTGCTCATATAATAGTTTAATTGTCAGTACACATGAATTTGGGAAAGTTAGACAATAGACTCAACAACAGTGCTCAAAGTCAAAAGCAGTTAGGATTTTATTTTGAATACAAATTATTATAGAAGCACAGAATGAAAATGTAATTTTGCTGCTTTACAGATGTTGAATTTAAAATGGGGTACACTTTTGATCACCACTTCAAACTTTTTATTAAACGTTAAGAATCTAAACATAGTGGGAATGACACATTTCAGTGAAAAGTACAAACTGAATTTACATTTGAAAAGGGACAATGAGTGATGGAAGGTGATATGGTCACAAATATATGCAGGGTCATAAAATAGTTTCATGGAAGCTTTTTATCCATTCAGAGGATGTACATATGGCACTAGATCATTCATTAAAATCATTGAATTTGCAAACATAGAAAATGTACTTTACTGTTAGGATTTTGCTACAAGCAGTTGGATCACTATATATATATATATACAGATCCAAGAATAAAAATTGAGGATGCACTCACAGGTCTTTTAAATATCACCTTTTAATAACGGAGGTGTGAAGACACGACGTTTCAGGCTAGCAAGCCTTTTATCACACTTGATAAAAGGCTTGCTAGCCTGAAACGTCGTGTCTTCACACCTCCGTTATTAAAAGGTGATATTTAAAAGACCTGTGAGTGCATCCTCAATTTTTATTCTTGGATCTGCATATTTGGATGTGAGCTGCACCCAGGCACTTACAGATATTCGACGTATGCTGCACAGAGTGCTGGTACTTTGGACTGTATATATATATATATATATATATATATATATATATATATATATATATATATATATTGATTAATTTTATAAGGATAACTCCAGCCACAATAATAAAATTAATTCATGACTATTAAACCTGAAATTATAATTATATTAGTTAGTTTTATTAGATTTTGCAATATTTGGCTTGAATACATTTCATGATGACTATCTCCTGAAAGATGTATCCCCTGTATCTCTAGGGAACCAATCAAATGCCTCATGCATACCATGTGCTTACCGTTATATTTTCAATAGGAGAGTAGCTGGGCACATACATGTCTGATCTTGGGTGGAGTATGATTCTTGCATTGCATACTCAGTTATTCAGTAAAATGCATAATTGAGAATTTGAAAAATTGAGCATCCTTAATGCAGAATACTACATAAGATGATAAAAAAAAAAAACAATGTGAACCTTTAAATGCTGGGAAGCTTATTAGCAGAGTGAAGGCAGCTTTCTCTTTTTGGAAGGATTTCATTCTCTCTACCAATTATTAAAAAAAAAATTGATGTAGTATTTACTATTCAGGATTACATGATGTAATTAAAAAATTATAAAGAACTAGTATCCATGAATTTTCCAGACAGGATGGCGAAAGATCAATATGACTACTTTAAGCAGAAGTTAAAATGAACACGCCTGGGATCTTTTTGATGAGCTGTCATCTATATCCTCAAATCATTAAAACAATTACCATTTAGAGTTTTTATAGTACATTGCTGCAAGTTGCTACAATATATTTAAAAGTGCTTAACCAAAAATAAATATTAAATAAAAAACTGTCATCGAAAAGGTGACTGTGTCTCTTGTGTTACTAAATTTATACATTTTGTCACTTTGAATTGTGCCCTGCCCTCACCAAATCAAGCTCCCACACAATTTTTGTTTCCTAAATGTTGATTATAATATGTCAGACTGATGAAACCAGTGGCATACTTGCCAAGATTCATGGATACAGCAGGATCATGGCTTAATGGGGACAGGGTTACTTGATGTTGCATGATCATATTACATTATGTTTCTGTCCATGGTGCACACACGATCCTATACTGGGCAGGCAGATGCTTAAAATAACAGATTAAGCTATTAATGTATTGGCTATTTTGTTCTCCAATTCACTGTGCACAGGCTGTAGCCACCTGGGACAAACCCAAATTTGACGGGACAGGACCCCATTAAATATGAGACTGGGTTAATTATTTATAAAAAAAATTTCGTGATTTAAAGAAATTGGCTAGTTTTTTTTTATGCTTTGCATTTCTGTTACAAAAAAAGTTTTGGTAACTGTTTTGCAAATACACGCATGGCTTTGTGTGTGATTAAATTAATATCCACATACTTTAATGTCTATGATATTACGGTTGATGGATGCAATAGAGGCAGAGGCAATGATTGTGTTTTATAGGAATACATAATATCAATTGATTCACAATCAATTGTGTATATTACATATCATTAGTACACATAATTATTTGAGCAAATTGTGAATTAGGAAGAAAGCATAGAATGCTGAGATGATTCATGAGATGCTTACTGGGATACTAAGAATACAGCGCTGGGAACACCATTTTGTACGTATCCTACATACCTACTAGACATAGAAAATAAGTGGAAGATACAGAGAGAAAGCAAGGGCGTAGCTACAGTTCGTTGAGCAGGAGTTTGGGAAAGTGGGGATGAACTTGGTGGAGGTAGAAATGACTTTATACAAAATTCTTATTAACACACAACAATTTTTTTGGGGGGAAATGCATATTGGTAAAACAATGGGAACAACTATTTGGAAAAAGGTGACCGCCAGTAAGCAAACTTACTCATCAGTTTCACTCTACTATTAACCTTACCCAAACTAAGTGACATACATTAATTTTCTTGACACCCCAATATACAACTAGGGGAGGGGGGGGGGGGGGGAAACATGCAGATGTTGCTATATCACAAACCTACTGATTGACATTCATAGTATGGGATATTAAGTAGACATAGACACAGCAAACATTTCAAAGATTAAATAATCTATCAAGTTATAACCATCTCTGCTATGATAAAACAGACAGAAAACAAAAGTACAATTCACTAAGGAGTGAATTCAGAAACCATGGGTTGCCACTGAAGGATAATAAACAACCAAATTGCTAAAAAGACACTTCAGGAATATCGGCCACAAACAAAATTAGCAGGGCATCAAGCAAAATTTCACACAATCCCCAGCTGCAGAAAATTGCAGGTGCTTTATAAGCGATCCTTTCCCCAGATAGATTGAAAAACATTTATCTAGATCCACCTTCATACAAACAACCAGTTTTTTGAAGAGAGCCCTATCGCAAGAACTGACACACTCCCCAGGGATAGAAAAAGCTGCAAAATCTGCCCCCACACTGGACGGGACCAGAATCTAAAAAGACAACAGCACTAGAGTTGAGCGCACCCGAACCGCAAAGTTCGGGTTCGTACCGAACATTAAGATTTTTGGACCGCGGACCCGAACACGGACATTCCACTGTATGTCTGGGTTGGAGTTCAGGGTACGGCGATTCATATCGCCTAAACAAATTTAAAATAACAAGTGACTAGACAGCTATTGCTGCCCAGTCACTAGTAAAATAAGCCCCCCCCTGGTCCCCCTCATTGCTCGCGGGTGGGGACCCTAATAATGTTAGGGGGACCTAATGTCCCCCCCCCCCCAGTCCCCACCCATCGCCGGCTGGTGGGGACCCTATAATATTAATAATGAGGGGGAGACCTAGTGTCTCCCCCCCGGTCCCACCCAAAAAATGCCTACCTACCCCCCCTCACCCTAATAATAGTGAGAGGGTGGGCAATAAACTAACCTGTAAAAAAATAACAATTTCATACTTACCATTTCATTTCTTCTTTCTTCTTTTCTTTAGCCCCAAAAAAGGCCAAATAAAAAACCATAATACGCCAAATAAAAAAAACATAATTTAAAAAAAAAAAAGAGTGCAAAAAAAAAAATCCACTGGTGGGTGAAAACAAACAAACAAAATAATCCATCTTCGCCCATGGAGGGGCCTGTGCAGACTGAGCTCTGCAGGGCGGGGGAAGGCTTATAAAGCCTTGCCCCACCCTGCTGTGACAGGTAAATGGAGAGACTTACCTGTCAGTCTCTTCATTTACCTGTCAAAGCACTTTGATTGGTTGGCTTAAACCAACCAATAAGAGTGCTCTGAGCTTAATTGCAGTGCGGTGCAAGGCTTTATAAGCCTTCCCCAGCCCTGCAGAGCTCAGTCTGGCACAGGGCCCTCCATTGGCGAAGATGGGTTATTTTTTCACCCACCAGTGGATTTATTTTTTTGCGCTCGCTTATTTTTTTTTTTTTTTACAGTTGCAGCTCGTATTACGGTTTTTTATTTGGCCTTTTTTGGGGCTAAACAAAAGAAGAAAGAAAAAATAAGTCATCAGATGGTAAGTATGAAATTGTTATTTTTTTACAGGTTAGTTTATTGCCCACCCCCTCACTATTATTAGGCTGAGGGGGGGTAGGTAGGCATTTTTTTTATTTGGGGGGAAGTGACTAGGGGCTGGGCACCCAGTTGCAGCCTAAAAAAATGAACATGAGAGGAATACAACGGTAGATATGGATTTTTAAATACATGGTTACAGCTGGCATACTGAAAAAAACCCAAATCTGGGAATTAACTTTGTATCCTGTTATAAGTTATATAATATAGCTATTTTAGACTTCATTTGTATGTTACCCATAAAAAATGTATAAATTATTTGTTTTCTCGCTCTCACTGCTCTGACACTTATATACTTCTTGTGCCTGCAATTTATATATATCTTATTCTGCTCTACTATATACCAAACATGGTGTATGTATATGACATGATTCAGCATTAATTCATGCATTAAGCAACCTAAAGCATTTGCTACCCCATCTGACTGAGCCATTAATAGTGTCACCTTTACATCAGACTTGTGATTTTGTTGAACAAAATTGAAATTAATTGTCGTTTCAAATGATGTAACTATGTAAATGTTCCTTGAGCTTCATCTATTATATTGGCTTTCTTTACTAGAAATCATTTGAAAATATATCCATGCTCTTAGGCTGGAACTGGGGAAACAGAGTTGGAAGCCTGTAGCATTTGCAACAAAGCAATAGTGCTATTGAAGGTAACTGTTTATTACAGAATTTGATCCCTATTGCTGGCGCTTCACTTTTTTGATTGTTTTACATAGAAATCAATGGATGTTCCATTTCCCTGGCTTCTAAAAGTAACCAGACTGGCTCCTGAATTGGTTTGTATAGTTTCTAAGGTCCACAGAAATTTGTATTTTATAGCAATATGCATCTTTTTAAGCAGCAGGGATATCTGAGACCAAACAGCTCTTTTTATATTTTTTTGTAACTACCGCTTTAGAGTTTTATACTTTAGATATTAGGTATATCACAACTATTCATGGTGGAGTTCACTACTATGAGTCAGTTATTTAATGGATGACTGAAGATTAAAAATAACATAATTTTTGTTTAATTAAAATAATGGTAAATCCATTTCTAGTTCCTTTTTACTGCATAGAACTCAAAAATGTATCACCGCGGTTTCATAATAAAACCAAAAATAATATATACAATTGTCACATGACTACATGAATTAAAAAAGAGCTGACTATTGTTTTAGATTTTCAAACTGTAAAAATTAGCTGCCCTTTGGGAATATTTAAAGACGACACCACTTTAGTATGCAAAATTGGATAAAAGCACAGCAACACAGGTCTGTTACCTAAATGAAAATACCAATGTATTGATTGTCTTCCTAATGCACAAAAAAGCTTACATTTTCAAAGTAATCAGGTATGTACTTCGAGCAAGGTCTCAAATAAATAAATAAAATCTTATGTGCTACCTTTTGTTGTCCTGTTAGGTAAAAAAAATACCCATGTGTTTATTGCAAAAGTTTAAAAAAAATTCTGACCACTGACAGATCCATTGTTAAGCAATGTTTTGAAAATGAAAATATTTATGTATAAAGCACAATGATGTAAAGCATAGCAACATTACTAAAATTTTTAATCAAATCAATACTGCAAATATTTGTTAATTTTTGGAAGATCATTTCTCAAATTTTATATTAAAATGGCTTTAAAAATGTAATTCAATTTCAAGAAATCAACATATATGATCAAATATTGGTAGATACTAGATTCTTAAGGTGATGTAGAAGGGAATTTAATAATGACAGTCCAAAAGGGCACTCAAAAGTGCTATGACCTTGGATTCAATCGAATCAGCAACTGATAATAGATATTATTAGTATGTCATGTAATAACATTCATTTTATTGCCTTTAAAGTGTTGAAAGACTAGGGTAACCCTTCCAGAAAGGGAACTTGCAACTCAGATGATTGAATATATTCCACAGTTCTATAGTTTGTGCATTGAATAATGTAGCTGTAAGTGGATCAAAGGAAAATAAAAAGATAAATTCATGTTCCAAAATGACCCACTCATCATTTACAGTTTTCTTTTACCAAAAAACAAATTATCAAACCGAGACAATAGCTTAAGTGCTATTTTTCTTCTAAATGTAGTTCTATATGTTGATGAAAGGACTCTACTCTTAAGATTACTTATGAAACATTGAAATAGACTACTACTGTTATGCATTTAATTAAAATTAGCTCTTTCTGTACCCATTTGTTGAACTTACAACCACACATGTAAATGGATTTGTACAGCTTATAATTGTAGTGGTGCCACCTATCTAGTAGATATCAAATGATGTGAAAAAAATGGAAACCTAGTACCGAAAACAGATGGTCATCAAAATAATTTTTATCATTTACATGGGATATGCAACTAACTGTTTTATTCCTCTTGTACAAATTACCCACAAATATTAATAACTAATAACCTAAATCCACAAATCCACACAAGTAATGATTTTAAAACCTATCCGCAATGGCGAGCTGCTTGGAATTGATGATTCAAACACAGTGAAAGACCTTTGAGATTATTTTTTTGTATTTCAGGACAGCTTTTCAAGCAAGAATTCATAAAGATTATTAATGATTAAGCTGATGAACAAGGTTTCAAAAATCATAAAACAGTTGCCTTGATGAGAACTTTTAAATTCACTTCTCAAACTCCTATCACATGGAAATGTACATGCCAGTTATTAACATTTTCATCCTGAGTACAATATGTTAAATTTGGTTTCATTCTATTATAGATAGAATATAATGGAAGATGCTGAGATCCAAATGTTTGTGATTCCACATATGTTAAACTGCATGGCATAGAAGATACAAAAGGATCACGTTCATAATCTTAGCATTATAATAAACTACTTTTCTGATATAGCATGGAAGACAATAATCATAAAATTATTATGGGTGGAGCATTGCCAAGATTCTGTCATGTAGTGTTTGTATCAACTATTCTGCTTTGGAACTGTGTTTATTGATGTGAGAGAGTAAAATGGCTTTTAGAGTCCTGTTTTCATGCCTGAAAGATATTTTAGAATGTAGCTGTGCTAAATTTATGGACTCTGTAATACCCCACTTGCATCATTATTGAAGTTGATACCACAGTGAAATAATATCTATTAAAATGTATTGTAGTTTTCTGTTGAATTCCAGGGAGGAAAGGTTTGGTCAATGAATTCAAATTTAATTCTTATATGTCTACATTTGTTGTATGTCTACAAAATGTTTCCTTCACTTCAACAAGCAAGACAAAATGCACCTCCCCACAAATCCACTTTAAGGAATAGTATGTAAGTTTATTATTTATTATAGTCAGTTATATCAATCAAGTTAACCTCAGTTAAGAGTCAGCTCTTCAGCTTTTCTTTATGTAGGACTGCCAGCCAGCTATTTTCCGTACAATAATTGAAACTCTAGTTGCATTATAACGTTTTTTTAGATCTACGCACATAATTGTATATTCAAGTTGATTAATGTTTACATCAGGAATATGGCAAAATAATCAAATATCTGTCTGTTTTCAGCTGGCAGAGTACATGGAATCTGGAATTAGCAAATTAATTCAAAAGACTGCCTGAGGGGTAATATTATTGAAAAGGTTAAGGCCATTCATGTTGGAGAAAGCTCCATGGAAGTGTATAAAATTTGGGAATTACATTTCCACTTACCAGCTATTATAACATAGAAATACACGGTTGACTGAAATAGCATGAGGTCATTGAAGTAAAAAATATAATAATAAAATAAAGATTTTTTTTATGGCACGATCCATATTTTTTCAATCCAGTGACCAATTAAGATGAAGTGTTTAGTTAATACAATAATGTCAAAAAACGTAATGGCTTTGTTCTCAGATGCAGTATTGTTCCTCAAAATAAGGTATAATGAAAATTATGAAAGTCTTCTTAAAATTATCCAAAACTCATCTGCTGTCTTGTTCTTTAAGAATGTTTTGTTAAACAATTATTTTCAAAGTCAATCTTTTTTTGTTGTTGGTAGAATAAGCCACAAAAATTGTATCAAATGGTTTTTCATTAAAAGCTTCATATTTTTAAAAGTGGAAATTTGCTCCTTATCATGTTATATTGATTGCCACGGTTTTCAACATTAGTCTAACAGCCCAAATAGCCATCAATCTTTGCTTTTGCTTTCTTACATATAAATCTAGCAAAATGGGTGCTGATTGAGTAAAGGAGAATAAAACTATACTCTTTTGTTGAAAGAAAAAGGTGACATCACTATGTTCATCCTAAACGTCACAAAACAATATAAACAAAAATTGTGCGCAACTTATTTTTCTTCTTCATCGGAGAGACAGTGCTATATCTCTTAACTGGCAAACCCACATTTCTCACAGACTTTTCAGCTCAGTCTACCATATGCTTGCCAACTTCTATGCTGCCAATTTCACAAAAAGCAGCATCACCCACCACCTTTCCTTTTAACCTGCGTGTCTTTAACATCAGTCACTGTGTACAACTGCATCAATATCTTGGCATTGGAGGCAGTTGGGTACTTAAATAAGAAACATTTTTTTTTTAAAAAAGAAGGTCAAATAAAGTTAAATTTAAAATGGTGTCATCATCACGACTCCAAAAAACTGTTTCTTTGCTTGCTTTATCTGTAAACACAAACTAAAGCAACAGAACAAAAGTCAACTGCCTCTTTCTATAAGGAGAAAAGAGAATACTTTTAAAAACCCAATACATTTACACCGTGACCTCGTTCTTGCTCCCTGTGCGCAGATGCTGGCTGGAGAGATGCCCAGGGATGAATTGAAGCTGCTCGATTGTGTTCTGACGCTTGGTAGCAAAGGCTTGTCGTCGATTAGCTGTGTGATTTCCCATATCCCAAGTGGTTTTAGGTGAGTTGGATGATGTGGGATGAGAGTTCATTTTAATCATGTGGTGACGATCAAGCATTGGGGTACTAGCACAGACATTGGTGTGAGACAAAGCTTTCTGATGGCCAAGGCGCATTTCTTGGAATGGTGGTGGCCCACGGTGGTGTATCCTTTCAGGAGACAGTAGGTGCTCTTGAGAATGTAAGATATCGCGGGTCAGAAGACGTTCTTGAGAAATTAAACGATCTCTAGGTATGGTGTAATCGTGACGAACTGTGTAGTGATTGTCCGAGAGAATGTGCTCTTGTGACATGACGCGTCTTGGTGTCTGTGACTTTTCCAGGTAACCATCGTGATCATAGTTCATCTTCACGACTTGAAGTGGGAGGGTGCCACGTGTTAACTCTGCAAGGTGTTTTCTCTTTAGGTAAAAATCATCCATATCTTTCTCTGCTTTAAGAAAAGGTTAAATGCAAAATGACAAATTATATTAATATGTTCACTAGTACTTATTATAATTAATATATTTGGACAGGTACACATAGATCATAAAAATTCATTATCACAATTGCTAGTCAATTTATATTACTGGCCAATGATTGCTTTAGTACTAGGGACTGTGCCTTCTTCCACACTGCATGTCAAAAATACTAAAAAAACAGCACTGATTAAAAAAAGATATGTCTTGTTTTTCCATATCCATGTGTTCTGTCAGTATTACATATCAGAATTGTAGAACAGAATACATGGTTCATTTTTTAGCTTGTTTTATCAGGGGCAGCCATTCGTCCAAATTAAGCATAGTAGGTAATGGTCAGTCTTCATAAATATGTATATATTTGCAATAACTGTAAGTCAAAGTATTTTGCCAAGAAGAATGCAAATTCACACAGTGAGCAGTTAACAGTTCTGTTATGAACTAACTGCACTAAATAAATTATGCGCAAATGATTGTTAATGAATTTTTTATACTTTAGTCCATGCGTTAGTCCATATTAATTTAATGAGACTTCAATAGGAAACTTGATTCACCCATAGATCTGGTTTATAAAAGTAAATAATTAGTAATGTTTAATTTATGCTCATGTCTGTGTTGGTTGTTTTTGCAAGTAGCCAACAAGGACTATATGATTGGCTGTACAGTTTTATTATGCATATGTATAACTAACAATATTATATACCTAACTACGTTCAACAACAGAGGAATTGAAAAAATACAATGTTGGTCATGTTACCTAAGAAAACAATTTTTAAGAATGCTTACCGAGTCTTTTGAGTGAAGAGTACCTGCTGATGTCAGACTTGATGGCAGATTCATAAGAGGGTGGTAGGTGGGAAAGATTATGAAATGATCGAGAGAAGGATAATGTGTTGTACTTTGTGGATGCAGCTGGAAACTGAATATTGTTCATTCTGCAATCTATTGGGAAAAATCCAAGGGTCTTAAAACAACAATTTATAGTAGGAAATTATTACAGTGAAGAAAATATTTTCTGCTATGAAATGAATATTATTTAAACCACCAAAATTCAGTATTTAATAAATGTAAAATACAAAGTAGAAGGTAGAATCAGATGGATTTTTTTTTTTTAACTTAAGGACTATTATTTCTGATGATCTAAATTGTACCTGTCATTCAAAAATTACTAAATGTATCTACAGGTTGAGTATCCCTTATCCAAAATGATCTGTTATCCCCCAAATTTGGGGGATTTTGCACAAGCTACAAATTCCACACACCTATCAAAATGCAAAAGTTTATTCAATACCTCACATCACAGTAAAAGTGATTTATTTGCTCTATGCTTCGTGTCCCAAGCATTTTGGATAAGGTATACTCAACCTGTAATAAAAAAAAAACCTATACACTACTCTAGCCAAATAAATTTTTTATTTATACAGTTGTTTTCTAATCCCTATTGGCATGTTTATGACATAAAGATTAAACCTACCCTTTTGCCAATGATAAATAAATATTATTACATTATTAAAACCTTACAGTTTTTTATAAATATGTTCAATTCATATTAGCATGATATTATAATAACCTAACCCTTGCAATAATGTTTGTTTTCATTTCATCTAAATGAATTGTAAATAAAATCGCAGTATAAAATAAAGACAAGTAATTAATCAAATTGATACATTTTGTTTAATGATATATAGGTTATCCAAAAAATAATTATAATTTCACTACAAGTTGCAAATTCCACAGACCGCTATTAAAATCAAGCCCCCTTAAGCTGAGATATAGCCTTTCCATGCATGCTCAGATTCCCCCATGCAAGCACACCCACAAAAGGTAATACAGTGGGCCTCCTCTTCGCAGCGCATAGCGCTGATGAACTTATTTTTTTTCTTTTTGATAGGCAAAGTAACAACGGCATATTAATGGGCCAATTGGCTACAGCATATTAATGGACCAATTGGCTATGACATATTAATGGACCAATTGGCTATGGCATATTAATGGACCAGTTGGCTACGGTATATTAATGGACCTTTCGGATGTGACATATTAATGGGCTAATTGGCTGTGGAATATCAATGGGCAAAATAACACAGGCATACCAATGGGAAAATTGACTTTGGCATATGAATGGGCAAACTAACAGTGGCATACGAATGGGCAAACTAACAGTGACATATTAATGGACTAATTGGCTGTGGCATATTAATGTGCAAACTAACAGTGGCATATTAATGGGATAATTGGCTGTGGCATATTAGTGGGCAAACTAACAGTGGCATATTAACGGGCAAAATGGCTGTGGCATATTAATTGGCATGCTGGCTGTGGCATATTTCTGGGCAAACTAACACTGGCATGTTAATGGGCAAACTGTGGCATGTTTTAATAGACAACCTGGCTGTTGCAAATGTTAATGGCAAAGGGACTGTGGCATGTTAATTGGTACCTGACAGTGGCTTATTTTTAAGAGGCTTAAGTGATGATGTGGCATGTTCTGTGGGGCAAAATAGCATGTACTATGGGGGAAAGTGACAATGTGGCTTGTTCTGCATGGGCAGTTCAGTGGGACAAAGTGTCACTGTGGTATGTTCTGTGGGGAAAACAGAGAGAGAGAGAGAGAGAGAGAGAGAGAGAGAGAGAGAGAGAGAGAGAGAGAGAGAGAGAGAGAGAGAACCCGCTGGCACTGAAACAGTGTTTGTGCAGTAATTACTGCTCAAATAGTGGTTCAATGATAGTTGGTAAAAATTCATGGGCAAACAAATCATTACATTTTGCCTATTAACTTAGCTACAAAAAAAAAAAAAAAGAGGACCAAAATGTGCATTAGCGGTAAAGCGCAACTGATATATATTCAAATTAACTGTTTCAATGTTGTAGGGAACACAAATAGGTCTCCCTACAGCACTGAAAGGGTTAACCTGTAAAAAAAAAAAAAAGCAAGCAAAAAAGGTTTGGGGAACCCCAAGTTCGCCACCAATGCCACCCAAATCATTATCATTAAAAAAAGCACTCTGGTAATATATATATATATATATATATATATATATATATATATATATATATATATATATATATATATATATATATATATATATATATATATATATATATATATATATATATGTGTATATATATATAAACATGTTTCAGCCCTATCTCTATCTCTCCTCAGTGGAGAGCAGATGCAGAATGAAATGACACAAAGGAGACCAATTGATGGGGCATTAAATTAATGGGTTTAGTCCATACAAAATGTTGTTATTCCCTTACTGCAATACCAATATTTTTGTGGTCCCTGTTGCCATTGAATCACATGTGATTCAATCAGAAATAAGTGCATTATCAAAACTTTAACTTAACCTTTGACAGCTGGCATTAAATCTACCCCAATGGTAATTGGTAACAGGTAAGTTAATATGAGAAGGTTATGATTTAATAGTTACCTCTCTTCTAACTTTTCTGCAGAATTTGGTAAATTATTAAATATTAGTTTCCAATCATTAAAAATCTTTGGATTTTTAAAGTTGTTTAAAATCTTTTTCAGTATTTTTAGTTTTACTGCATTTCCAGCAGCCTAAACCAGCCTATTTTTTTTTTGTATGAACTTTTGTGTGTGTTAATTAATGAATGACATGCAACACTAGAATACCGGTCACTTTACCTCTAGCTAATCCCACCTAGCTGGAACACACTCAATTATTCTTTGGCCAATCCCACCTAGTGCCACCCATCCACATTACTTTTACTACAACTATCATCCCTCTGACCTCTTCATTCTTTGGCTAATCCCACCTAGTGCCACCCAGTGACATTACCGTTACTACAACTATCATCCCTCTGACCTCTTCACTCCCTTATGTGCTTCATGTATCCCATTCCCTCTAGAGTGTAAGTTTGTGAGCAGGGCTTTCTACCTCACATACCAGTCTCTTCTAGTTTGTCTAACTTAGTATGTAGTTCCCTTCTATGCTCTGTAGCGCTACATAAATTGTTGACGCTATATAAATAAATGTTTATGTAATGTAATGTCATTTTATTTGGTTAAGCTTGGTAAATACATTTATAATTAATTTATTTAAAATACCAAATGGTTCATTCAATATATAGAGAATTGCAGGGAATTGAGACATGAATTTAAAACTTTAGGCCAATGTAGCCAAGTTGAAAAAAACAATTTTGAATGATTTAATATTGTTTATTAAATATTCCTGACATTGATAGAACTTTTGTTAAGTTCTATGTAAACTGCATCTATATCATGTAACCATGTATAGGATTTTGTGTTTACACAAAATAAGTATACTTGAAAGAGGTTATTTAGCTAATCCTAGTTAGATTAAGATCAGTAGAAACTATTTCCTGTAATATGGATCATGTTTAAAAAAAATAAATAAATAAAAAAAAAACTTACCTAAGGTTGCTGAATGTTTTGGACTGTTGACTGTGAGGATAAAGTTATGATGCATATTATCTGAAAAAAAAAAAAGAATGAAATGTCTACTTTGCAAGACTATTTTTTTCACAAAGACAACAGGAATATACATATATACATATTTATACACACATATGAATGCATATATATATGGAGAAACACCGCACTCTTTGTTATATATCGAAAATATGTAAATCACTCATATATATATATATATAAATATATATAATATATGATGATTTACATATTTTAATTACCCCAATGGTAATTGGCAACAGGCAAGTTAATATGAGAATGTTATCAGTAATAACATGATTTATGAATGATTTATCAGTTACCTCTTTATTCTAACATTTCTCTGCAGAAATTGGTATATTATTAAATATTAGTTTTGATTCATTAAAAGTTATTGCATTTTTAAAGTTGTTTAAAATCTTCTTGAGTATTTTTCATTTTACTGAATTTCCAGCATCCTGAACCAGCCTATTATTTTTTTTGAAGAACTTTCTTTTTGGTTAATGAATGAATGAATGACATATGGTAACATTTTATTGGGTTCAGCTTGGTGAATACATTTATAATTCATTTATTTATTGAAATTCAATTTTAGAATACTAAATGGTCTACTCAATATATATAGATAATTGCAGGGAATTGAGACATGAATTTCTCATTTGGAAATGTTTTGGCTCCTTTGGCCAAAACATTTGGCCAATGGAGCCAAGTTGAAAAAAATCTCCAAGGAAGCTGAATTGGAGAATTTTTCCAACTCAGTTACTTTTTCCTTAAGTTTGAAATTCACTTCTCAATTCCCTGTAATTCTCTCTTTATTGAATAGACTCTTGATGTGATAGACCGTGAAAGCTTGACTTGTTTTGCACAAAAGTAGTGTTGAGCAAACCCGAACCGCACTGTACCGGACATTACGGTGTCCATGCCACGAACCCGAACATTTCACTGTGTCCGTGTTGGAGTTCGAGGTTCGGCTATAAACCGAAAGTTTTTAAACCGAAAGTCATTCGGTTTATAGACTTTCGGTTTATAGAATAGCCAATAGCATTACATGTATTCTATAAGCCGAAAGACATTCGGTTTATAGACTTTTGGTTTATAGAATACTTGTAATGCTATTGCTATTGTATAAACCGAAATAGAGTCCACATTCATACGAATAGGTCAATTGACCTATTCGTATGAATGGGGACTCTATTTCGGTTTATAGAAACCCAATAGTATTACATGTATTCTATAAGCCGAAAGTCTATAAACCGAAGGTCGTTCGTTTATAGACTTTCGGTTTATAGAATACATGTAATTCTGTGCTATTCTATAAGCCTATATATATATATACTATACTATATACTATATATATAGTTAGTTCAATTATATCTTAGCTGATGATTAAGCTCTTTTGCGTGAAACACATCAAGCATTAACAGTTTTGATAGCCTTTTCATGGATTTGTTGTTGTGTACTTCTGAAATGTAATAAACTACAAGAAAATTTGGATTATTATCTGGAGTGACCCTGTTCTTCTATTGCCTCTGGATTTCTGTGCCTGTCGATCACATTAGGGAGTGGACCAGCACTCAGAGGGTGTCCTCATCGGATTAAGATATCTGCCCAGCCATCGCTGCAACTCTGTACATTCCGTTTTTCCTTTGGATTTAGAGAGCAGAGATCATCCATGTCACCATGTGGATGATCTTATGAGGTATTTGTCTTACTGTGCCCTATATTACATCACATCCACTTACGGCACATGGTATCAGTCTTGGTATACAGGCGAGGGAGAGCTGAACAGCAAGGTAAAAGAGGCGCATTCTGTGGGTAGTTATTGGGGGCAGTCTGGTGCTGTGGAAATTAGAGGGGGGCTATCTGGTGATATGAGAAGCGATTTAAGGCAATCGAAAGTACAATGAGAACCATATAATACAGCCCTCCAATCTGGTGCACCTAATTCTACCCATTTAAATAATTTACTCTGGACTTCCAACAAAGAATATATATATGGAAAAATACAGCACTCTTTGTTATATATCAAATGTTATATATTAATGTTTTAACTATTTTATATATATATATATATATATATATATATATATATATATATATATATGTGTGTATAATTAAATGTGTTTTTACATTTTATAGTATGGTCTTTATACAATTGTTCATTGCTCACATGGTATAAGAGGTAATTCCTTATCTGGTCATAAAGGAAGTTGTGTTTATATAGTAATAATGCATATTGTTTAACATGGTATCAATTGGCTTAAAGGGACAGTAAACAAGTGGGAGCCACATATCAGAATGAGAATGGACAGCACTGAATTATATGGCAACCCTCCTCTGTACAAGAAACACACAGGGCCGTCTTTAATATTGATTGGAACCTGGGCAAGCATTAGCTTGGGCCCCCTGGACCCTGCCCCCTCCCCGGCATGCAATCATTCATATTGGACCCACACAATTTGGCATGCCACAGTGTCACTTTGTCCCACAGAACTGCCCATGCAGAACAAGCCACATTGTTACTTTCCCCCATGGTACATGTTATTTTGCCCCACAGAAAATGCCACAGCATCACTTTGCCAATTAAAATAAGCCACTGACATGTACCAATTAACATGCCACGGTCACTTTGTCATTAACAAATACAACAGCCAGTTTGCCTATTAAAATATGACACCTGCTGAGGGGTGAACCAGGGAGTGAAGAGCAGGGATTACCACTGCAAGAGGTCAACAGATAAAAGGAAAGTCCGTAACAAAGGTACCAGAGGAGCAGGCAAAAAGAGTGGTCAAGTTTGGTCCGAAGGTCAGGGCAGGCAGAGAGGGTTCACAAGTGATAATCCAAGCCGAGGTTAAGATCAGAGGAGAAAGCAGCAAAAAACAGGTGAGGTCCAAAAAATAGGTCAGCAGCTGGGAAATCAATTAGGAGGAGGTAATAGGAACCTTAGTAAGGATAGGGATAACCAGAGGGAACAATACTAGGTACTGCAGCTTGAAAACAAGCAAGCACTGAATGAACAGTGCTTGCCTGTTTTATAGTCGGCCTAATTCTTAACCCCTCCCACCACTCCCCAGGTACACACCTCTTGTCTCTGGGAAGCCTAGGAAGGGAGGTAGGGTAGAAGCCTACCTCCTATTCCCTCCTCCTTGCTCTACCCAATGAGGGCCCGCTAGCTGAACATAGGACACGTCCCCTGCCTGTAGCTTAGTACTCGCGCTTGCAAAACGCGGGAGGCGAGTTACTACAGGCCGTGGATGCAGCCCACATAGCGCCTACGCAGCTCCCCAGCGGGGCGCTTGGAGCCTGGAAGCGGCAGTGTCAGGTAAGGAACCCTGGGGAAGTGGCCTCGGCGGGTGCGGGACTCGACACCACCGTTTGTCCATTAAATATCCCACAGTGTGCCCATTAATATGCCAGTATTATTGTGCCATTAAGATGCCACATCCTATTAGCCCATTGAGATGGCAGTATTTTTGTACCATTCAGATGCCTGAATTATAGTGCCATTAAGATACCATTGTTATTGTGCCATTAAGATGCCATAGCCAATTTGCCCATTAAGATGCCAGTATTATAGCAAGTAGGGTATTAGAAAATATTTTACCCCTCCCCAAAACTGGAAATTTCTCTATACTCCATCAAACATTTTTGTTCCATATGCAGCTACATCTATATTAATGGCTATTAAGATCTGCATAGCCAGATACTGGCACCAAATAGAAACTCCGAGCTGGAACGAAATAAAAACACAAATAAATTACCAACAATACATGGAATAGGCAATCTATTGGAAAATTAATAATATAGAACTGTATCGCGAAATATGGCACCCCTGGCAAACAGAAATAGACATAACTGATAGGTAAATATAGGAGATCCCCCACCCCTGGCTGACAATGGAGATGGTCAACGATTGGAGAAAACAGAGGGATGAATGTTACTATGACTGGTTCTGATAAATGGATATAGAGACATAAGTAAAACACACATAGATACAAAGATACAACTAAAAACAATGAAATATAAACACACTAAGCACAAAAGGAAGATTGAGTAAATGTAAATCCTGCGCCCAGGCGCATAAGTGGAGAGGCGCCTGAATCACAGAGTGCGACGGGAGCGGAGATTGCACCCGTCGCGCTATGCTTGGTGTGACAAGGAGGTGCGAGCTGCAGGTAAGTGCCTGCGGTAACCGCACCTCCCTGTTACACCAAGCACAGAGCAACTGGTGCAATCTCCGCCCCGTCACGGTCTGATTGGCTGCACGAAGGAGGATGGTGTCTGCAGAGGCAGGACACCAGCATCTAGTTTCTTCTGCTGGATGTCAGCTGACATTGACATTGACATCTGGAACAGGAACTAGATACTGGTGTCCTGCCTCTGCAGACACCATCGATAACGTGAGGCGGATGACACCATAAGTTTGGGGGGGGTCAAAAAATAAATAAATAGATAAGCCGTTATCTAGAACATTGCTATTCTATAAAAAGAAAGTCTATAAACTGAATGACATAACAATATGCTATGCAAAAGAAAACTTATAAACGAATGAAATCCGAATGAACGAATGCTAA
Source organism: Pelodytes ibericus (assembly GCA_036172795.1). Taxonomy (NCBI): domain Eukaryota; kingdom Metazoa; phylum Chordata; class Amphibia; order Anura; family Pelodytidae; genus Pelodytes; species Pelodytes ibericus. Next base: position 47,206,854 of record CM069866.1, on the reverse strand, counting down.
ATGATTGTAAATCATTCGTCCATTCGTTCATTCAGATGCTGACAGGCAGCCATTCTGATATGTTGAATTCGAATTCCGTCTCAATTTTGGCTTAAGTTGTTGTATGTAATGCTACTGGCATTACATAAACCGAAATAGAGGTGAAATAGAGGTGCTATGCAGAAGAAAACTGATAAACTAATGAAGTTCATTCAGATGTTGACAGCTTTTGATATGATGAATTCGAAATTTCGTCTTAAGTTATTGTATGTAATGCTATTGGCATTACATAAACGGAAATAGAGGTGAAATAAGTCAATTCGTATAAATTTCAACTCTATTTCACCTCTATTTTGGTTTATGTAATGCCAATAGCTTTACAATAACTTAAGCCGAAATTGAGACGAAATTCGAATTCAACATATCAGAATGGCTGTCAGCATCTGAATGAACGAATGGACGAATGATTTTTGTACATTAAGCATTCGTTCATTCGGATTTCGTTAATTTATCATTTTCGTTATTCGTTATTCGGACGAAAATGCTATTTCCGTCCAAAAATGCATTCGTCCGAAAACGAATGCACATGTCTAATGGGAAGAGTCAAATACATGGACGGTAGGAGGTGTAATAGAAAGATATTGGGGAGAGACAGACATGTTAAAGGCACAGAGGAGAAAGACAGACATTCGGAGAGAAGAGACAAATAGAGGGTATGGGGTGAGTGGGGGGAGAAATATACACAGGAGTGAGAGAGACATGAGGAGATATACATGGGGATATAGGATGAGAAACAGATATGCAGAACAAGAGACCACTATGTGGAACAAAAAGATTAACATGGAAAAACAGATGGGGTATGAGTGGAGAGAGGGAGAGAGACAAGGGGTATGAGTGGAGAGTTGGAGAGAGACATGGGGTATGAGTGGAGAGAGACGTGGGTATGAGTGGAGAGAGACGTGGATAGAGAGAGAGAGAGAGAGAGAGAGAGAGAGAGAGAGAGAGAGACATGAGGGTATGGGGAGAGAGAGAGAAAAAAACATGAGGGTATGGGGAGAGAGAGAGAAAAAAACATGAGGGTAAGGGGAGAGAGAGAGAAAAAAACATGAGGGTAAGGGGAGAGAGCTCAGCCAGGTTGGTCATCATGGGAACGGTAGTTAAAACTCATTCTGCTGGCCAGTAAAAAGTCCTCATGTTGCTGGCTGAGCATTCCAAAAATAAATAAAACCACTACACAGTATTATGGCAAAATATATATCTTTATTTAAAATAAAAGTTTGTGTCTAAAGGGGAAGATTTCATAATATAACCACGCCCACCTTTGGGCGCCAAAAGAAAACCTTCACCCAGGCGCCCGTGACCCTAGAATCGTCCCTGCCAGTATTATTGTTCCATTAAGATGCCACAGCCAATTTGCCTATTCAGTTGCCAGTATTATTGTGTCATTAAGATGCCAGTATTATTGTGCCATTAGGAAGACAGTATTATTGTGCCACTCATGTGCCAGTATTATTTTGCCATTAAGATGCCGGTATTATTTTGCCATTCAGATGCCAGAGACAATTTGCCCATTAAGATGCTAGTATTATTTTGCCATTACAATGCCAGTATTATTTTGCCATTAAGATGCCAGTATTATTTTTGCATTAAGATGCCAGTATTATTGTACCATTCAGATGCCAGTATTATTGTGCCATTCAGATGCCAGTATTATTGTGCCATTCAGATACCAGTAATATTGTGCCATTCAGATTCCAGTATTAATGTGCCATTCTGATGTCAGTAACATTGTGCCATTCAGATACCAGTAATATTGTACCATTCAGATGCCAGCAATATTGTACCATTCAGATGCCAGTATTAGTGTGCAATTAAGATGCCAGTAGTATTGTGCCATTAAGATGCCAGTAATATTGTGCATTCAGATGCCAGTAATATTGTGCCATTCAGATGCTAGTATTATTGTGCCATTAAGATGCCACCGCCAATTTGTCCATTAAGATTTCAGTATTATTGTGCCATAAAGATGCCACAGCCAATTTGACTATTAAGATACCAGTATTATAGTGTCATTCATATGCCAGTATTATTGTGCCATTAAGATGCCAGTATTATTGTCATTCAGATTCCAGTATTATTGTGCCATTAAGATGCCACAGCTAATTTGCCTATTACGATTCCAGTATTATAGTGCCATTCAGATGCCAGTATTATTGTGTCATTAAGATACCAGTATTATTGTGCCACTCAGATGACAGTATTATTGTGCCTCTCAGATAACAGTATTATTGTGCCATTAAGATGCCACCGCCAATTTGTCCATTAAGATTTCAGTATTATTGTGCCATAAAGATGCCACAGCCAATTTGACTATTAAGATACCAGTATTATAGTGCCATTCATATACCAGTATTATTGTGCCATTAAGATGCCAGTATTATTGTCATTCAGATTCCAGTATTATTGTGCCATTAAGATGCCACAGCCAATTTGCCTATTACGATTCCAGTATTATAGTGCCATTCAGATGCCAGTATTATTGTGTCATTAAGATACCAGTATTATTGTGCCACTCAGATTAAAGTATTATTGTGAAAAAATAGCTAAAGTGCGCTTAAACAAACTGTAAGGTGAAAAAAACAGTGCATATACAAATGTATACACCTTATTAGGTGAGAGATGGTTTCCGTGAGAAAATATGTGCAAAACAAAATCTGTGGTTGAGGGGGGACACTGTCTCCCCTCTAATGTCTCACTCACATATAAAAAAATAAAAAGAGTCCAGAAGATGAATAGTAATGCAGATGAGTCCAGTCCGCGTCACCTGCATTACTATTCATCTTCTGGACTCTTTTTATTTTATTTTATTTCATTTAAACTTTATTATTAAGTTTTTATGTAATTTTAAATTCAGCTGCATCTTTTGAGGACGTCTAATCCAACAGTGTTTGAGGCTCCCATCACACAGGATAAAGATAACCCTAAGTGTAAGCTGCTACTTTTTTTCTGTGAAATATTTGAATACTCATATATTAACCTACTGTCTACAATTGTACCTTTCTTGAGCTGTAACCTACAGAGGAGGTTTGCACCACGCCCCCACTGACGAATACAGGCTTATGAAGTGCAACTTGTTTCCTGGAAGTCTGTGAGTGAGTGAGACATTAGAGGAGAGACAGTGTCCCCCTCAACCACAGATTTTGTTTTGCACATATTTTCTCATGGAAACCATTTCTCATCTAATAAGGTGTATACATTTGTATATGCACTGTTTTTTTTCACCTTACAGTTTGTTTAAGCGCACTTTAGCTATTTTTTCACTTTATGCTTATGTTATTGTGTGTGGTTTAGGGACACACTGCCTCAGTGCTGCTATAACTAAGATTAGAGCGCTTGGTATACGTTTGTATTTGGACAGTATTATTGTGCCTCTCAGATGACAGTATTATTGTGCCATTAAGATACCAGTATTATTGTGCCATTAAGATGCCACAGCCAATTTGTCCATTTAGATTCCAGTAGTATTGTGCCATAAAGATGCCACAGCCAATTTGCCTATTAAGATGCCAGTATTATAGTGCTATTCATATGCCAGTATTATTGTGCCATTAAGATGCCAGTATGATTTTGCCATTAAGATGCCACAGCCAATTTGTCCATTTAGATTCCAGTAGTATTGTGCCATAAAGATGCTACAGCCAATTTGCCTATTAAGATGCCAGTATTATAGTGCCATTCATATGCAAGTATTATTGTGCCATTAAGATGCCAGTATTATTTTGCCATTAAGATGCCAGTACCGGTTATGTCATGGTAGTTACAGGTTGGCACCACTTCACTGGTTATTATTCACTGTCACCCCGAACTCGAACCTAATAATGTTATGGGGGACCTAATGTCCCCCCCCGGTCCCCACCCATTGCTGGTTTGTCAGGACCCTATAATAATAATGAGGGGGGGGACCTAATGTCCCCCCCCGGTCCCCACCCATTTACGGTGGGTGGGGACCCTATAATAATAATGAGGGGGGACCTAATGTCCCACCCCCCTGGTCCCCACCCATTGCCGGTGGGTGGGGACCCTATAATAATAATGAGGAGGGGACCTAATGTCCCCCCCCCGGTCCCCACCCATTGCCTGCAGGTGGGGACCCTAAAATAATAATGAGGGGGGGACCTAGTGTCTGCCCCCCCGGTCCCCACCCATGAGCGCTCATGGGTGGGGACCACAAATAAAATGACTACCCCTAAAAAATGCCTACCTACCCTCCCTAACCCTAATAATAATGAGGGGGGTGGGAAATAAACTAACCTGTAAAAAAATAACAATTTCATATTTACCATTTGATGTCTTCTTTTTTATTTTCTTTAGCCCCAAAAAAGGCCAAATAAAAAAACATAATATGCGCCGCAAAAAACACGAACGCAAAAAAAAAAATCCACTGATGGGTGAAAACATAATCCATCTTTGCTCATGGAGGGCCCTGTGCAGACTGAGCTCTGCAGGGCGGGGGAAGGCTTATAAAGCCTTGCCCCGCCCTGCAATTAAGCTCAGAGCACTCTGGTTGGTTTAAGCCAACCAATCAAAGTGCTCTGACAGGTAAATGAAGAGACTGACAGGTAAGTCTCTCCATTTACCTGTCACAGCACTCTGATTGGTTGGTTAGAAATCCAACCAATCAGAGTGCTCTGTGTCATTTTACACAGCGTGGGAAAGTTCTTTGGAATATTCCCACTCTGTTAAATATGGCTAGCACTCTGATTGGTTGGTTTGAAATCCAACCAATCAGAGTGCTCTGTGTCATTTTACACAGTGTGGGAAAGTTCTTTAGGATTTTCCCACTCTGTTTAAAATGGCTAGCACTCTGATTGGTTGGTTTTCTTGATTCTGAATGTGTCTACAAGATATTCAGACATTTTGGTGTCCAGCTTAAAAGATGACAGAAAATTGAGTGTGCAGGGGAGGAAAGCAGTTGGCCCCGATCTTGGAATCAAACATGGACCCTTGGTGGTAAAGATTATAAAATTGGTGGGCCAAAGTTAAGTTCAGACATTTTCCCTGCTGTTGTTTTATTACAGTAGAGGCCTTCTATAACCTAGACACTTTTGTCTGCAGAGTCATAACATTCTCGTGAATCACCAAGGTATCGTTCTTCCAGACCTGGAGCTCACGCAGTAGCCGCTTGATGTCTCCTTTATTCATTGGGGCTATATCTTGAGGGATTGCTGCAACAGGGTGCTGTTTTCCCTCCTTGTATCTACAGATTCTTGAAAGTGGTAGGCTAGTGCCTCTCACCCTTTTTAGTGCTTCGTCTCATGGCCTTAGTAGACTCAGATGATCGTATATTTTTAATGGGTGCCAACATGGGGTTTTCACCAATTATCCTCAGCAATATGTGGCATAAGGAAGGACCACATCCACTTCAATGACTAGCTCCGACCCCGATGCACTGTGTCTATTCACTAAACAACAAACCGTGATGAGTTTTCAAGGGGCATGGCTATGTTAACTCCTTTGGAACAATGTACGTGCCAGGTACATCATGGAAAACATGTCACTTAGTGACAGTGAACATACCTGTTATGAATCCAGCATGGACAGGGATCAATTGTTGCTATGACTTGATATTAAGGCATCAAACAACACCAAACTTTGGCCCCCCAGGGCACTGACATCACTGCACTCTGGGTTCCACTTAGGGTTACAGATGGGTTAGGATTAGAATTAATGTTAGATTTAGGTTTAGGGTGATGTTTAGGGTTGGGTAAAAAGGATACAAAAATTATAAGTCTCACAAAATAGCCAGTTTGCTGTAAAGGAAGACTAACCACTAGGGGGTAACCCTAAATAATAAAACAGAGTTTAAATAGACGTAAGTGGCGTCTGGGAATTAAAACATTTAGATTAAATAAAAACTAGTAAAATAGAAAGCGGTGTACATAAAGACAAACAAGTGAGAAAACGTGAATAAAGGTGAAAATAAAATCAAGCTTGCATACCCTTATTGATAGTTTATATAACTGTGTATGCATTTTTTTTTAAATTATTAGATCAGGAAGCAAGTTCAGTGATCAAAAAATATAGGTAGTAGCTATATAATTCTGTCCATATCAGACAGTAATAGTAATAAAAGAGAAAATGACCACTGAATAAAGGTCCTAAAGTACTAATGCCTGTAATATTAGCACTGTGTAAAGGTAATATACATAGTATGTAGATAAGGTAATGAAATAATTACACCCCAGGTTAGGAAAAAATAGCCCACTCTTTCTTTAAATGTAAATCTATTATTAAATAAGGAAATAACTGACCCTGGAGGTGCAGTATGTACAGTGCCTGAAACAAACAAGGACAAAATGAAGTAGTTTCCTGTAGTAGTGTGTATTCCACAGTAGTACAAATTCCTGTGTATATTACTAGAAGTTCATATAGCTGCAAATGAAATGAAGTCTTGGTTAATGGTGCAGCCAGGTCTGCCCAGAGATAAAGGTAATACATTTGTTTAAATTAACTAATTGAAGGCTAGGGCTGGCACCACAAACGCCAGTAAAACAAGCAGTAAGAACTAAATATAAAACACAGGAGACAGGCAGGAGGACAATAGGACCCTAACCCGACGCGCGTTTCGCCACCTTAGTGGCTTCGTCAGGGGGTGAAAATCCATCTAAAATGGGATGTTTAAATAGTAAATCAGCTGGTGGGGGTGTGTGCTGAAAATTAGTACTGATTGGTTGATGCACCAAGTGGAGCATAATAACGCCCCTTGTAGGTGTCTGTCATTCACAATAAGGGGTTGGATTAGTAAAACCTTTTTTATTCTTAACATTGGAGCGATTTCTATTTTACTAGTTTTTATTTAATCTAAATAAAAGTTATGTTTTAATTCCCAGACGCCACTTACGTCTATTTAAACTTGGGTAAAAAGGAAACTGTAGCAGAAAATGGTTAGGAAACCCCAAAAAAAGCTACTTTCAGTTATTGCTCTATAACTTGCAAAAAACAACAGAAAAAAACATAGAATATTTCTAAACTCATAACAAACTATTAAGACAGGGTTTTTTTTTTACTCTGTGTGCATAAGATTTTTCAGGTCAAAGTTATAAAGGGTGTTTTGTTTTAAATGTTTTCATAATTTTTTTACATTTATTGTTTTCAAATTATCTGTGTAACTTAAAAAAACAAAACATTTTATACCTGGGAGTTTGCAATTCTACAATTACATAAATAGGAGTGTAAAATAAAAAGGGAAAAACAGGGGAAACCCAAATCCCCCTCCTTAACAGGGTTAGGTCATATTGTTAATAAAGCCACCTATTCCTTCCCACCTCTCTCTGTCATCCCAGATAGAGGAAAAGAGAAGGAGAAGAGGACAAAGGGTGGAGAATGAGAGAAAGAGAAAGGAAAAATAATATATATATTATTATATAAAATAATATATAAAAGATATTTCCTTAACAGCAACCTGAAACCCCCCCTAAGTATCCCTATATTCCACTCTAACTACCTCGGAATAAAGAAAAAAATAAATAAACAATGTACAGTGCTAAATAATACTTAGAAACGTGTCGTTAGAGTCAGCTTTGTCTATCTGACTTTTCACGTGAATCAAGTAAAGTGCTTTATTAAAGAAACACAGGTCTATTGAATATTCATGTAATTTTATTATATTCTTTACTCTGTAATTCAGCATTTTACAGTGTATATTACTGTATTCTTTATTATTTATATTTTTGGTTCTGTCTTTATATGTATATTTTATTTATATATTAAATTATTTTTCTACATTTATAAAACTTTTTTTTCTGTAGTAATTTTATATCTTAGCGGTGTCAACCTTTATTTATTTACCTTGGAACAAAATCCTACCGGTTTTTACCAGAATTTAAATATTAGACAACTTCCTCCACTATTTGGTCTAAACTACATCAATGACTTGGTCCCAACATTGCCATCCATCCCTATTTCATGTAGCCAAGTGATTATCCTGGCATACTAGTTATTCCAGTTCCCTAAATTTATTGACTTTTATGATCCAGTCTTTCAATGAAGTGGCCATACTTTTTTTTTTTTTTTAAGACACTCAGACTTCACCCTAGGTGTATCAGTTACTCCAGTTTTTTTCCTTTTGTCATCCTTGTGTCTGTTTTTTATATTATTTCCCCAGAATTCCCTTGTTGGCTGATTAATACTTCTTATTTCTAAATTAAATCCTTAACTTCTTTTAAACAGTCCGAGACAACCATAACATAAAACATGAAAAAACACGTAGACAAACATATACCTCATCTGTAGTTATATGCCGTCCTCCTTTACTCCTCTAAGTGCCACAAGCCTACTGGGTGTGATTCGGGTTTAATGTTGTATAATTCCATAGTGGGCACCCACTGGCTATGTATATTGTCTAAATATATGTGGGGAGTGTCATAACAACAGAAAAAACAAACAAACAAAAAAAAAAAAACAGATCCCGAGGTCGGAGTGGAGCGCAGCACCCTTAATCAGCCCTTTTACTTCCTCTATTCCTAATTATTTGTATGGCGAAGTATCAATTTGTTTCGATTTTCTTGATCCATCCTTCTATATCCACCCACTTCTTATCTGCTGCAACATTAGTCCATCTCATGCCTTTTTCCATTTTCAAATGGAATAGAATTAGGTTTTTCATCTGGGACCAGGCGGGAAGAGTCTCTTTTTTCCAGTTTTTAGCAATTAGAAGTTTTGTGGCAGCAAAAGAATGAGTTATCATCATTGTTTCTTTTTTTGTCTTGTTTGGTAATCTGATATGCAGCAAAGCGAGGTCAGGGCTCATATCTAGTGAGATATTGAAGATTTCTTTCAATTTCTGGAAACAAGTATTCCATAGATACCTGACCCCTGTACAGTCCCACCAGATATGCATGTAATCCCCCTTTTTTTTATTACATCTCCAACATTTATTTGGAACTTGCTTATTCATTTTTGCTACTCTCGAGGGAACGAGATACCAGAAATTCATGAGTTTGAACTGGTTTTCCCTTATATTAATACAGTGTATATCTTTGCTGTAATTCCTATGGGCTTGCAGCCAATCTTGCTCTGTAATCTCTGTGCCGAGAATATTTTCCCATTTCCCTCTTGTTTTATCTAATTGATCTCCCTTCCCTTCCTTCGAAGCCCTATGTGCTTTAGTCATTACTTTGGTTACTTTGTTGCCCCCAAATATCGAATTCAGGTATCCATTCCGTCTTCCTGTATCTTTACTTAGCGTTTTGGTTAGGAAGCTTTTAACCCTTAAGTAGTGAAATATCTCTTTAGTTGCTAGGCCGTAGTCTTGAACGAGTTTTGAGAATGTTTTTAGATCTCCTGTGTGGACAAGGTCTTTTATTTTATCGATGCCTGCCTTCCTCCAGTTATCTAAGTTTAAGTCTGGTATATTGTATTCTAGAATATTTATATCCAGCATTTCAATGATTTTTTCGTGGAGACCCATTTCTTCTTAATGGAAAACCATACTGGTAATATATTATCGACTATGTAATTCTTGCCTCTAGTCCACCTGGGCATTCTACAAGCCCAGATGGCTGAGGCCAATTCTCCTCCTTCAAATGTATGATTTTCTCTCTTGTACCAGTTTTGTATTTTGGTGTTATGCAGTTGCATTGTGTATATATGGCCTATTATATTTGCCATATAATAATCTTTTATATCTGGCATCCCCAGTCCACCTCTCTTTGTATTCTGTGACAGCCTATTTAACGCAATACGTGGCCTCTTGCCTTGCCATATGAATTTAGAGAAGGAGGTCTGTACCAAGGCTAGCCAACTCTCGGGTATTTTAAAAGGTAAGTGGCGGAATATATATAACCCCTTTGGGAGGATGTAAGCTTTTATAACATTAATTCTCCCTGTCCATGAGATGACAATATTCTTCCAGCTTTTTAAAGCGGCATGTTTCTTTCAGTAATGTCAAGAAATTTGCAGGTAAGATATCCTCTACTTTTGGTGTAATTTTTAGTCCAAGGTAATTAATACTCTTACTTGCCCAACCAAAATTATAGCTGCTTTTTATATTTTTTTCTAGTTCTTTGCCGATATTAGTGGGCAAGATCCATGATTTATCTGAATTGAGTTTATAATTGGATAATTCCGAGTACTGGTCTATTACCTTCATTAGGGCTATCATGGACTGTTGGGGCTCCATCAGTGTGAGTATGATGTCGTCAGCATATAAAGCAATCTTAGATTCTTCTTGCCCCATGTGGCACCCTTTAATATCTGGACATGATCTTATCTTAATTGACAATACTTGACATACTTTTTTATAATTACTAGTAGAGTTGAGCGGACACCTAGATGTTTGGGTTCGAGAAGTTCGACTGAACTTCGGAAAAAGTCCGAGTCCGTGCTCGAACTTGACCCCGAACCCCATTGAAGTCACTGGGGACACGGACTTTTGGCCACTAAAATGCCTCTAAAATAGTCATGGAAACGGCTAGACTGCTGCAAAAGGAATTAAAATGTGGGTAAGAGTAGGAGTGCCCTGCAAACAAATATGGATAGGGAAATAACTTCAAAAAATAAAATACATACAAATTAAAAATACTGTACTATTTAGCACCCAAAACAATTAGAATTAGGTTCTATTTGACTCTCAGATGTAATGCATGTAATGCTATTGCTATTCTATAAACGGAAATAGAGTCCCCATTCATAAGAATAGGTCAATTGACCTATTCTTATGAATGGGGACTCTATTTCGGTTTATAGAATAGCAATAGCATAACATGTATTCCATAAACTGAAAGTCTATAAACCGAAAGACATTCGGTTTATAGACTTTCGTTTTATAGAATACATTTATAGAATTTCTTATGAATGGGGTCTCTAGTTCGGTTTCTAGAAAGCCAATAGTATTACATGTATTCTATAAGCCGAAAGTCTATAAACCGAAGGTCGTTCGGTTTATAGACTTTTGGTTTATAGAATAGCATAGAATTACATGTATTCTATAAACCGAAAGTCTATAAACCGAATGACATTTGGTTTATAGACTTTCGGTTTCTTTCGATTTCTAGAATACATGTAATGCTATTGGCTATTCTATAAACTGAAATAGAGTCCCCATTCACACGAATAGGTCAAAATTTGTAGAGTTGGAAAAATTGTTGGGTAATCATCCCCAACTCATTTTGCCTAGCCTGAAGCATGGCCCTTGAGGACCATGAGGACGTATATATACATTCTGAGTTTTCATGTAGCATTGCATTCCTTAGCTCAATGCTACATGCTGGCAGCTATTCTCAGAAGCTGCTTCGGCACCCCCAGCTCCTCCCCCCGCGCATGCAATCACCACGAATGTGATCATATGCATTCAAACACAGGTAGGCAGTGATCAGCTTTCACTGCTTATGTGTTAAAGGTGTTGCAATGATGCCTCGATCGAGGCATCATGCAACACCCATCTCTGTCCCCCAGGCGTGCCAAGAAGAGATCGACGGAAATGAGAAAAAAAAATCTCTTCTGTCATTCTGAAACGGTTGCTTGACTGCCCCTAGAGAAGAAAAAAAAAGGAAAAGGTTAACCCTAGATCTACTAACTCTAGATCTAGGGTTAGGGTTACAATTGGGGTTAGGGTTCTAGGTGGGTTAGGGTTACAATTAGGGTTAGTACAAGGGTAAGATTAAAGGGGTGGGGGTAGATGTAGGGTTATATTTAGGGTTAGGGTTGGGGTCTTCAAGGCACATCAAATGCAGCATAGAACTCTGTCACTAAAGGGTTACATTTTCTAGCCATGGTAATATAGATATATCATCCTCTAACTGATCCTGCTCTAGCTAAACCCATGTATAAGGATAGAGATGTGTCCCTTCCAAAATTAGCATTAAATTAAATAAATTCAACTCTTCTAAAATTCATAGTGTTAGGGTTAACTCATATTTATTACAGCATCACATTCAGTTAATTCAGCATTGGAAGAGTTAACTTCAGGGAAGTGTACAGTCATAAGTATTAAATGAGTTGCCCCATAATAATTGTGTCCTATCCCCCCCTTTCTTTAGGCCTGATCAAATACTGGGGAGAAGAAGACCAGGCTCACTGGTGTATGGATATGATCCTAAAAGTAGTTCCCCAATCAATAACGTAACGGGTGCCTCTACAGGTGCGTGGCTCAGCACCAGACAAAAGGAATTCAGCAGATAAATGGCAGCAGATAAACGGTTTGGTGAGTGTTGTTTATCTGTTGAATTCCTTTTGTCTACACTGATCAAATACTGGTATGCAAGTCTCACATATACCAGAGACCGGTAACTTGGCTCTCTTAATATATCTGAATACCAATGACTGAGGTATTACCTTTACTAACAAATTAAGTGATCAAAGTATTACTTATCTGGATTTGGAAATTGTAATTAGTAATAAATAGTTAAAAACACGCACCTTTTTCAAAAAAGTTGACACAAACAGTTATAGAAATGAACAGCTGCCATTTTCTCCCATGGTTACTCACTGTACCAAAGAGCCAACTACTGAGGATAAGGAAAACTTTGTACTGACATCGAGGATTATAATATACAGGCCAATAATATTAAGAATAGTTTCCTGGATACATACTATGTGAGTGAACCTATAAATAAATCTACAACTGAAATTTGGAAGTATGAAAGAAAACAACTTTTTGAAAGCAACTCAAAGAAAAATGTGTATATTTACAATGCCCCAATTATAAAAGAATGTAATAACAGCAGTGGACAAATTATATATAGTATCCAAAAATATATTCCCATTTTGCAGAAAGATGCATTCCTACAGACTATTGTTAGGAAGGGTCCCGAAGTAGGTTCAGGGGAGCCCAAAATTGAAAACAACAGATAAGCAAAAGTTTCTTAGGGACTAAAAAAACCTAAAAGAACACAGTGTAAACCTTTTTAAAATAGTACTATTGGTTTCTATCATTGTAAGATATGTTAAGCCCATAGAGAGACTGTTGAGATGAACAGGAATACTCCTGAGTTTAAACTCCCCTATATAGGTTCCTGACCTAGAGGCACAGATGATTATTGACCTCCAGGGCCTTTTCACTAGAGCCGAGTTACAGGGCGTTGGTATATATGAGTGCTATACTAAAGGGGGATTTTACCTAGCTCTATTTATACTGACAATATTACACATATTTTGCTTCTGTTTTCTTTTTTACGTTTCACTGAAATTCATGCAATATAAAATTGTGATAAGTATACATATTTTCTTCTGTTTTGATATTCACAAATATTGCATTTTTCGCTCCATAAGACGCATTTTTTTCCTCCTCAAACGTGAGGGGAAATGTCTGTGCGTCTTATGGAGCGAATGTACTACATTTTCAGTACTTACTTGTTGCTGTATCTCCAGGAAGGAAACTGATGTTTTTTTTTTTTTTAACTTTATTGAAGTTGTGCGGCTTCAATACAGTTAAAAAAAAAAAAGCCACCAGAGTTTCCTTCCTTTGTGCCAGAGGTTAGACTGCACAGAGGAAACGACTGGAGATACAGCAACAAGGAGGTAAGTACTAGGGAAGGGGGGAGGAGGGGAGCTAAATCCTGGCATATTGAGGGACAAAATCCTGGCATATTGAGTGGCTAAATCCTGGTATATTGAGGGGAAAAATCCTGGCATATTGAGGGGCAAAATCCTGGCATATTGAGGGGCAAAATCCTGGCATACTGAGTGGCGAAATCCTGGCATACTGAGTGGCTAAATCCTGACAAATTTAATGGCTAAATCCTAGCATATTGAGTGGTTTTCTTGTTTTCCTACTCTAAAAACTAGGTGAGTCTAATGGTCAGGTGTGTCTTATGGAGTGAAAAATACGGAAATTATTATTGACACTTTTATACTATTTACAAGCACATTATTCTTTCACGTTTTCATCTCTAGAGGGTTTGTACTATGCAGTAAAATACCATCCGCATAAGCGGCATACTTAAGTTCTCATGATTTCGATCTGAATACTGAGATACTCCCATTTGCACTTATTGAGAACAAGAGTGGTTCCGTAGAGGGTACAAATAATAATGGGGATAGTGTCTTAGTGTGTGATTAGTCATATTGAAGCCACTTTGATCTCGAGTATAGGATTGTATTGAGTGCATAAAATTAGGACCAATCCTTAAGGACCACAGATAAGAAAAGCTAGCTTACACAATCAAAGACCTTATCATCTTCAATTGATAACAACGCTGCCATCAATATCTTTTGAGCTGTACTTATAAAGTCTGGTTCTATCCCTATCCTTAAGTATGAAAGATCTAGAGTATTGTTTTTGTAATTCATGTGCCAAATATCTACCTGGTTTATTAGCTTGAATGAACTGCTGTTTCCTAACCAAAACCTGATCTTTTGCCACTTTAAAATTGATTAACCACATAAACATGACATTTACAACTTTCCAATCAAATAGAATCATCTTCTGTTGGAGTTATCTTATAAGTGGATGCTAATCTATTGAGTTCCATTGTTTGTTTCTTTCTTCCTATATGAACCAAGTTTGTTCAACTGGCCACATATCATTGCCTTGTGTGCTTCCCATAACATTATTTTATTTGTATCTGATTTGTTATTCTCTTCAAAATATTATTTGATATTTGTTCTAATGTCTTTGAGATCTAAATTATTGAGCAGTAAGCTATCATTCAATCTCCAATTTGGTTATTCTAATGTTATTTTCCGCTAATTAAAATATTGTGGTGACTGGGGCATGATCACTCGATGTTATATTACAAATTTCTACTTTTTTAACCTTCTCAATAAAATAATGTGATACAAAAATCATGTCAATTCTAGTGATTTTTTTTAATTTAAATGTGAGATGTATGTGTAATCATTGGTTTGCTCATGGTTTATCCTCCAAATACCAACTAATTGAGCAGATAATAAAGCCTTTTTTACCTTAACTATATTTGACATTGGTACACAAGACTTGCCATTTGAAGCATCGTGGACATGGTACAGCACCAAGTTAAAATCACCCCCAGTAATTATTATGCCTACTGAAAACCTTTTTTAAAATAAAGGAAAAATACATTTATACTGGAGTCTGTTTGGAACATAGATACAGACTGAGGTTAGTACTAATTGTTCAATTTTGATCTTCAAGAAAAGGGCACGTCTGTCCCCACCTCGCCAACTATCCAATGGCAGAAAAGGTGTTTCCCACGAAATCTGCATCTGACCCTTCTGTCAGATGCTGAGCAGGAGACATAAGCTGTAAACTTACCATGACCTAGTGGTGGAATTCATAGTCTTTTATTTAATTCATACCCCTTACTCCACCCACACCCTTTCCCACACTGCAATCTCATCTTTATTAACATCGTGTAAGAATCTTCTAACTAGGAAGGAAAGAAAGAAAGAAAGACAAGAAAGAAACTAAAGAAACGAAAGAAAAGAAAGAAAAGAAAGAAACAAAAGAAACGAAAGAAAGAAAGTTAAAGAAATTAAACCATACTGGTTTGTACTTCAACCTATCTATACATCAAAAACATATTATATCACTGTCCAGATTGTTTAATGAAGCCAAATGCGTCTTACAATTAACACATATGTTCAAGCTGTTCAGTAACCCCTAATTACACCAATCAATTTATGATAATTATGATAATTAAGGAAAAGAGGAGAATAAAGCTTCCTTTGTCTCTTTCTCTCCTCCACCCCTCCCCCCAAATCTCCATATATGCATATGGATAACTCGATTAAACGCTATGTCTAGGCCTATCTATGAGGGAATTCGTCCAATATCTTATGGACTCTCAACAATTAAAGACACATCCACACTCACTAACTTTGAAACACAAGAAAAAAAAATTAAAGTATGGAGTATACAAAAAAAGAAAGAAAAAAAAAAAAAGAAGAGTCTCCTCCTTCTCAAAATTATAAAGTATATCGTGAATTTACCCATATAAAATCAATTTTACATAGGAAGAGGGAAAATAAATTTTCCCAGTTGTCAGATGCTGTCATTTCCTCCAGCTTACCAGTCAGGAGTTGTACCAGTCCACCGCTCTACTTCAGTATTGCCACTAAGAAGTGTTTAAAGAAGGCAGTGATGTTCAATGATATGCAGCACCGTTACCTTAAATGTTGCGCCACTTTCTGGAGCGCCGCAAGTTCATGAAAAGCGAAGTTACAGGGGAGTCAGGTGAGCGATCCCGGAGGTTATGCCAGCAGTGTACACTTATCGTGACAGTAGCAAAACGGCAGGATAGCGTGGAGGCTCGGGATGGCTTCAATCTCACGTGTCCATCCTCTCAAGCCAATGAGATCGTAAAAGTGAGAACAGTCACTCCTCCTGATAAAATTTTATGATTTTTTATAATAAATTATATGATATAAATAAAAGAAAGCACTTTTTATAGCAATAAAAAAACAATATATTATATATGTAGGTATATTAAATGAGAAAGATATATTCTTTTTTAAAACAGTCACTGTCATGAAGGGTACACAAATGGCAAACCAAAACTGTCATGAAAGGGTAAAGGCAGCTGCCCAGGAACATAGTTCATAGCAGAGGCGTCGCTAGGGGGGGGCTACTGGGGCTGAAGCCCCGGATCTCCCCTCCATAGCCCCGAATGGAGACCCTGACCACGCCCCCTCGCGCTCGGCTCCGCCCCCTCACGTTCGATCCCGCCTCCTGCATGCTGTATGCTGAACAGCAGCAGACTCCATCCCCTCACGATAGGCTCCGCCCCTCGTGTTTAGCTCCGCCCCCTCAAGTTTTGCAGGTGAGTGTTTGGCAGAGTGTGAGTGGCAGAGTTATTAGTGTGCAGGTGTATGTATGTGAGGTAAGTGGCAGAGTGTAAGTGGGTGTGAGTGGCAGAGTTATGAGTCTGCATGTGTATGTAAGTAGCAGACTGTGAGTGGCAGAGTTATTAGTGTGCATGTGTATGTATGTGAGTGGCAGAATGTAATTTGCAGAGTATAAGTGGGTGTGAGTGGCAGAGTTATGAGTGTGCATGTGTATGTATATGAGTGGCAGAGTGTAAGTGGGTGTGAGTGGCAGAGTTATGAGTGTGCATGTGTATGTATGTGAGTGGCAGAATGTAATTTGCAGAGTGTAAGTGGGTGTGAGTGGCAGAGTGTGAGTGGCAGAGTGTGATTGGAAGAGAGTGTGTGTGAGTGTAAGCATGAGTGGAAGAGTTATGAGTGTGTATGTGTGTGAGTGGCAGAATGTAAGTGTGTGTAAGTGGCAGAGTGTGAGTGAGTGTGCAGAGTGTGAGTGTTTGGAAGAGTGTGAGTTATGAGTGTGCGTGTATGTGTGTGGCAGAGTGTAAGTGTGGGTGAGTGGCAGAGTTTTGGAGTGTATAAGTGTGAGCAGCAGAGATATGAGTGTGCGTGTGAGTGAGTGTAAGCATGAGTGGAAGAGTTATGAGTGTGTATGTGTGTGAGTGGCAGAATGTAAGTGTGTGTAAGTGGCAGAGTGTGATTGTATGAGTGAGTGTGCATAGTGTGAGTGTTTGGAAGAGTGTGAGTTATGAGTGTGCGTGTATGTGTGTGGCAGAGTGTAAGTGTGGGTGAGTGGCAGAGTTTTGGAGTGTATAAGTGTGAGCAGCAGAGATATGAGTGTGTGTGTGTGAGTGTAAGCGTGAGCAGCAGAGTTATGAGTGTGTGTGAGTGGCAGAGTGTAAGTGTTCGAGAGTGAAAGCATAAGTGGCAGAGTTAGGAGTGTGTGTCAGTGGCAGTGAGATTACTAGGAGAAAATGTGATTAATTACTATTAATCATATTGAATGTGATAATCAAGTGTGAAACAGTGCTCATACCATTTTTATTTTCACACCTGATTATCACATTCAATATGAATAATAGTGATTCATCTTTATATATAGTCTTTATGTTGATGGCAATGAGTCCATACACATGGCATTAAACATCACATGGACCTCGTTATACTATTAAACCCATACATTATGAGTGTATGAGCTGCTCATTATATTATAGGCTTTACTCATGAAAGAGAGAATTGCAGGGAAGTGAGATGGGAATTTCAAAATTAAGGCTAAAGTAGCAGAGCTGGAACAATTCTCGCATTCAGTTGAATTCCCATCTCAATTCCCTGCACTTCTCTCTTTTATTAGGTTGGTAGAAGGAGCATACCTTCATACCTCAGCCTATTCTCCCCAAGTTTTTTACCCCTTTTTATTAAAAAATTAAAAATATTTGTGATGTGAGTGTGAGAGTTGCAGGTTTACACACGAGTCTGCGTGGCAGAATGTCTGTGTGGGAAAGGCCATCTGTGTGTATAAGGGTGTCTGTGTGTAAGGTTGTCTGGATGTGTGTGTGAGTGTAAGGTTGTCTATGTAAGGGTATCTATGTGGGGGGGGGGGTCAGGGTTGAGTCATTTTTATATGCTCAGTTATTTTTAAATCATGGGAATTTGCTCACATACAAGTGTGTGTGTGTGTGATGTAAGTTGGTGTGTGTAAGTGGGATTGTGTATGTATGTGTGACTGTGCATGTGTGACTGTGCAAGTGTGAATGTGTGTGTATGTGTGGCTGCATGTGTATGTGTGTGTATTTGTGGCTGTGTATTTTTGTGTATAAGTGTAACTTTGAGTAATGTGAGTTTTTTGTGTGCTGCGAGTCTTATTGTCAGTCACACACACGCATATAGTCAGTAACAGACAGACACAAACACACTCATACAGTCACAGACAGACACACACACAGTCAGTCACAGACACACACATATACATTCTGTCACAGTCAGACATACAGTCACACACACATACAGTGGGTCACATAAACACACAGTCACACACACACATGCAGTCAGTCATACACACAAACACACACTCTGTCACATACACTTACGCACAAGTCAGCAATTTTGTTGTTGTTTATGATAAAAAAAAAATGCATCTATCAATATGTCCCACTCTTGGCTGCTATACCTCATTCTAGCCTGGTCTGTGCCCTGCTGTTGTTTCTAGCCCTGCTGAGCACACTCAGCGCTCGGACACTATAGTACGGTGCATGTGGGGATGGAGCAGGAAGACTGTGCAGCCGGTGCACACACTGCTCCCCCGCGCTCCGCTGGATAAATAGAATGATCCCAGCGGCGAGGGCACCATGCAGGGACAACAATAACTGGGCGCCAGGTATAATTTCCTGGTGCCTGGGATTTGTTGAGCCCCGATATATACCCATATATACCTATTGTTCATTGGCGTCAATTTTATCAGTCTGTATGCCGCCTAACCATGTGATTTTATTTACTCTACTTCTATAAAATCTATCATGGGCTCCAGCCCCGGATGTTTTGGAGACCTAGCAACGCCCCTGGTTCATAGTCTAAAACAGTTTCCTTAGGGGGCTGGGAGTACCGGGCAAGAGACAAGTCGCATGTCAGTGAGACTCCTCACATGGCCAAAATTACTGACTTTTCATCTGTCTACTTCCAAATCGAGTTCAATACCTGGCACAAAAAAGAAAAAGTAGAAAGCATAGAAGACTAAAACTCATGATATCAGTGCCTTGCTCATGAGGCCTCCCAGGCATACACTGAATCAGATTCAGATGATTCCTTTGATGAGCCTAAAAGGCGGATCTGCCGGATCCAGCCGGATCCTCCCGGATCCAAACATTTTCACTTATAAATGTATGTTATTGTTGCATTTTTAATATATATAGATCTGGATCCTTCCAGCTCTGTGCATATTTCACATTTACACAGCCGGATCAACGAATATTTCACATTTACACAGCCGGATCAATGCAAATTTCACATTTAGACAGCCAGATCCACATATATTTTACATTTACACAGCTGGATCCATGCATATTTCACATTTAGACAGCCGGATCCACGAATATTTCACATTTACACAGCCGGATCCATGCATATTTCACATTTAGACAGCCGGATCCACAAATATTTCACATCTATACAAACGGATCCTTGCATATATCACATCTACTCAGCCGGATCCTTGCATATTTCAAATTTATACAGCTGGATTCATGTATTCTTCACATATATACAGCCGGATCCATGCATTTGTCGCATCTATACATCCGGATCCTTGCATATTTCACATCTATACAGCTGGATCCTTGCATATTTCACATCTATACTGCCGGATCCTTGCATATTTCACATCTACACAGTTGGCTCCTTGCATATTTTACATCTACACAGTTGGCTCCTTGCATATTTCACATCTATACAGCCGGATCCTTGCATATTTCCCATCTACACAGCCAAATGCTTACATATTTCCCATCTACACAGCCGGATGCTTACATATTTCCCATCTACACAGCAAGATTCTTGCATATTTCACATTTATACAGTCAGATCCTTGCATATTTCACATCTATACAGCCAGATCCTTGCATATTTCACATCTATACAGCCGGATGCTTACATATTTCACATCAGTACAGCCGGATGCTTACATATTTCACATCTATACAGCCGGATACTTGCATATTTCACATCTACACAGCCTGATCCTTGCATATTTCACATCTAAACAGCCGGATCCTTGCACATTTCACATCTAAACAGCCGGATCCTTGCATATTTCACATGTACACAGCATATGTGAAATATGCAAGGATCCGGCTTTATAGATGTGAAATATGCAAGGATCTGGCTATATAGATGTGAAATATGCAAGGATCCAGCTCTGTAGATGTGAAATATGCAAGGATCCGGCTTTGTAAATGTGAAATATGCAAGATGTGAAATATGCAAGGATTCTGGGGGAGGGGATGTAGATGTGAAATATGTAAGCATCCAGCTGTTTAGATGTTTAATATGCAAGAATCCAGCTGCATAAATGTGAAATATGCTGGGATCCGGCTGTATAAATGTGAAATATACAAGAATCCGGCTGTATAAATGTGAAATATACAAGGATTTGAGGGGGGGGGGGGGAGATGTAGATATGAAATATGTAAGCATCCAGCTGTATAGATGTGTAATATGCAAGGATCCGGCTGTATACATGTGAAATATGCAAGAATACGGCTGTATAGATGTAAAATATGCAAGGATCTGGCTGTGTAGATGTGAAATACATAAGGATCCGGCTGTGTTGATGTGAAATACGCAAGGATCCGTGTGTGTAAATGTGAAATATTCGTGGACCCGGCTGTGTAAATGTGAAATATTATTGGATCCGGTTGTGTAAAAGTGAAGAATGCGTGGATCCGGGTGTGTACATGTGAAATAAGCGTAGATCCGGCTGTGTAAATTTGAAATATGTGTGGATCCGGCTGTGTAAATGTGAAATATGCGTGGATCCGGCTGTGTAAATGTGAAATATGCATGGATCCGGCTGTGTAAATGTGAAATATGCATGGATCCGGCTGTCTAAATGTGAAATATGCATGGATCTGGCTGTGTAAATGTGAAATATGTATGGATCCGGCTGTGTAAATGTGAAATATTCGTGGATCCGGCTGTCTAAATGTAAAATATGCGTGGATCCGGCTGTGTAAATGTAAAATACGCATGGATCCGGGTGTTTAAATGTGAAATATGCGTGGATCCGGCTGTGTAAATGTGAAATATGGGTGGATCCGGCTGTGTAAATGTGAAATATGTGTGAATCCTGCTGTGTAAATGTGAAATATACGTGGATCCGGGTGTGTAAATGTGAAAAATACGTGGATCCGGCTGTGTAAATGTGAAAAATGCGTGGATCCGGCTATGTAAATGTGAAATATGCGTGGATCCGACTGTGTAAATGTGAAATATTTGTGGATCCGGCTGTGTAGTGTGAAATATGTGTGGATCGGGCTGTGTAAATGTGAAATATGTGTGGATCCGACTGTGTAAATGTGAAATATGCGTGGATCCGGCTGTGTAAATGTGAAATATTCGTGGATCCGCCTTTGTAAATGTGAAATATTTGTGGATCCGGCTGTGTAAATGTGAAATATTCGTGGATCCGGCTGTGTAAATGTGAAATATGCATGGATCCGCTGTGTAAATGTGAAATATGGGTGGATCCGGCTGTGTAAATGTGAAATATGTGTGAATCCTGCTGTGTAAATGCGAAATATGCGTGGGTCTGGGTGTGTAAATGTGAAATATACGTGGATCCGGCTGTGTAAATGTGAAATATACGTGGATCCGGCTGTGTAAATGTGAAATATACGTGGATCCGGCTGTGTAAATGTGAAATATGCGTGGATCCGACTGTGTAAATGTGAAATATTATTGGATCCGGCTGTGTAATGTGAAATATGTGTGGATCCAGCTCTATATACATTAAATATGCAACAATAACATACATTTATAAGTGAACATGTTTGTATCCGGGAGGATCCGGCAGATCCGCCTTTTACCCATTTCCTTAGAGAGGCAAACAGAAGGCAAAGATGGTTGAGATATGTAAGTGACAAGACGGCTCTGATGTCCATCTCTTGCAAATCCCCTCACATTACTTATGAGAACTATGTACTACAGATATTTGAAGACCTGCCCCCAGCAACTCTACAGTGGAAAAGACACTATGATCCTACTAACTTCACATTTACAGCGTGGATCCGGGTGTGTAAATGTGAAATATACGTGGATCCGGCTGTGTAAATGTGAAATATGCGTAGATCCGGCTATGTAAATGTGAAATATGCGTGGATCCGACTGTGTAAATGGGAAATATTATTGGATCCGGCTGTGTAGTGTGAAATATGTGTGGATTGGGCTGTGTAAATGTGAAATATGTGTGGATCCGACTGTGTAAATGTGAAATATGCGTAGATCCGGCTGTGTAAATGTGAAATATTCGTGGATCCGGCTTTGTAAATGTGAAATATTTGGGGATCTGGCTGTGTAAATGTGAAATATTCGTGGATCCGGCTGTGTAAATGTGAAATATGCATGGATCCGCTGTGTAAATGTGAAATATGGGTGGATCCGGCTGTGTAAATTTGAAATATGTGTGAATCCTGCTGTGTAAATGCGAAATATGCGTGGATCTGGGTGTGTAAATGTGAAATATACGTGGATCCGGCTGTGTAAATGTGAAATATACGTGGATCCGGCTGTGTAAATGTGAAATATGCGTCGATCCGACTGTGTAAATGTGAAATATTATTGGATCCGGCTGTGTAATGTGAAATATGTGTGGATCCGGCTGTGTAAATGTGAAATATGCGTGGATCCAGCTCTATATACATTAAATATGCAACAATAACATACATACTTATATAAATATAAGTGAACATGTTTGGATCCGGGAGGATCCGGCAGATCCGCCTTTTACCCAGTTCCTTAGAGAGGCAAACAGAAGGCAAAGATGGTTGAGATATGTAAGTGACAAGACGGCTCTGATGTCCATCTCTTGCAAATCACCTCACATTACTTATGAGAACTATGTACTACAGATATTTGAAGACCTGCCCCCAGCAACTCTATAGTGGAAAAGACACTATGATCCTACTAACTTCACATTTACAGACAATGAAATTAGACACAGATGGGGTCCGGGACAGAAGCTGAATGTCCAACACAATGAAAAACAATTATGTATTGATCACCTGGAAGAAGCAGCAGGGACCTTACCACCCTTATCAAACTGACAAATACCAGATCATGATCAAAACAATAATCCAGTAGCTGGGACCTCAAAAGACTGTATGCTTTGATGATGTTCGGCTCCTCATGGGACCTTACTAAAGATAGTTGCCTAACTCTGTTAACAACTACTGAGGGACATTTTACTACGATGCATAAAACTACAGACTCCCCCATAATGAAGAGGCCATTATCTGACCCAGAAGGGTGAAGACTGACTTTTCAAACACATCTTTTAGTTCTATATGAGACCATTGCCTACCTGATTTTCTTCTGGGACCTGAGCCTATCTTGATATGTGCTATAAACCTAATCCCACCCTAGGGAATTTTGCCCTGTTCACAGTTTTTGTGCAGGGCTACACTTGGCCACAAAAGCTGGCCATTAACCTTACAGTGTGGTTATCTCTTTAACTGCTGGTGTATCACTTTTTGGACCACCATTTTTCTTTTTCACTCACTCTCTCTTAAATGCCTTTCTCCTCTCTCCTATAAAGTTCTATATTTTTCCTCTTTCTTCTTTATATTTTTTTCTGTTTATTCCATTGCCCTTTGATAACCTTGCCTTGCATATTATTGTTTTAGTTTTCATAGATGTTTCATAGGTTAATATTTTTATACAGTCAACAAGAGGGTGCTGTAGTCTTAGTTATTAAAAGGCTAACCAAATCTCCTAAATAGTCTCCTCTTGTTTATTCTAAAGACCATTGTTATTGTGTCAAGGTGAGTTCTTTCTAACTGTTAGTATATCTTATGGATATATATTGTACTGTTTAATATTGATATTTTTATCAATATAAAGAAACAATAAACAAAGTTGAAACAAAAAAAAATGTTGCCTTTTGTACTGTTTTTACCTTTTTTTTCCTGCTCTCACTGTGCTCCACAGGTAGTGACCGGGAAGCAGTTACTGATTTCTGCAAAGTTGAATCCCTGCAGCCAATCAGAGAGGAGAGACAATCTTTCCCTCTGATTTGCCAATTAGTTAGACTATCTCTTCCTCCTCTGTGGTAGGTTATGCTACATTCAAATGGTGAAGGAAGTCCTGTGTCTGCAAACTTCTGTGCAGGATGTGGAAAGTATATAGTCGTGTATGTACTGTATGTGTATTTACAAATATTTGTGTCTGCATACACCCGTGTATGTATATTTATATGTACAGAATTTTTTTTCTGTATAGTCGTATGTATCTATCTGTTCCTGCTGGTGTAAGTTTATCTGGGACCTTTGGTCCAGCATTTTTTTTGGGGGGGGGGGGGAAATAAAAAGGAATCTCCAGGAGCACTGATGAGTTTTCCATTATGTACAAGGCCTGTTTTTTCAGATCTCAAACTTCTTCACAACAAACTCTGTAAATAGATTATTAGCCTCTCCTTCAAGTTTTCCAACAACCTGGAACCAAAACACAGTTTGTCTGCCTAGTAAATATCTCTCTCGCTAATAGACACAAATGGGCCTAATCACCTTACTTCTAGCAGCCAGATATAACACAAAAATAGGCCTGGACTTTGTACAGTCACTTTTCCTGAAAGTGGAATGGAGAACCGTCCCACCCTGCTCTTCCACATACTCCACCCAGGGACCCAAAATACACATATTACCATTAAAATGTACAACAACCTTAAATATCTTTCCCTGGGGCAGTCTTTTTCCACTCTGAAGAATAAAATAATGTATTATTCTTGGTGCTAAATACACTTTTGTGCACCATACCTTACATTCTGTCACATATCCTTCCCCCAGCTCAGACCCAGAGGGGCGAGCGACCATGGACATCAGTGCATGAACTCTGGAAAGGTTGACAGAGTTTCCATGTTTAGTCCCAGCCCTATGTTCTAAGGTAAAGTGGAACAGTTAAAGACTGAGAAACCGTTGGAGCGGAACGGACTGCAAGCAGGAGAGGCCGCACATTACATACATTTTTTTATACATCTATGAAACTACTCACTGAATTATTTGTTACATATTTACAATATTTGTTATACATTTAGTGTGAGAACAATTTCTGATTGCAGTCAAAACCTGTTTCTATAACAGCGACCTGTTCCTTTAATTACTGTTACACTTTTAATTTCATTGCCCTGTAACACATGGGTTGGGTTTAAGGTTAACGTTTAATTGGCTGATTGATCATCTCTGCCCCCCTCCCAACCTCTCTTTAAATAGAAGGACACATTCACGTTTCAAATATCCTACGTATAAGTCCCCAAGACTAAATGTGTCAGATGATCTGACTGTATCAGCATCTGTTCTCTATCTATATTTTCTATTATGCCGCTGCATTTGGATTCTAACAGGACTGAATAAAATTGGACTTTTTATTGAAGCACACACCTGGTGGAAGTGACTTCTTATTTGCATGGTGAGTAAGCTGTTCATGTTATTTTGTGCATATTTCTATTGCCGTTTAGGCTTCCATATGGAGTGGATCTCCAAAGCTGTTCAAGTGCTATATCCCTAAATGCTGTTGCCGATGTGATCCACCTTTTGCTTTTTTGCAGATTTTCTCCTAAGACAAACTAGGCCTAAAGCGCCCGTAGCATCCACCTGTCGCCCCCAACTGTGGACTCAACGTTGACACACATAATGAAGCCCTAGCCACTCAAATGGACATTCAAACACTATTTCACAACTTCCACAAAATGTGGAGAAAGGATTTTACCGAGACATTAATATGCTGGATAAAAAGGATGTCGGCATTGGAAACTATTTGAGAGGAAAACCCAAAAGATCGGAAGGTGCATGCTGATATTACCATACTGCTCATGCAGAAAATGGATAACCTGAATAAACTGGGCTTTCTACCCAATGCTAGGATGCGACACACACAGGACCAGGCTTTGGGCTGTG
The DNA here is from genome assembly GCA_036172795.1 of Pelodytes ibericus. Lineage (NCBI taxonomy): Eukaryota > Metazoa > Chordata > Amphibia > Anura > Pelodytidae > Pelodytes > Pelodytes ibericus. Next base: position 47,180,479 of record CM069866.1, on the reverse strand, counting down.
CGATCACACAAGGCGCAACACCCTAGGGAGCGCCACTTTAAAAAAGAAAAAAAGTTTGCCGGAAGAGGCACTGACCTGTGCATGGACAGAGTTGAGGATCCTGGGAGGGGGCGGACCTCACCGGGTGAGAGGTGACTGTCTGCCCCTACCCTGTGAAGCAGTGCAGTGTCTGCTTCACGAGGGAGCCGTGGAAGCATAAGCGCCATGTGTTAAACACACACTGAGCAGTAGGTGGTACTCACGCTCACCACGCTTAGTGATGATGCAGGGCTTAGTATTTCCGATGCCCTGCATTATCATTACACACGGGGAGCTCGAGCAGCACTTACAGCACTGCTGCCTGCGGCTCCTCCGCACTTCATGTAAGAATGGGAGGAGAGGGAGTACAGAGGAAGAGGGAGGGAGAACAGATGAAGAGGGGGAAAGGAGAGAGGAGAACAGAGGAGGGGGATGGAGAACAGATGAGTAGGGAGAAAGGAGAGAAGAGAACAGAGGAGGGAGAGGAGAGAACAGAGGAGGGGGAGAGAAGACAGCAAAGGGGGGGAGACAACAGAGATGGGGGAGAGTGAACAGATATGGGAAAGGAGGGGAGAGAGAAAATATATGGGGGAGAGAGAACAGGTATGGGAGTGGAGGGGGAGAGAGAACAAATATGGGGATGGAGGGGGAGAGAGAACAGATATGGGGATAGGGAAAGAGATATGGGGAGGGGAAGGAGAGCTCATCGATTTGAGGGGGAGGAGAGATAACAGATATGGGGAGAGAACAAATATGGGAAAGGAGAAAGAGATAACAACAGATTTAGGGAGAAGGAAAGAGAGCATGAGGAGGGAGAGGAGACAGACAGACATGAGGGTAGAGAGGAGGGGGAGCGCCACGGGGGTGGCCCAGACAGGGCACCGGAATATTTACAGATGCCCCTGTTGACAAAAGATCATGCAGATAAGAACAGCGCTGAAGGCAATAGGGCCCACTGTCCTCTGCACCTACTTACTGCAAATGTTCTCCTTCCTATATCTAGATAAAGCAGCCTAGGGATACTGTATTGTGGTTGTCCCTCCAGTTGAACAAGATCAGACTGCTAACACTATGCAGAAAACAAGACCATATTTCATACGCAGGTGGCATAATCATAACATATGATGACCTATCTCTGGCAATAGGAGTGGAAAAAATCCATAATCCTCTGACAAGTCCCATATGTGACTTAGAGGTCAAATATCGCTGGAACCTACTGCAGTTACTTTCAGTGACCAGAGGGAACAAAATGTTAATAATTCATAACCCAGCAGATGCTGATGACTTGTTACGTAATCTGAACCTGCTTCTAATGTCACTCAAACACATGACAACACAGGAACCCGAAACCGCTGAGGAACAATCCTGCAACTACTTTTTTCTTTTGTTGCTGTTTGCTATCCTCTATAATAATGTTCAAGTGTCTCTGCGCATGTGCCCCACGGACAGCCGTTGGGACTTGGAACGCAGAGACTTCTGTCAGTACAGTGTTCTGACAGGCAGGGCCGGCCTTAGGGGTGTGCGACCTGTGCGAGCGCAAGAAAAAAAAAAAAGCCGGTAGAGGCACTGGGTGGGGGAGATCAAAAGATCCCCCCTCACCAGCCCTCTGCTCGGCATGCTGTGCTGGGTCCTGGGAGCCTAACCGGCTGAGTGGTGTAGCTCCGCCCCCACCCGGTGAAGCAGAGCAGCGTCTGCTTCACGGGGAGCCACTGCCACCTTGAGAAAGTGCTGCTCGGCTCCCCATGCCTGTATTAAGCATGGGGAGCCCGAGCAGCACCTTCTCTTGCTGACCTGGACTCCCAGTGAAGCAGACGCTGATCTGCTTCACAGTGTAGGAGCGGAGCTACACCGCTCAGCCGGTTAGCTCCGCCCCCTCCCTGTATCCACCTTTGAAGGCAAAGGAAGGGGAGGGGTGGAGAGAGAGACAGGGGCAGGGGGAAGAGAGAGACAGGGCAGGGGGGAGAGACAGAACAGCTGGAGGGGGGAGAGAGAGATACAGAACAGGGGGTAGAGAGAAAGAACAGAGGGAGGGAGAGAGAGAGAGACAGAACAGGGGGAAGAGAGAGACAGGGCAGGGGGGAGAGACAGAACAGCTGGAGGGGGGAGAGAGAGATACAGAACAGGGGGTAGAGAGAAAGGACAGAGGGAGGGAGAGAGAGAGAGACAGAACAGGGGGAAGGGGGAGAGAGAGAGACAGACAGAACAGGGGGGGAGAGAGAGACAGAACAGGGGGAAGGGGGAGAGAGAGACAGACAGGGGGAGGGAGAGAAAGACAGAACAGGGGGAATGGGGAGAGAGAGAGACAGAACAGGGCTAGAGAGACAGAACAGGGGGGGAGAGAGACAGAACAGCTGGAGGGGGAGAGACAGAACAGCTGGAAGGGGGAGAGATAGATACAGAACAGGGGGTAGAGAGAAAGAACAGAGGGAGGGAGAAAGAGACAGAACAGGGGGAAGGGGGAGAGAGAGAGACAGACAGTACAGGGGGGGAGAGAGAGACAGAACAGGGGGAAGGAGGAGAGAGAGACAGACGGGGAGGGAGGGAGAGAAAGACAGAACAGGGGGAATGGGGAGAGAGAGAGACAGAACAGGGCTAGAGAGACAGAACAGGGGGGAGAGAGAGACAGAACAGAGGAAGGGCAGGCAGGGGGGAGAGAGACAGGGCAGGGGGGAGAGACAGAACAGGGGGAGGGAGAGAGACAGAACAGCTGGAGGGGGGAGAGACAGAACAGGGGGAGGGGGGAGAGACAGAACAGCTGGAGGGGGAGAGAGAGATACAGAACAGGGGGTAGAGAGAAAGAACAGAGGGAGGGAGAGAGAGACAGGACAGGGGGAAGGGGGAGAGGGAGACAGAGACAGAACAGGAGGAAGGGGGAGAGAGAGAGACAGACAGAACAGGGGGGGAGAGAGAGACAGAAAAGGGGGAGGGAGGGAGAGAGAGAAAGAAAAGGGGGAATGGGGAGAGAGAGAGACAGAACAGGGGGGGAGAGAGACAGAACAGGGGGGGGGGAGAGAGACAGAACAGAGGAAGGGCAGGAGACAGACAGAACAGAGGAAGGGCAGGAGAGAGACAGAATAGAGGGAGAGAGAGAACAGGTATGGGGGAGTTAGAGAGAGACAGACAGGGCAATGAAGAGGAAAGGGACAAACATGGGAAGGCAGAGAGATACATACATTGGGTGGGCGCCATGGGGGAATCCCGCACAGGGCGCCGGAACACTTAAGGCCGGCCCTGCTGACAAATTTCTCGAGCAAATTCTCCTGCGCGAGCGGAGCGACGCTACCCACCTCCCGCCCCCTTCACACCACGCTAAGGTGGTAAGTAACACGGGGGGGGGGGACACATATGTTCTAGCGCCCGTTAATTTAACGGGCTTAATGTCTAGTTGTTTATATTGTTAATGGGTTCTGAATGACGAAATGAATACCTTTTAGGTTCAATTTTATTAACTATAGATTTTAACAATGGGAGATTGACATGTATTCTTTATTTCCATATGTAATGGTGAGCTACAGAAAATCTTACTTGCAATGTCATTATGCTTTAATACTCAGCTAGCCTATTTCATCAAGGTATTTGGCTAAAATCCACATTACTTACCTGTCCACTTTACTTCCATTAGTTGGGTGGCCACAGGAGAGCACATTTAGCTCTTATATAGAAGACACTATCTATCTTGTTGTTATTTAGGTCATGTCCTCACTATATATAAACAAAACAGGGCATTACTGCCCAGCAGTGGTCAAGTAGACCATGTCTGTCTCAATAAACTGTGTTGTGCATCTATGGTACCTAAGCTTGTCTAGATTGTATTTTATCTTTTGAAATATACACCCTGTGGGTTGGGTACTTTGATACTTAATAATAGTACCATACCTGAGAGATAAGTTAAGTTTTGTGTTACAAAATTGCCATGAACAAGATATTTTCAAGAAATATGTTTCTTACTTTTTTGTACATTTTTAATCTATCAGTAAGGCATAAACCTAACAATTATGTGTTATCTTCTATGTCTTTAACTATGCAAATTATATCATAAAACAAAAATTCATAAAATATATTTAAAAGAAACAATCCTCGGGTCACCCTAGCATTCTTGTCTTTATTCCTGCTCATCCAAGTCATGATCAGTGACTTGTCCGAGACCCATGTAACCCAAATGGCAATAATGTATAATGGAACATGACCTCTGAAGTTTATAAATGCAGTCTTTTCTGGGGCAAAGTTTGTATTGGACAGGAGCAGTCACAAACTGATGAAGCTCTTCCGTTTATACTCTTAATCGCAATTGCAATCTTATGACAAATCAAACCAAAGGACAAAGACTGCACACCTTTCAACCCCACAACAACATGGGAAAAAGGTAAAAAAAGCAGAGAATGGCACAAATGCTGGATATCAGAACCTTATTGGCCAGGCCGTTTAGGCCACAACCTACTCCGCCGAAACCTTTACCCCAACTCAGATCTGATGAAGAAGATGCACCCCAACCTGCACAGTCTGTGAAAATGAAAGGGGATCTCTCTAACCAACGCCACTCCATCAACGAGAGCTTTATTATTACAGAGAATACATTTCTATTTCTCCTGATGAAGTCCCTGACCTCCTGTGCTTCTGATGGACATAAATATTCCCATATGTTGTTTTCATTCCATATGGAATTAAGTATATTTAATAATACGTGTTAAACCAAATGTAACTGATCTTGCTCACAACGAGAAGTAAGAAAAAAACAGGAAATAAACACAAACATAATAGGGGCATGTATAAACATGGCGCACACACCGATTGCGCCAAATACTGGGAGACTGATTTTGTCAACACTCTGGACAAAACGCGTTAGGTGTTGCACATGAGTGTTGCAAAATTTGGATTGTCACCTCATTTATAATGTCCTGAGCTAAGTACTGCAATAAAGAAGGATTTTTTAACACAAAAGTTCAGTCTTCAGGGAGTTCCTTTCCTTACTGTACATCTATTTACACATTTACATGTATATAGCTGAATAGTAGGATGTATGGTAGATGGTGTTCTACTAGTAATTACCTACATTTGCATTAACATCTAATTAGAATGACCAGATATTTTTGGGTCCTGTTCACCCTCAATACCCATGACATCTTAAGTCCCCATGGCCTTGAGTATATTCTCCTCAAAGTCATCTGGTCAGCTGGCTCTGGAGAGTAACCACCAGTGCATCTTAAAATGTGGCCTATGAGTATTTTAAATGCATTCACCCTTTTTTCCACCACCTCCACAGACCACTTTTTTTGCATAATACACAACCTCCTCCCAGATATCATTCCTCCTCCTTAGGCTTATCTTCTTGGCTGCTGCTCCTATTACCCAGTTGTAGTGCTGGAACTGCTTCCTCACCAATGCCATGCTCTCCTCTGCTGAAAAACTCCCACCACCCCCCTCTCCTTCTACCAGTTTCCTGGTCAACCCTGGCATGATCCTTGGCCTGCTATTATTTTCTTATGTCTGCTGGCTGTTAATCCTGCTGTAAAATGGTGGTGTTGACATGTGCTCAGTATGTATACACAAATTCCTTGGCAGGTATTGGCTGTAAGTTGATTGTATCAATATTTTGGAGCATTTTATTGCATTTTGGATTATTTTACGGGCTATATTTTGCTTGTGTGAAATCTCCCATACATTTTAATGGGGCTGCATTTGGTTTCAGAAGATATCGGTGTGTAATTGGCTATGATTTTCCAATTGTGAACGTATTTGGAGGTACATCAGGGGGTACCTGAGTAAATTGGTGTGCCACCAATGTGATCCAAAAAACATCAACAATTCAGATGCAACATTTCGGTGCGGATAACTGGAAATACCTGAGTTGACTCTTTAGTGATAATTTGCCACTTGTTGAACAAAAAAACAGTTTTCTGTCCTTAAGGCATTTGCCAGATTTGGTAGTAGTTTGGGTATGCAACTGAGATTTTACTTACTGAATACCAAATCTGAATAAAATGTCTACTTATGTGACCTGTAGCCAAACGTTAATACAAAAAGAGCATACATTGCTTTTTTATCCCAAAATCAGTTTATGTCATCTGTAAACATTATGTGCAACATGTTCAATACTTATGTTATACTGTATGGTAACAAGGAAACATTTGTACTCTGTTGCTTACTCACCATGGTTGCTTTTTGAAGACTTTACAGGGTTGTAGAGGTTTTTGGCTGGACGTGATGGCCCATTGTCATGTGTTCCTGAACTTAGAGTTGTGCTATTATTTCTTTCACCATGGCTTCCTTGAACTGACTGGTGTCTCAAAATGTCCACAAGAGCTCTAAAAGGATGATAGCAAAATACCATATGGTAATAGAGTTGTTGATTAGAAAACATACTGAGGTAGATTCAGTGGAGTGTGTTATTAAAAAAATGTATTAAATGTATTAAATTATCCGGCAAAAGTGATTCAATGCCCTCTGTCCTTCAATACCACACTGATTTTACAGCAAAAAAGAGATTCAATGACTCCCTTTATAAAGTACTGGGCAAAACATTGTGATCCAGGAGGGTGGACAGTGCAAATCACTGCCCATCCCAATCATATATAGGGGCCAGGGAATTATTTAGAGGCCTGGAGCCATTTTGGCCAGACCACAGCCCGGATTACATTTATTGGACCAGGTCTAGCCCTGTAATTTGTATGAGGTGATAGCCAAATTTAATAGGGGGAAGGCTTGGGACCTGGGGTAGCTGTTAGAAACCTGGTTCGCTAGCGTTAATTTAGTATGTGGATAACAGGATTTTGAATTTTTGTTTTCATAAACATAGTTATTCCCTTACCGCTGAAGTGGTTCTTTAATGTAAGTTAGTTCAGGGCACTGTGTTTCAGTTGAATCTCACGTTATTCTTTTTGGAATATTGTAATATTGTAATCTTTTTGAATAGACACCATTGGCTACAAATGAAAAAAGTTATAATATATGTGTATAACATCACTGACTGATCTAACTTTTCATACTTGCATATGTATCAGACATAGAATATATTAGTCTCCCTTTAATAGGAATATCAAAATTCATCCCAAATAAATTTTAGGATAACACTTTCCACGGCTCAGTAATAGATAAAGAAATATATTTTGCCTAGGATGCTAATGGCAAAACATATTTCAAATGCAGATTGGCATACCATCAGATATATTGACGTAGTGAAAATAATCTCTCTATTACTGCCAGTATGGGTGGTTGTATAGTGAGCTCATAAAGTTAAGATTATAATGACTAAATATCCAAAACTACTTAACTGGATGGGTAGCGGCATGTACATCTCTGGATACATAATGTTGCTATAGATCTGGCAAGGAAACTTTGTTTGACACCATTGTCAACAAAATCCTTATTCTCTAGTATATGGGTAAATTAGACTGTTTTACAGTGAATGATTTTAGCTCAAATATTATTTTTACTTGCCCCCAAAAATGGCAATTATGTTAATGATTACACTCATGGTAGTACTCCATAAGTAGTTATAAACTTTATGTAGAGTAACAAAATTCTTCTTTAGATGATAGCTGCTTTGAAAAATTCTTATTTCAAAATAACACTAAAGGATTACATTTCCTTTGTAAAACTAACATACATTAGATATTTTTTTCCAGATTGTGCAGAGAGAGGTTCCTATAAGTTCTGGACTGGATAAAAATAAATGGCCTTAGCATTCTGGAATGAAGTATTGTGTACTGTAACACAGAAGTGTTGTCATGGTCTGTGTCTATAACTTCATCTACTTAAAAGTATACCTTAAAGAATATATTTTATATACATGCAAACGCATGTATACATATAAAATATATACTGCATTTTTGTTCTGGGTAAATTAAAGACTGCATTTTACTAATTAGAGCTCTGCAATATGAAAGGTGAAATTTACAGAGAAAATACATACTGGCAAATAGCATTTCCATCTTATAAAGTTGACATGCTAGATGGTACCTGTGTTTCCCATTTTCCCCCAAAGCAGCTAAGACACCATAGAACAGAATGTGGACATTGCATGAAAGTGACAATTATAGGGGGCTATTTGTAAAATTTAAAAAAAAAAAAAGTGTCAGGTAGATACCAAAAAGGTGCAATCACCATTACTTATGCATAAAGGCAATTGAACCTTTTTATACACCCTACACCAGGGATCTCCAAGTTTTGTTTCTGCTGCGGGCCACTTTATTAGAAATGTTTGTGTGTGTGTGAGCCACAATGCACACACACACACACACCTATATATATTTATATATATTCTCTCAATGAAATCAAACACACACACACACACACACACAGTCATATGCACACAAAATCACACAGTGTCACACACACACACAGTGTCACACACACATACAATCACATCGTGTCACATACACACACAAACACCCACAATCACAGTGTCACACAGTCAAATGCACATATGAATAAAGCAGAAGCCAAGGATAACAAGATGGATGCCAGCAGCCTCCATTTTGTGTCAAGTTTTGGACATATTATTCTGTGTCTCTGAGCATTCACCCAGCAAATCTTTCTGGAACCATGTTCTTTTTACCCAAATAGCAGACAGGATCACTAGCAGTTAGGTACAGCAAGAATGAAAAAAAAAAACAGTACACACAAACATGACATCAACTAGGGGAGAGGGACGGGGAACTAATTATAATATGGTAAGCCTCAAACAATAGAAGACCTCATTTAAACAGGTAATTTAAATACAGTAAAACATAATCTAATTAACCATGGCACCTTCAGATACAGACTACAAGAGACAATAAACTCTAGTGTTGAGTGTACTTATCTAATCAATAAAATATGATCACATTTCACACACTACTTGGAAAGCTCTGCCTGGGCAGAAAGTATTGCTGCACTGAATGAGTGCCTCTGTACAGGGCAAAGGCCCAAGGCGGTGACAGACAATTGGGGCTTTGGTAACAGGGAACAACATGGAGCCCAATAGAGCGAATCAATAATAAATTCAGAGGACAGGTAGCAACGAGGAAAAAGCGGGGCAGTAATATGTCCTTTGAGAATGCTATAACCCCTTCCAGTGCTAGTGGAGCCTAGGGAACGCAGGCTTCCATGACACATAGCTCCTTTGGAAAAGGGTGGTTCTTGACCCACAGATGGTCAGCAGGGAGTCTTCTGGCCCCAAGGGCCCACCAAGAACCCCAGTCTCCATATTCATTTTGTGACATATCTTATTTTTTCATGGGAGACTGACCTCAGAGGCTCCCCAGGCGGGGTGACACTGATGTCATTCGGCATATCTTTCATTAAAAATTTGTAATCCCCACCAGTGTGCAGTTCAAGAATAGTAGTCACCAGCCTGACCTCTGTCTCTCCCAAAGCACATTTCTCCTGCTTGGGAAAAGGGACAATTGTGCCGTCTCCCAGTGGTTCCCTCCACAGCTGGGGAGCAGGTAGAGGGGCTGGGTTATTCAGGTCTGGTTCCATGGAGCTGTCCTGGGGGTACCGATACCAGAGCTTTGGTGGTGGCAATTTTATCCATGGCACTCACATTCCCAATGGCAGCTTGTGAGTAAACGGGTGATGGGGATCCAGCTTCCATGCACCAGAGCTGAGGGGACCCAGGTGGAGGTGGGCAGAGGCCAGCAGCAATCTGCCCTGATGCCAGCGCCTGTGCTGGGTAAGGGATATGTGGATCGCTGTCCACTCATCTGGGCAAAGAAAAATTTCTGGCAAGGAGAGAGGAGGAAAGCCACATGCATTCCCTCCTGGGACAACCTCCATAGAGATGGCCATCTGTAATCCTGCAGCCAAATGCAAAGTGGCCAGGGTAGCTGGCTTGGAAAAGGTGGGGCTGTCATGGTCATTTTCTGGGACCATAGTTAGGGGCAGTCAGAGGCCAGCGGCACTCTGCCCCAATGCCAGACCTTCAGTTGCGGCATCCGGAGGGGGAAAGGGACACACTTCTGGGGCCAGGTTTAGACAGGGACCTTGCCTGGCTGCCAGCAGCTTAATTGGGATATCTGGCTGGGAGGGGATGGGGGTGTGCTGGGCCATCTCTGAGGACATGGCTGCCAACACTTCTGCTAGGGCATTGGGACAGGGAAAGGGCAACAGTTCTGGGTACTCACAGTCAAGGAGTTGGGACCCAGGTGTGGAGACAAATGTCCCATGCACCCCTCCCTGGTAAAACTTCACAGAGCTTAACTCTGTTAAATCAACTTCATCGTGCCCAGTTGCATGAGGCTAAGTAGCTTGGCAAATGACTTTTCCAGCTCCCACTGTCAGTGAACGAAAAAGTCCAAATCAGAATCCAACTCTGCAACATCATACTCCAGCCCTCACAGATTTCAATTTTCCGCTCCTGATCGGAGCTATGTGTACTCCTCCTGGTAACTTTCAAAAATTAATTCAGGGCCACAGCCCTCTGGGGGATCATCTGACTCTCCCAGCTCTGGGTGTATCTGGGTTGCGTACCACTGTAGTGCTTGGTATCCTTCATCCAGGACCAGCACAGCATCAACAAGCACTGTCAGATCCACCACCCACTTTCCTCAAGGGTGCCCACCTATAATTTGCATCCTTAGTTCTATTTGGAGCTTGTTCCTCTACTTGGTACTTCGGATGTACCTTCTCCGGTAGTACTGATCCCATCTGATAGCTTCCAACCAGAGCTCCCAGCGATTACAATCACTCCTGAACAGCACCGCAGCCCCCAACTCAGCCTCTCTCCCTCTCGGCTTCCTGCATAATTCAATCAAAAATCTCAATGGGAGGGTTTGGCCCATACACAGCCAGACGTTCCATTACCCTCTGGGTATCACATCTTCTACCTACAGGGATGCTGAGGAACCAGCTGGACTGAATCACCTCCTTAGCCCCAGATTCAAGCTCAGCATCCACCCAGCAAGTCTTTCTGGAACCTTGCTCTTTGTACCCAAATAGCAGACAGGACCACTAGATGTTAGGTACAGCAAGAATGAAAAACAACTTTATTAGTGAAAATAAAATGTCCTCCATGCTGCCTGTTCAGCTCCACCAAGGTGTGTGCAGAGAGGTCACTTGACCCAGGGCGTATCTGACGTCAGAGAGCCGGTAACGTGACACCCTAGGAACTTACATGTCACAATGCATGTCCCCATCACCTCAATACATGTCCCCATCATCCCCAATACATGTCCCCATCACCTCCAATACATGCCCCCATCACCCCCAATACATGTCCCCATCACCCCCAATACATGCCCCCATCACCCCCAAAACATGCCCCCATCACCCCAATACATGCCCCCATCTCCCCAGGACTTACCCTTGTCACTGGTGGATAGTGGCAGGCAGCATGGTGTCCTCCATGCTGCCTGTTCAGCTCCCCCAAGGTGTGTGCAGAGAAGTCACTTGACCCAGCGCGTATCTGACGTCAGAGAGCCGGTCACGTGATGCCCAAAGCACTTACATCTCACAATACATGTCCCCATCACCCCAATACATGTCCCCATCACCCCAATACATGTCCCCATCATCCCCAATACATGTCCCCATCACCCGCAATACATGTCCCCATCACCCCCAATACATGCCCCCATCACCCCAATACATGCCCCCATCTCCCCAGGACTTACCCTTGTCACTGGTGGCTAGTGGCAGGCAGCATGGTGTCCTCCATGCTTCCTGTTCAGCTCCCCCAAGGTGTGTGCAGAGAGGTCACTTGACCCAGCGTGTGTCTGATGTCAGAGAGCCGGTCACGTGTCGCCCTAGGCACTTGCCTTGTTTGCCTTGCGCTAAATACAGTGCTGGCTGCATTGAATGGGTGACTCCGTACAAGGCAAAGGCCCTGGGTAGTGTCAGACTCTTGGGGCTTGGGGAACAGTGAACAATGCAGCCCAATGGAGCGTGTCAATAATAAATCCAGAGGACAGGTAACAATGAGGAACAAGCAGGGTAGTGATATGTCCCCTGAGAATGCTAGAACCCCTTCCAGTGCTAGTGGAGCCTATGGCATGCAGGCTTCCATGACATATAGCTCCTTTATTTACTCTAATTTGAAATTGTATTTATACTTCTATACATTTCAACATATATATTTTCTCACATTATATTCAGAATCCAGGTATAGCTATAAATCGTGACATCATCTCATTTAAATTAAACACACCCATCAATTTTAATTGGATAAAAGTTACAGAGAACAGGGCGTGAGTCTGAGATAAGGTTTGGTTGATAAGTTGATACTTGAGGTGTAGAAGAGACTAGTAGACTGATTTTGTAAGAGCTGCCACTTGGGGAATGTTTTAGAAAAGGGCTGAGTTCCTCTCCTTCTGGTTAAAACTCAGGAATATGAGGTTTTTAATAGCACATGTTCACTATAACAATATGCAAATCCATACACCATAGTATTGAGCTTAGCCTTGTGGGTAACTCCCATCACAAAATTCTTCAATGGAAGGAGTCTCAACTGCAAATCAACCTCTGCTGGTAATGTATAAATGTGGTACTTTGTTTCAAGCCCAATCTAATTTTTTATGGATGTAATTAGTATATATGTTTGGGTACATTTTACTTAAATTCCACAATTTATGGGATCTATATGTTTTAGCCTGATGTTTATCTGTAGTGTTGAGAGAACCCGAACCGCACTGTTCGGGTTCATATCAAACATTACGGTTTTTGGACCCCGGACCCGAACTCGGACATTTAACTGTATTTTCAGGTTGGAGTTCGGGGTTCGACGATTTAATGGAGCATTTTGAAAGGCTGCAGGGCAGCCAATCAGAAAGCCCATAGCATTACATACATATACATTGTATTTAATGTGATTGGCTTTCTATAAACCGAAATAGAGTCCCCATTCATACGAATAGGTTAACTGACCTATTCGTATGAATGGGGACTCTATTTCGGTTTATAGAATAGCAACAGCATTACATGTATTCCATAAACCAAAAAGTCTATAAAGCGAATGTCTTTCGGTTTATAGACTTTCGGTTTATGGAATACATGTAATGCTATTGGCTTTCTATAAACCGAAATAGAGTCCCCATTCATACGAATAGGTCAATTGATCTATTCGTATGAATGGGGACTCTATTTTCGGTTTATAGAATAGCAATAACATTACATGTATTACATCTGAGAGTAACTCGGTGCTTACAGCACACTTTGAAATAGTTTTGGGTGGTAAATAGTACATTTGAGTCTTGCGGTGGACTTCATATCTGAGAATCAATTAGAACAGTCCAATGAATGAGAAACAAAAGTGACAGTGCACTAAAGTGCTGTACAAGGTGCAAAGTGGCAAAATATATTGCAATATGACAGACAGATCTACTTCAATGGGGTTTGGGTTCGGGGTCAAGTTCGAGCCCGAACCCGGACTTTTTTCCGAAGTTCGGCCGAACCCGAACATCCAGGTGTCCGCTCAACTCTATTTATCTGTCATCCTTTCTGCAGAAGGAAGCCAGAGGAATATCCTATAGATATTATCAAGAATCATAAGGTCTTATGTTCTAGCTATTCACCCAAATATGTAATATTTAATCTCCAGAGATTATCTAAGATTCTTATTATTAAAGTCTAAGCTAGAATGCATACATTGTCATTCACTGGGCAGATTAAGAAATAGCCACCTTGACTAGTTATATGATTTAGTAATATTACCTTACCCAAGCAGAGTATATGCTGGTAATTTGTAGGTAATTATGGTGTACTATCATTAGCAATTTTAACTACTAATCATTATTAATGTAGGTGTGGTTGTAGCTAAACAAAAAGCATGGCCATCTTGTGGACAGAAACGTAACTGCATAGTAAATTATACTACATGCATGTTGATACAGCTATAAAGCTGCATAATTCATGTTTTATCTTATTTACTTGTGTTATAAGTCATACTATCTATTGATACTGTATTTTGTGGTTACGCTACTTTGTGTATTGTTTGATCTTTATTTTATTTTCAGTAAATTAATTCTTATTTTATTAATAATAGTTGCACTGTATTTACTTTTGTAAAAACATAGTCCAAACTCTCTAAATACATAACAATTTCTTTATATGGGTATTTTTGGTCGGACCCATATATATGAATAATCAATTTTTCATGTTTTTAACGATTCATAATTAATAGCCCATATTCATATTTTTATGGTTATTAATATCCGACAACACACAACCACAATCAACGTGTCACACAGTCAAATGCACACTCCATGTGCGTGGAAAAAGTGACTCTGCCCAAATGGATTTGCTGGAGATTATCTGACACTTTTAAGGTGCTTTTTAGACTGCTAAAGGATCCAGAGCTTCTCAGAAGTTTTCCAAGATAGCATTATACATTGTCACACACGGCAAAACTACCATTTTTTGGTGCTATTTTCACCTGCTCCAATTTCATACATAATTCCCATGGTGTCTTTGAATCACTTCTATGGTGCAGGGTTTTTGTGCTGTAGTTTTTCTAACCAGACCACTAATATATACATGGGACTGTCACCTCACCTTCCTACACTCAGTAAGAGTCAGAGCACTCGGCTGTCAGATGATATTGCATTGCTCTAACTCAAACAACACTTGGGTCTATATGATGGTAGCACTGGAGGCATGGACTACACTAGACCATCAGGCACCTCTTTCCCCTATGTCAAGAAAGTTGGCTAACCAGGAGGGAAAGTTATCATTACATATTTGAGATTTGTGTTGAGGGGGGGGGAGAGGAGATGCAGTATAGGTTTTGGGTTATACAATTTAAAATCTCTATTGATGTGCAGGAGGATGCATGTTATCAAACTTTTCAAATGCATGTTTAATGTTAAATAATATCTTCCTCTAACATGTTGCGATGATGAACTAATATTTCAAAGTAAGTGAAACTGATTTCCTATTAGTGCCCTTTTAAATGTAAATACCTGTAACTTCCTGGTACGGGGGATCTTAGAGTTGGAAACAAAATGCAGGTGAACACACACACACCTTAGTAAAGAGCAATAGAACTAAAGCAGAATACTGTACTCATGGCTAATCAATAGTTATCAAATAGTTATCAAGATTTATCCAGTCACCCTGCAAATAGGACACAAAACACCGGAGATACTTTTAAAGTATCTGTTAAACATGTTCTGTGTGCCTGTTGACTATGTCTGGAATGAAGAAGATAGGTTGATTTTATATGGAAGACCGGGCAAAAATCAAGCCAGAAAAGGGTGAATTGCGTGCCACCATTGGAAGTGATATTCTGGGGAAGACTGTGCAAACAGAATATTTATCTGGTAAAAAGCGTGGCTGTTTCTGAGCAGAATGTAGCTTTTTGGCTGGGATGAAGTGTGCCATCTTCGTGAATCTGTCTATAATGACTAAGTATAGTGTTATACCACTGGCCCAGTGATTGTTCAACAGTAAAGTCCATGCCTTTGTCTACCCATGGATGTTTGGCAAGGGTTTCAATAATCTTGCTGGTTTATGTCTTGAGCCTCTGTTGATGGCACAAACCTTACCAGATGATACACATGCTGCAATGTCTTTACACATTGCAGGACAATGTAATAGTCATCTGGTAAGGTCCTCATTTTTTTTAGTCCACCATGGCCAGATATTAGCATGTTGTGGTGCAAGAGGAGGACCTCAGAGCATACTTGTGAAGGTATGTAGATTAGTCCTTGGCGATACAGGAAACTGTCTTACGGTACTAGAGGAGGCACGATGGTAGAGGTGTCTGAGGAGCTGGAGGTACACATTTGTTCAGAATGATCTCTCTTACCCTTTATTTTGATGGATTAACAATAAAAATTTCTCATTTTATTTTGAGTGCCAGCCTTTACTTCATTTTGCTTCTTTTGTGGTTCAAACATGCGGGATAAAGTGTCAGCTTTTTTATTTTTGGAACTCGTTCAGTGGGTTATATATGTAGATCAAAGTGACTAAAGATATGAGCCCAGGTGGCTTGACCAGGATTTAGCAGTTTTGCAGAGCGGAGGTATTCCAGGTTGCGATAATGAGTATGGAGGTGAGAAATGCCTTCAAGGTGGTGTCGACATTGCTCCAACATTTGCTTTATGGCTAGCAGTTCTTGGTCTCCAACATGAATATTTCTCTCTGGAGTTGCAAGATTTCTGGAATAAAAAGCCACAGGATAACTTTTGTTTTGTTCCCACTGTCTTTGTGATTAAAATGGCCCCAATAGCAGATTTGGAGGCATCAAACTCAAGTAGATATGGTTGTATAGAGTCTGGGAAAACACTGATGGTGCGCAGGTGAACAGGTTTTTTAGTTGGTAAAATGTCTCCTGAGCTTGTGTAGATCAAAAAACGTTGGTCCTTCTTGGTTACTGTTGTGAGAGGTTGAACAACCTTGGAAATTTCATGTTTGAAGTTGAGGTAAAAAGTTGCAAAGCCCCAAAAATGTTGAACCCACTTTTTATTGGTCGGAGGAGTGATGGTGTTTATCATAGTATCATTCATTTGTAGGCCCTGTGGGGATAATAGAAAACACATGCTGTAAACATGGGATAGGAAAAGGTTTGAACTTGATGGATGCAAGTCTTTTTTTAACCTAAACTACTATGTAACTATGTAACAAGAATTCCACTGTGGTAGTCTCAAAGGAACATTTTTCAACCTTGGCAAATAACTCCTGTTCCAGAAAATGGGTAAGCAGCAGTCTTCAAGGTATACAATCATGAAGATGTTAAGGTAATCCCGGCAAATGTCATTTAAATAACTCCTGTTCCAGAAGGTGGGTAAGAAGCAGTCGTCAAGGTATACAATCATGAAGATGTTAAGGTAATCCCGGCAAATGTAATTTAAATAACTCCTGTTCCAGAAGGTGGGTAAGCAGCAGTCATCAAGGTATACAATCATGAAGATGTTATGGTAATCCCAGCAAATGTCATTTAAAAAATGCTGGAATTTGGCTGGGGCATTGCATAGGCTTATGAGCATTATGGTGTATTCATAATGCCCCTAGTGAGAAAAGATGCAGTATTCCACTCATTGCTTTCTCTGACCCTAGCAATATTGTAGACCCCTCAGTCTTTTAGTACACATGAGCAGTACTGACGTGATCCATTAGTTCTGGTATCAAACGTAGTGGGTATCTATTCTTTATGGTTATGGCATTCAGGGCCATATAATCCATGCACAGGCATATACCTCTGTCCTTTTTTCAGACAATAATGATGCCAGCTCCTGTGAGTGAGGAGGAAGGTATTCTTTCTTCAAGGATTTATAAATGTACTCCTTTATAGTCTAAGTATGATGTGGGTTAGTGTGGTGAGCGGGTCATCGCCATCCCTAAAGTCTCCATGTAATTGGCTCAGGTATTATGCAAATTCCTGGTAATGGGGAACTTAGAGTTGGAATCCAAATGCAGGGAAACACACACATCTTATACGGAGGTCACAAAGGCAGGCAGCAGGCAAGGTGTTAATAATAAATAGTCCAGAATCACATAGGCAGGTGGCAATAATAAACAAACCAAAAATCTCAAGGATAGGATGTAGGCAAAGGAAAATCAGACAGGCACAGAACTGTAAACCAGGGAATTCAGAGGAAAAGTACTGATGGGAGTACAGTTGGCAACAAACTGACTATCACAAGGAGAGTCAGAATACATGAGCACCAGCATTGAGGTTTCCTGGAGTTTTTTTAAAGCTGCCAGGCATGATGTCATGCATGATGCTGCAAGCACTGCCACCTGGGTACTCCATACCCAATGAGGGGAAAGAAGGAGAAGTAGAGACGAGCTGCAGATCTGCTGCTGTAAAAAATCAGCAACATCTCTTTGATTGTGTAAATGAGTCAGGCAACTTAGCTCTCTGACTTATTAACGTCAGTCTAAATACTCTTCAGAATGGAAGCCAAAAAATAAGATTTTTCTCTTGTGCAACTAGATAAACAGGTCTAAATATAAGCAACACTGTTTGGGTAGCAACCCTACGTCCACTGTGTTGCTAGACTATCCTAGAGGTAGTCAGCAACAATGCAATACAAAAAAAATCTAAATATGCCTAGGGTTTGGATTAGAGTTAACATTAGTGTTAGGGTAAGGATTAGGTTTAAAGTTACATTAGGGTTAGTGCTAGCGTTAGTGTCAGGACTGGGGTCAAAAGGTCAGTGTAGGAGAAAATCTTTAGGAAACAAAAAAACGGTATTGCTCTAAAACTTGCAAAAAAACAACAGAAGAACATGTAAACATTGAGAATTTCTAAACTTAGGACAAAATGGGGTCTATGTTACCATTTGTAACCATGTAAAATATTTTTCAAGTCAAAATTGGTATGGTATCTAATCAAAGCCCTTCCTATGCTGGTAAAAATAATATATAATTTTTGCGGGTACAGTCAGTGAGAAAGAAGAAAATTCAGCTAAACACAAACACTGCAAAAAAGTTAAAACAATCCATGTCACCAAGGTTAATACTGATGTATGCAGATGTTTTCATATAGCAGGTCTGCTTTAAAGTCAAATACCACAATAAAGCCGTGCTACCTATTTCCGGAGTGTGTGTGCTCCGAACAGAGAGCAAACACAAACCACAAACCCCGGAAATACATCCAGGAGACAGCTGCGAATTCGGCAACAGAGTCCCTCAGCATATTCGTATACTTTTAGTGCTTGTCGAATTAGCAACAGAGTGAGTGACTCTGTTGCCAAACGTGCCGTTGGACCCTTGGATGTATCTTGTGTATTTCCCGGGTTTTGTGTACTGGCTGTTCGCAGCACACAAACCCCCGGAAATACACGAGATACATTGTGCCCTTGAGTGACAGACATGCTCCGGACTGGCAGCACACATGCCACTCAGGGGCACAATATGCCCATGGCAATTATGTATTGTTATAATATCTCTGTTCATTGCAAGCATTTTACTGTGCACAGGAAGCAGGCAAAATAGGACAGACCCAAATATTATGGGACACAACCCAAAATATGAGACTGTTGACAAAAATATCTATGAATAAGAATCAGGTGCTATTCAGCGCCTGATTAGTATCCGAGAACAAAGTTTGCCAAAGGTTCTTCGTTTGCAAACCAAGGTGTCAGGATGTATAAAACACAAGGCACAATCGCCATTATACTGAGCAAACGGCGATCTTTTGTTTTTACTATCTGACACTTTAGATAGCTGTACATTTTATACGTAACTCCCAATGTATGCATTACCTCTATAAACTGCATAATGCATGCTGAGCATGTTAATATATTCTAAGCAAGTAGTGATCAACTTAACAACAACGCACACAACTACATGTGCAACTTTTTCAATCTTAATTAAAGGGGTCTGTTCCCTTAGGTAGTATCTGAATATCATTTAATGTACTACCTAAGGGAACTAGTTATTTATTATTTAATAATTATCCAATAACTAGTGCATCAGACATAATGCGCAAGGACTAATCATAAAAAATTTCTACACATACTCCTTCTTAGCTCACCTGGGTACATTAATCTCTCTCCCCCGTGGGCGCCGTGAGGCCTTGTTGAAGGCAATCTTAGCTCCGATGCCCACGGCTAGGGTGAAACTAATGACACCACAGATGACATAGACGGTGCTATTGGTTTGATCTGCATGTCCATTATTGTTCAACTTGCTGTTAGCACTGGTAGTAGTAGGCTGTGTCACACGTGCCCAAAATGGACTGTTATAGTTTCTACAGCTGTCTTGGTCCAAGCGCTTGTGATGATGCTCACAACAGAAGCGGTAGTGACATGTGCCACAACAGAAGCGGAATGTACCTGTGGTACAGTTAAAAGTGGCATCATACTGCCCCATAACATCATAATATCCATAGCACATATCTGGCACGGCCTGGCTTTTTCCTGAAGAAGTGTTCTGAGCTTGTGGTCGCTTGATGTGTGCAAGCAGCATTGGCAAAGCCTGTGTCTGGTTACCCTGCCATCGCCCTTGCACAGCTCCAAAACTGAGCACAGAGTGCACACTGAAAGCATCTAAAGTTAAACTGAGTAACACCATCAACAGACGACACATGGCAGTCCAGAAATATGGCAAACTATGACAGTAGCAAATATATTTTTGTGTATGGATTTATCTCCCGTTTGGTTTGGGTGCTTTGGTCACCTCCCAGATGCTGCGGTCTTCCAATGAGGGGCTGGGTAAATGTACTTTATTTGTCTTCTTATTTTTTGCTTGAATAGTGTT
This sequence comes from Pelodytes ibericus, assembly GCA_036172795.1. Lineage (NCBI taxonomy): Eukaryota > Metazoa > Chordata > Amphibia > Anura > Pelodytidae > Pelodytes > Pelodytes ibericus. The sequence goes on along the minus strand of CM069866.1, from coordinate 47,160,340 downwards.
TATAAAAATGCTGTCTTCATTAGAAAAAATGGTGACTCCACACACAACCTAAAGAAAGAACAAAAATTGATTATATCACAAATTATTTTGAATGTGTTTAATTGAATTAATCATATAATCTTGCATATTTATGATTTATTGATACACTATCACATGAGTTAGACCAACAGAATAAATGTTGAAAGACTTTTTCATAAATTAATTAGATGGTATTTTAATTAAAGGTGCAATGTCTTCTTAAACATTGCCTATACTGTTTTAATAAAAAAAAATGAAACATAGAAACATAGAATGTGTCGGCAGATAAGAACCATTCGGTCCATCTAGTCTGCCCAATATTTTTTTTTTTGAGTACTTTTATTAGTCCCCAGTTCCCGGTCTTATAGCTAGGATAGCCTTGTGTCTATCCCACACATGCTTAAAATCATTGACTGTGTTTACCTCTACCACTTCTGCTGGCAGGCTATTCCATACATCCACTACCCTCTCAGTAAAGTAATACTTTCTGATATTACTTTTAAATCGTTGCCCCTCTAATTTAAGACTATGTCCTCTAGTTGTGGTAGTTTTTCTTCTTTTAAATATACTCTCTTCCTTTACTGTGTTGATTCCCTTTATGTATTTAAATGTTTCTATCATATTCCCCCTGTTACGTCTTTCCTCCAAGCTATACATGTTAAGATGCTTTAACCTTTCTTGGTAAGTTTTATCCTTCAACCCATGAACCAGTTTAGTAGCCCTTCTCTGAACTCTCTCCAAAGTATCAATATCCTTCTGGAGATACGGTCTCCAGTACTGCGTACAATACTCCAAGTGAGGTCTCACCAGTGCTCTGTACAATGGCATAAGCACTTCCCTCTTCCTACTGCTAATACCTCTCCCTATGCAACCAAGCATTCTGCTAGCATTTCCTGCTGATCTATTGCATTGCCTACCTACCTTCAAGTCCTCTGAAATTATTACTCCTAAATCCCTTTCCTCAGATGTTGAGGTTAGGACTGTACCAAATAGTCTATATTTTGCTTTTGGGTTTTTACGCCCAAGGTGCATAATCTTGCACTTGTCCACATTAAATGTCAGTTGCCACTGCTCTGACCATTTTTCTAGTTTAGCTAAATCATTTGCCATTTGGCTTATCCCTCCATGAATATCAACCCTGCTGCAAATCTTTGTATCATCAGCAAAAAGACATACTTTGCCAACAAGACCTTCTTCAATATCGCTAATAAAAATATTAAAGAGAATGGGTCCAAGAACAGATCCCTGAGGAACCCCACTAGTAACACGACCTTGGATCGAATATACCCCATTGACTACAACCCTCTGTTGCCTGTCACTCAGCCATTGTCTAATCCATTCAACAATATTGAAATCCAAACTCAAAGATTTCAGTTTATTGATAAGCCTTCTATGTGCGACAGTGTCAAAAGCCTTACTGAAATCTAGGTAAGCAATGTCTACTGCACCACCCTGATCTATTATTTTAGTTACCCAATCAAAAAAATCAATAAGATTAGTTTGGCATGATCTCCCTGAAGTAAACCCATGCTGTCTCTGATCTTGAAATCCAAGCGACTTTAGATGTTCAACAATCCTATTCTTTAACAAGGTTTCCATTATTTTCCCCACTACTGAAGTAAGACTTACTGGTCTATAGTTGCCCGCCTCCTCCCTACTACCTTTCTTGTGAATGGGCACAACATTAGCTAATTTCTAATCTTCTGGAACTACTCCCGTTAACAATGATTGGTTAAATAAATCTGTTAACGGTTTTGCTAGTACACCACTGAGTTCTTTTAATAACTTTGGATGTATCCCATCAGGTCCCATCGACTTATGAACCATTTATTGTGTTAGCAAAAGTGGATGCAAATGCATAAAAGTTCTAAATGTGTCTGTGGTGTCTCATGCTTATGCCATCACTCGTGGCTACATACGGAAATAAACTTATTTTTAAGGGGAGATGTGTAATTTGCATATGAAGCCACAATGTGATGTCATAAGCAGGAGACACCACAGACATTTAAAACATATTTTTCTCTTAATTTACACATTTGCTTGCAGTCCTGTGAACACAATGTATGTATTTATATATATATATATATATATATATATATATATATATATTCTCTACATTTACAGTATAAGGAATTTTTAAGAGGAAAGCACACTCTCTCTAACACACTCTCTAGGAGCAGACTGCCCTTACATATAGCCTGCGACAAAGGGGCAGAGCCAGACAGCCACTCAGGGACATCTGTTTTGTCCTTTGTTGGCAGAGTCCCTTTAATCAAAACAAATAGAAAAAGATTAAAATGGCGCAAATGTATGTCGGTAACCACTGCTACACATTTATAAGTAAGATCAGAAGATATGTGATAAACTATATAGTACAGTATTGTTCCTTTAATCACATTCACTTTAATCAACTATATTTGCTGTGGGGGCTTATGATCATATAATATGATCATATACATATAAATTTATACACTTGGGTAACAATTATAAGAGAAGAAAACTACAACAGTGGAAGGGATTTTTTTTACAGTAAGGACAATTAAGATAGGAAATTCACTTCCTGAAGAAGTGGTTCTAGCAAATACCTTAGTTGCCTTTAAAAGAGGCCTGGATACTTGTTTTAATGAGCCAGAGCATAGAGAGCTATGCATGTTAATATAGGCATTAATATTTATTTAGTGCTTGTTGATCCAAGGAGAAATCTGATTGCAAAGAAGGATTTTTTTCCCCCACTGAAAGCAAAATTCGAAATTGCTGAAGGAGTTTCAGGGTCCACTGCTTATGAATTTGAGAATGACAGCTTCTTTTTTTATATATATTAAAAATTGTCTGTATTTTACCCTATTAGCCAGCTTCCCTTAGATCCCAGCTTTCATCCTATTGGTCTTTCTCCTATTCACTCTGACTTCCTTTGACTTGGACTGGCTGGTTCCTGTTTATTTCCTCCAATTTATTCATGTTTCCTCTGCTTGTGCAGTTGCTGATAGCTGTTAAGATCATTATTTTGTAACCTTTTTCATGCCAAACCAACCATAGAGGACTGGATTCTAAAATAATAAAGCATAACATTCTCTAGGAGGAGAGTGCTCAACAGCTAGAGTGCTAAAGGTTAGGTATTATATGATTCATGATTCTCAACACATCATAACATATGTAATAACAGCACCATGATTCTCAACACATCATAACACATGTAATAACAGCACCTGTAGTGCCAAAGGTTATTCACCAGTGCTGCATAACTACTAAGTGTCCTTTCATGGAACCAGGCCTTTACATTCCTTTTTAATGCCCCTAAATGCCCTTTTTGTAATACTTCCCAATGTTTGCTGTGCATAACAAAGCTGCACTACACTACAATAACTTTTGATGACTGGAACTCCCATAATGTTAAGCAAGTAACATTGCTAGTTGCCAACAGTGGGGTTGCAGTAATAATACAGTATAAAAATTAACTTTAGTTGACTGAATCTACAATAATATTCAACCAGCCATATTGCTAGCTTTACTTTATTGGATTTGTAGTTACTGTCTGAGATTGTTACATTACACACTAACTTTTTTGTTGTTGACTGCAGCTCCCATGATATACAGCTAGCCCATTACTGGCTGAACACCATAGGAATTGTAGATGAGGTAATAGTGGCTAATCTTTACCACTCCAGCTATTGTAAACTTCCCATGATGCTCAGCTGTATGCCGGTGTATCAGCTACTACTACCATGGTTATATAATTGTTCTATACATGGGCAACTTTTGTAACATTTGCTTCCCACCAAGAAAAGGTATTAAAGGTCCCGGAGAGGATATTTTGCACTAATAGCACAATATCCATTGAGCTGTTAGAAGGTGAGTTCTGCCTCCTCATGATATCACTTTGACTGTCATTTACTCCATGGATTTCTTTTCAATAAATTGCTGATTTCCACATGCCGTGAGTCCATTCCGGCTGCCACTGTCCTCAGAGCCGGTCGCTGCTTCTCCAGGATGGGTTGCGTTGCTGCACTTGGCGCCCGCAAGGGCATCCGTCTCTGCCGCTCCGGGTTCGGGGATCTGAACCCGACTTCCTTTCCATCAGCCGAGGGCAATGGAGGGCATCGCCTGTCCCTTCCGAACGACGCTCGCCTATCTCTTAGGAGCGACTGACCCATGTTCAACTGCTGTTCACATGGAACCCTTCTCCACTTCGGCCTTCAAAGTTCTCGTTTTAATATTTGCTACTACCACCAAGATCTGCACAAGCGGCGGCTCCACCCAGGCCCTCGCCCGAGGCTCTCAGCGATGGCCAGATATGGGCACAACGCTCCAACACCATCCATTTTCAGGGCTAGTTGATTCACACACTCCTTAGCAGATTCCGACTTCCATGGCCACCGTCCTGCTGTCTATATCAACCAACACTCTGGGTCTTATGAGCGTCGGTATTGGGCACCTTAACCCGGCGTTCAGTTCATCCCGCAGAGCCAGTTCTGCTTACCAAAAGTGGCCCACTTGGCGCTGAAGGCCAGCGAGCTGGGCTTCTTACCCACTTAAAGTTTGAGAATAGGTTGAGATCATTTCGGCCGCTTTACCAGATAAAACTGCAGAGCGGTGAGCGTCAGCTATCCTGAGGAAGGATAATAGTCTTTAGCCCCTATACCTAGGTCGGACTACCGATTTGCAAGTCAGGACCGCTATGGACCTCCACCAGAGTTTCCTCTGGCTTTGCAGAACCCAGGCATGGTTCACCATCTTTTGGGTCCTATCGCTCGCTCACGCTCCCCCTCTGGTACAGGGCCGGCAAGACAGGCTGGTGGTGTGCCCGCCGCATGGGGTGACGGGATTCCACCTCAGTTGGGGCACCCCAGCCCTCACCTTCATTGCACCGCAGGGTTTAGTTGTGAGCCCTACGAGTCGCGCACGCATTAGACTCCTTGGTCCATGTTTCAAGATGGGTCGGATGGGTCACCGACATTGCCGCAGACCCCTGGCACCCGTGGGTCCTCCCACCTTGGTGGTGTAGGTGCGGCTGGGGTGCACTGAGAGCAGTCTGCCCAGGTTGACAGCCGTGCTGGGAGCAGGGGCCCCTGGTTCTGCGGGGGGAGGGCGCGGACGCGGTCTGCTTCCTCGGCCCCGGGTGATGACGACGCTGCATCCTGTAAAGCCCGGGAGACAGACGAGGCTCGCACACCGCCCCCCCCCCCGGGCCTTCCCAGCCAATACTGGCTAGTTCGAAGTGTTGATGATCAATGTGTCCTGAAATTCACAGTAATTCTCACAGCTAGCTGCGTTCTTTATAGATGCACGAGCTGAGTGATCCACCGCTAAGAGAAGCGAGCGACTCCTCTCCTTCCGGAGAGCTTCTTTGCGTGGGACCGCTGTGGTCTGGGGGGGGGGGGGGGGGGCGGGCCTTTCCCCTCGTCTTGGTCGGCAGAGGCAAAGGCACAAAAGTGAGCAGACAGCGCGTGGCCGTCAGTTTGCCCTGTTGCACGGGGGGACTTCCAAACCTTTCGCCCCGCCGCCCCCAGGAGACCCAGGGAGCGGGATGAGCGGTACCAGGTTCAGTCATGAGGGAAGCAGTTCCTCTTCTGCCCCTAGCTGCGGTGGGATATAGGGGGGACGGGTGGGCAGCGGCGGGAGGTGCCTTCTCCCCGGGCCCTTCCCCGAAGGCTGCGCATGGCTTGTGGGGTTCCCTCGTTCTCGCCTCCTCTGGGAGTCGGGCCCAGTCGGGTGCCCCTCCCTGCCTTCTCTGCCACTCACACAGCTCGGAGGCCTGCACAGGCCAAGGGGGTTCCCCTCGCCCTCGGGCGGGAGAGTCCCCAAAGAGGGCTGCTGGGTAGTGTGTTTCCGACAGAGGCGTTCCCGGCTCCCGAGGTTATCTAGAGTCACCAAAGTGGCCGGGGGATGGGCCCCCGGATTGGTTTGATCTGATATATGCACGCATCCCTGGGGGTCAGTGCTCGTCGGCATGTATTAGCTCTAGAATTACCACAGTTATCCAAGTAACAGATGGAGCAATCAAAGGAACCATAAATGATTTAATGAGCCATTCTCAGTTTAACTGTACCGGCCGTGTGTACTTAAGTGCATGGCTTAATCTTTGAGACAAGCATATGGTACTGGCAGGATCAACCAGATAGCCCTGCGGAGACAGTCTACAAAAAGAACGCCGTGGTGGGGTTGGGTAGCCACCAGGGCTGGAGTGCGCCTGTGGAAAAATGAGGAGTGGTCCGGAGGGGACAGCCGGGACTGGGTCCCTCCAGCTGGTGGTACTGGCTGCAAAACGGTAACGCTCCGTGGCGGGTAGGTGGGGGGGGGACTGCCCAGGAAAAACGTTCGACCACCTGGAAGCAATGGCTGGCCTCAGGGAGCAAGTTCGACTTCCAGAGATGGCAGCTTGAGAAAAAAGCTCCATAGCCTTCAGACTGCCAGACAAGGCCAACGCAGAGTTCCAGGACGATGGCATCTCTGTCCCACTCGCTGCACCAAGCAACCCACAGGGGACCGAAGGGCATGGCGAAGCCCAGACAGAGTTCCAGGACGACGAAGGCTTGGTGCCCCCGGAGAGGCCCAGGCAGAGTTCCATGAGGGACGGGGCCAGGACAGAGGGGTCCCCCGCTGGCCTCCAGAGTGCACTACCCCCTCTGCTGCACATTCCGTGGCCGAATTTCAACTTTTTTCCAGCAGTCCCCCAGCGTGCAGGGGGGAACGGGGCCAGGCCAAAATTTGGTGAATTTACACCCAATAATATATATATATTTTTATAAAGCTCCATGCCCTTAAGGGGACCGGACCGGACTGGCCGGCGGGGCCCAGCCAGAGTTCCATGATGACAGTTGCTGTGTCCTGCTCACTGGATCGAGTTTCCCTTCGTGACACGCACTCGCAATATGGAGCAGTTTAATAAGCCAGCAAGTGAACCCACTGCCCAAAAGGGAGTGCATGGACAGTTAGTAAATGAATTGACGCCCCCCCCAAAAAAAAGTTTTTTTAAAAAAGCTCCATGACCTTCAGGAGAACGGTCAGGGTGGCGACTCGCAGCCAGAGTTCCACAGCGATGGGTGCTTTGTCCCGCTCACTGGACCATGTTGGATAAGGAGTTATCCAACCAGGGAAAGGTTTGTAGTGGCAGGGCACCAAACTGCCTTACGCCTGCTACGTGTTACCTTCCTCCGGGCGGTACTAAACCATACTGGGATCGTGACGCCTGCTACATGTTACCAGGCAGACTTTTTTTCCCACCTATCCAAATCTGCCTGACGCATGCCACATGTTACCAGGCAGGCTTTTTTTTCTGCCTATCCTAATCTGCCTGACGCCTGCTACATGTTACCAGGCTTTTTCTCCCGCCTACGGGGGTGGTGCTGGCTGTGCGGGAGCCACTATAAATGCGGCTGCAGGGTGGAGCAGAGGAGCTGTTTTAACGGGGCAGTAGCAGAGGAGCTGTGTGACCGGGGCTGGAGCAGAGGAGCTGTTTGAACGGAGCAGGTGTCGGTGTTTCTTTGACTGAATACAGAGTTTCTTTCACCGAATCCCTCTAGTCAGGTAAGGTGCACTGTTACTGGAGGTGGTCAAGTGGTTCATGTCCCCGACACTTGATTGGCGGGGGCGGGAGGGTGTTCAACCAGACACAGCCTTAATACCCATCAATAGCCGGGCACATTTTTTTTAAAAAAGTTCCATGACAGGGGACCGGACAGGGTTGGCGACGCCCAGCCAGGGTTCCACTGTGATGGGCGCTTTGTCCCGCTCACCGGACCCGGCTCCCCAAGGGACGTGCATGTGCATATGGAGCAGTTTGACGAGCAAGCAAGCGAACAAACAGCCCAAAAGGTGCCCAAGGGGTGCATGAACAGTTAGTAAATGAATTGACACTAAAAAAAAATAATGTTTTTTAAAAAGCTCCATGACCTTCATGACCTTGCAACACCCAGCCAGAGTTCCACGACGAAGGGTGCTTTGTCCTGCTTACCTAGTCAGGTAAGGTGCACTGTTACTGGAGGTGGTCAAGTGGTTCATATCCCCGACACTTGAACGGGAGGGGGGGGACTGGGGGGCGACCGGACACTGCCTTAATACCAGTCAATAGCCTGGCGCATTTTCCATTGCCACTACTATATATATAGTGATTATATATGTATATATCTATATAGATATATAGATATATACTGAGATCTATACACAATAACAAGAGGAGTGCACTGTTGATATAGACGGGTAAGATGAACCCGGTAGATGACTGGATAACTACACTGATGCAGGATACAGAAGTTGTGCCAAAGGATACGATAGGTCTTGTACACTAGGATACACCAAATAGGATATACACCATCGTACTTCAACACGAATGAGGTTATACAAGAGACATGTTGCACTTGTAATCCAACAATGCATTGGTTAATCAAGCAGGAATCATACAACACTTGTAATCCAGCAATGGAAAGGTTAATAAAGCAGGAATCATACAGCACTTGTAATCCAGCAATGAGCTGGTCAGTGAAGCAGGAATCATACAGCACTTGTAATCCAGCAGTGAGATGGTTAAATGCAGCAGTAATCATACAGCACTTGTAATCCAGCAGTTAGATGGTTAAATGCCACAGACAATCGAAGGGTCAAAAAACAAGCCAGGGTCAGTGTCACAAGCAAACAGCAATTTGAATAAACTGTCCAGCATCAGGAAAACCAGATAAATAGCAAAACGATATACAGACCGGGGCAAAGGGGCAAAGGCAAACGGAGAATAGTCAGAAGGTAATCCGAGGTCAGCAACAGGAAAAATACGCTAGACTCATGAGAACCACCAAGTAAGGAGTGCATGGTGATTCTGCCTTTTAAATCACCATGCACTGGATGCAACATGCGTGACGTCATCGGGAGCACGCCTTTGTGATTATTGGTAGTAGTGGCGTGGGCACGCTATAGGAGAGCAGCAGAGATCTCTGCTGGCATAGGACAGGTAAGTAGTAGCGGTATTCATGGAATCTACTGAGCGGTAGATTGTGACATTAATCTGGTGGATTCTCCTATGCACTCAACCTCCTCTGACGACACAATTTCTCCCCAAACTCAAGGTATGGCACTGAATGCTGCCAAACATTCTATCCCTTCTAAGGAGGACTTCCACACTATAGTCGTGGGTATAAAAGACATAAAACAAGTGGCACCACAATTAACCCATTGAAGGACTTGACAGGCTTATCCGCAGACATGATGGCAATAGACCCCAGAATCATAATGACAGAGCAGATGGTCTCAAATCTTGAAGATGAGTACATAGGCCCAGACAACCACAACCTAGCATCACACAAAGCTTTCTTCAGAGAATGCTGGAAGACTTTGACAACAGATGTAGGCACAACAACATTAGGGTATGGGGATTAATCCCCTTGTAACATCTACTAATGACGTTAGTAAACCTGTTAAACACAAAACTTGAACTGCAATTAGACACACCTATCTACATTGAAAGGGCACATAGAGCTTTAAGGCCACAGGGTGCCCCGACAAGAGAGGTAATCTGCTGTTTGCCAAATTTCCAGATTAAAGAAGACAAACTTTGCAAAGCCAGGGCCCATAGGCTGTGACCTGTTAACAACCAGTAGGTGGACCTTTTTCAATATCTGTGGTGGATTATCCTCCAAAAACACTGATTAGTCCAGTCGCACACTAATGTATCAACAGCCCACGATATCACCTATAAGTGTGGATTTCCTTTCAGCCTTACAATTAACATGGGCAAAGATACACGTCATCAGGCATAATGAACATAACAATCCCAAACTGGCTGGACCCAGAATACAAGACACAGGCGCGACTGCCATCTTAGATAATTAACAAGCCAGCCAGGCCATGAAATTAATTCTCCCAGGGAAGGTCTAGGTCACAAAGAGACTCATGGGCCAGAGAGGCATTTAATAGTCCTACTTTTTGTGCTCACATACCTCCTTCTCTTTCCCCTTTGTTGGTGTCAGGTGGGCTCATTAACTAGGGCATAACACCTGTTAAATATCTGCAGTTTATTGCAAACAGGGCTTTTGCACTAAAGCTGAATGCCTGACTTCTCAGAGCTGCTTCATCTGTTCTGGATCCTCAGCTGCAGCTGACTTAAACTTCTACTACAGATCCACTGCTTTTAGCTGCTCTGAATTTCAACCATTTCAAGGAACTGGGAAACTGAACCTGGAAGGCTCAACCAGCCAGGGGAAGTTTTTCAGAATCTCCTGAGACCATCTGGCTACAGCAATTTCCCTGCTTAGTAACCCTCTTAAGGATTTTTCTGCTTAGTAATCCTCTCAAGCAGGACAAGCAGGGCTCGACAAACCCTGGCGCCAGGTCGACAATTAGACCTGGCGCCCAGTAAAGGAGCATCTCCCTGCTATCAGTTTTTTGTTTTATATATTTTGTTATGTCATCGGAACGCGAGGGAGCAGAGTGTGCACTGTAAATATTTCCTGCTCCACCCCCTCGTGTCAGAGCACACCAGTAGCTTGCAGATGGTCTTTACCTGTTTGTCAGGCTTGGAGCTTGCCGGAGCAGAAATCCCAGAGATAGTGATAGAATTACCCAACTTTTTTTTCTTTAAAAACAAACAAACTTCTAGTTTGTGTGTGTATGTATGTGTCTGTCTGTGTTTGTGTGTGATTGTGTCTGTGTGAGTATGTACATATGTGACTATCTCTGTGTGTGTATGTGACTGTCTCTGTGTGTGTGTGTATGTATGTGAATGTCTATCTGTCTATACAGTGGATATAAAAAGTCTACACACCCCTGTTAAAATGTCAGATTTCTGTGCTGTAAAAAAATGAGACAAAGATAAATCATTTCAGAAATTTTTCCACCTTTAATGTGACCTATAAACTGTACAACTCAATTGAAAAACAAACTGAAATCTTTTAGGTAGAGGGAAGAAAAAATATAAAAATAAAATAATGTGGTTGCATAAGTGTGCACACCCTTAAACTAATACTTTGCTGAAGCACCTTTTGATTTTATTACAGCACTCAGTCTTTTTGGGTATGAGTCTATCAGCATGGCACATTTTGACTTGGCAAAATTTGCCCACTCTTCTTTGCAAAAATACTCTAAATCTGTAAGATTGCGAGGGCATCTCCTGTGCACAGCCCTCTTCAGATCACCCCACAGATTTTCAATCGGATTCAGGTCTGGGCTCTGGCTGGGCCAAACTTTAATCTTCTTCTGGTGAAGCCATTCCTTTGTTGATTTGAATGTACGCTTTGGGTTGTTGTCATGCTGAAAGATGAATTTCCTCTTCATGTTAAGCTTTCTAGCATAAGCCTGAAGGTTTTGTGCCAATATTGACTGGTATTTGGAACTGTTCATAATTCCCTCTATCTTAACTAAGGCCTCAGTTCCAGCTGGAAAAAAAACCAGCCCCAAAGCATGATGCTGCCACCACCATGCTTCACTGTGGGTATGGTGTTCTTTTGGTGATGTGCAGTGTTGTTTTTGCGCCAAACATATCTTTTGGAAATATGGCCAAAAAGTTCAACCTTGGTTTCATCAAACCATAACACCTTTTCCCACATGCTTTTGGGAGACTTCAGATGTGTTTTTGCAAAATGTAGCCTGGCTTGGATGTTTTTCTTCCTAAGAAAAGGATTTGGTCTTGCAACTCTACCCCATAGCCCAGACATATGAAGAATACGGGAGATTGTTGTCACATGTACCACACAGCCAGTACTTGCCAGATATTCCTGCAGCACCTTTAATGTTGCTGTAGGCCTCTTGGTAGCCTCCCAGACCAGTTTTCTTCTCGTCTTTTCATCAATTTTGGAGGGAGCTCCAGTTCTTGGTAATGTCACTGTTGTGCCATATTTTCTCCACTTGATGATGACTGTCTTCACTGGTTTCCATGGTATATCTAATGCCTTGGAAATTATTTTGTACCCTTCTCCTGACTGATACCTTTTAACAATGAGATCCCTCTGGTGCTTTGTAAGCTCTCTGTGGACCATGGCTTTTGCTGTGGGATGCGACTAAGAAAATTTCAGGAAAGACCAAATAGAGCAGCTGAACTTTATTTGGGGTTAATCAGAGGCACTTTAAATGATGGCAGGTGAATGCTGACTCCTATTTAACATGATTTGGAATGTGATTGCTTAATTCTAAACACAGCTACATCCCCAGTTATAAGAGGGTGTGCACACTTATGCAACCACATTATTTTATTTTGATATTTTTTCTTCCCTCTATCTAAAAGATTTCAGTTTGTTTTTTAATTGAGTTGTACAGTTTATAGGTCACATTAAAGGTGGAAAAAGTTCTGAAATGATTTATCTTTGTCTAATTTTTTTACAGCACAGAAACTTGACATTTTAACAGGGGTGTGTAGACTTTTTATATCCACTGTATATGTATATGAATGTATCTGTGTGGGAATGTATGTAACTGTCTCTCCCTGTGTGCGTATGTATGTTTATGATTGTCTGTGTGTGTGTGTATGGGACTGTGTGTGTGTATGTATGTATGTATGTGACTGTCTCTCTGTGTGTGTATTGTGGCAGTTAGAGAAGCTTTCTATGTAAGCAGCAGGTTGGCGTGCTCTCTATTTCCAGCATGAAAGGGCCTTTTCAGGTGGAATTAAATGACCTAGAAAGCAATGGTTAAAGGTCAGCCACTGAAGGCAGAGGAGAGTCTAGAGAGAGAGAGAGGAGGTAGTTAAGCCTGATGCCATGAGACTCTGCCAGAAAAAAGTGTGACTGACTCTGTGTGTTTGTGGGTGTGTATGTGTGTGACTGTCTCTGTGTTTATGTCTGTGTGTGTGTATGTGACTGTCTCTCGTGTCTGTGTGTGCATGTGTAATACCAGAGGGGCACATACCGTGATTTAGATGGGAACCTCATTTTTAGAACAAGACAACACTTGCCAGACACCACATATACCGAAGAACCACACAATAAAGGCAAGCTTCAGTAATAATAGCGGCACTAGTGTCTGCAGAGGCCAGAATACAGGAGCAAACAATAGCAAACAGCAAGCCAGGTCAGGGAAGCCAGAGAGGATGTGAAGTCAAATGTACAAGCTGGGTAAGGGTCCAGAGATCAGGATAGTAAAAATAAGGATAGCTGGGTCAAGGGTTCCAGAAGTCATCAAAGTCCAAAAAACAAGCCAGGTCAGAACACATGTTCAGCAGGAGAAGTCAAAGAAACAAGCTGGGTCAGGGAGTCAGGAGAGCAGGAAGAAATTGCTGGGTACAAATCTTAGGTAATATCCAAGAGATTTAAGAATTAAGCGAACTGCCATTTTAAAGGGCTATAGTCCCGCCCCCATGATATGTATGAGGTTCGCCTAGCCGCCCGTCTCCATAGGGATGTGGGAGACATAAGAGAAAGAATGTTGCGGCATATGCACACTAGGATCCACCGGTGGGCACGCACTACTCGCACTTTTCCTGCTTCGTAACCCTCTCTAGGGTGTTCCTGCTTAGTTACCCTTCTCAGGTCTCACCCTTACCTATGGCCTTTTCTACAGTCCCTGCTATAGCTCTTATATTATGGCTGGTTGAGCTTCCCAGGTCCAGTTTCACAGTTCCTGGACAGGGTAGACATTCAAAATGAGCTTAAGCAGAGGATCAGGAACAGCAGAAGCAGCTTTCAGAAGTCAGGCATCCAACTCCAATGTAAAAGCAATGCTTGCAATAAACTGCAGATATTTAACATGGTTTTGTTGCAAAAGTTATCGAGCGCAACTGAAACCAACAGAGGGGAAGAAATACAAGCAAACAAAGGTAGGGAAGCCTTTAGAAGAGGAAGGCGGTATGTAAGCACAAATATTAGGATATTTAAATGCATGAGTCAGGAGTTCAGGGTAGAACCCTGACACTTATGCTCTTGTTCCTTGCTAAATTCCCCTTTTGTCTATGCTACAGTCCTTATTCCAATCCTTATTTCTTTGTTTCAATATCTGTTCTAACCCTGCACAATGAATAATAATAATAGAGCAATGATGGCTACATAACTAGAAAAAAAGGGAGAGGCGGGGGTAACCCGAATGTAAATATAATAACAAAAAGAGAACAGAACAAAAAGCAGTATAGCTTTCAGGAAAAGATGGCAGTAAGAAAACTTTAAAAAATAGTGCATACCACTTTAATGGATAATTTAGTTAACACCTTCCCAACAATGGACGTGCCTGACACGTCCTGTAGTGAAACGAAAAAACGCTCTAACAGTGCTGGTATATTGCCTTGATGATGTTGCCTTGATAATGGTTAGATTAGCTGTTAGGGTTAAAATTAAATAATTTTTACCATGAGGGATACGGTTAAAATTAAATTATATTAAGGGATAGCATAAGGGTTAGAGTTGGGGTTAAATTTAAGGTTAGGGTTACATTTAGGGTTCAGGTTGGGGTCAAAAGGTTAATATAGGAAAAAAACACTATTTTTGTTTTTTGCCCCATAACCAGAAAACTGCAGAAAAATATGGAAACATGCATATTTCTGAACTCGGACAACATTTAGAAACTATTTAGATTGCGTCTTTTTTAATGATTGTATTTGTGTAAATTATATTTTAGGTCAAAGTTAGAAAAAGTGTATTTTTTTTTTTTTAGTAATTTATAAGATATGATGAACATAATGGTATCTGATGAAAGACCTTCTTATGAAAATAAAAACAACATATAATTTGTGTGGGTACAGGATGTGAGAGAGAAGAAAATTATAGCTAAACACAAACACCCCCGAAATGTAAAAACAGCCCTTGTCACCAAGGGAAAGCCAAGGTCAAAATTGATTGTCACTAAGGGGTTAAATAGCAGAATAACATAGAATTAAGTGGTTTGCCAAATATCCCCAGCAGCTGCTAGGACACACACAACAACGTACAACATCTAATGACAGGACAGACAGGGGACCACCATATATTACAAATTGTAGATTGCAAGTACAGTGGTAATTTGTGGTTCACAGCACATAAAACATTTAAAAACACCAAAGAGTACAGCACACTCTGCCAACCAAAATTATGTACAATAAGAAATAAATAAACTTCTGCATATCATTTTTAAAGCCTATGGTCGAGTAAGTAGCAGTCTTTTCCCAAATCCCGATAATGCCAGTATTGTCCAGATTAGAGAAATAATAATGGGGAGTACTGCTTATAATTACTATAGGAAAGAAGAGTTTAGATCCCAAAAGAATCAAACATCAATATTGACAGCTGGAACTGACAAGCAGCCAGTACTGAAAGTATCAGTTGCTAACTACAATGCTGGTACATGGTTGAGTCGTGACAATATGAAGTTAATGAATAATAACATGCAACCAGATTAGAATAGTACATCTATCCCTTCCCTAATGACTGCAATCATAATAGGCCCCATTTGAAATCAATGAAACTCCCACTGGAGATCTTCCCTGACAGAGTTTATAACCATGCACTCTTCAAGGTCCTACTACCAAACATTAACCAGGGTCTTTATCACAACATTTCTACAATGCTGCGAACTTCAATCGACAGAAAGCCACCTGTAATTTTTGAAGCAGCACAACTATTGCAATCATAGCTATCAGTTAACGGGGAATAACTGCCTATCACTGAGACATGCTATATTTGCCTGCACTACACAAAAATACTCCAGGCAGACGAAAATAATGGTGGCCGCCATGCAGTTGGGGGTGCCGCCGAGGAGTACAAGAGAGTACCTAACCATGACTGCAGATAGGTTATTTTCATCCACACTCGCTTGCCATCCTTGATTGGAATATTTAAGTACACCAGATGTACCCAAGTGGTATGGGAGGCCCACAAGAGTGGTGCAAGAGGGCTCTCTAAAGTACAAGGGGGAAAAAACACAAACATAACAAATAACATAATTTACACAAGAAATATTAAAACTAGAAACATCACATCAACACACACTTTCAAACCAGATACCTACCAGATGTTACTGGCAAAAAGAAAACAAATAGCTGACATAATCAACTTTAAAAACTGTCTAATACACCAAACTCACCCATATACTAACAATTAGGAGACAACCAGACAGCCAGCATGCTGAACCATATTGCTGAAGCTTTTATATATTATGCCTCTTTGCACAACTTGCATCCATCTGTCACAACCCATGAATGCCATCAACAAACACGAACCATAAAGCAATACATGATACAACATATTAAAATGGAAATAAACTTAAGTTTTATCATCTACATATTTAAAGTCATCATCATTAGGTAAAACATATAGATGGAGCATTTTAAAGATAAATTGTGTAGTTTACCTAATTTTATATCATCTTTCCTTCTCTGTGAAAGCAAAAACAGGTGCCATCTTTGATACAGTATTTTTTGCTTTGCTTTTTTTCGTCACAGCTCAATCATGAATAAATGTAGTCGAAAATAACCTGCTCCCATGTCTGTTGGACCTCTTCCCGACACTGCAAATGTCTCTTCTCCAATATTTCTTCAGTGATATCAGAGCAACGATAATAAAATGGTCGACACCTATAGGTCGCCAGCAGTGGGTTCAGAGAGATGCTCACAGAACCCTACTCAATAAATATCATGCACTCACTGACATCCTTCCCATCACACATGATTCCTATCCATCATAAGGTATCACAAATAGCTGGGGTTTTCAAGTAGTCAAACCCATGGAACGCATCTGCATCAGTTTCTATGAGTAGGCAAAATGATCCCTCTACAAAAACTCACACCTTTCCCAACAGATTTCAACACCACCAACTAAATTATATAATTTACAATATTTCCCCCACCCACAAGATCTTGAGAGACCTGACGACAAAACAGAGTACACACAAACTGACACCCCAAGACATGGTATCTCACTCCTGTACTCACTCCTTTTCTACAATGCACATGCACCCTTGCCACTGTACATTGGAAAATTGGAGATGGCACTTATCCCTCTCCCCATAACAGTGAACAGATATTCTACAATAGTCATCATGTATTCATATCAACAAAACTACTGCATATAAGCTGCTCAACATGTGGTACACCACTCTTACAAAACTCCACACAATGATCTCTTTTGGCAATGCTCACCAGCAATGGGAACCATGCTCCATTTGTGCAGCAAAATCACTCCTGTTTAAACCAGTATATCAACTGCTACCCCACACATCCATGACCACTTCTAAATATAAGAAGTCAATATTCCCAAGTTTATTATCAGTAGTAAGATGTACGTTAGGTGCTAGTGTAACCGTTGTGGTACCCTTTTTCCATCTATAACAGGGGCGTCCAACGTGCTGCACGCGGGCCAATCAAGGTGCGGCCCGACTGAGCTCTGCTCTGGTAGTGGCACCTCGAACTGCACACCACACGGGAAGCTGCGTCAGGAACAAAGTTCCCTACACAGAGCGGTGCTGCTCTCATGCACATATCCCTTCCTCTACCCTACACGTGAGGTCATGCGCAAGAGTCAGAGGGAGGGAAGAAGCGCACCGGCAGCATGAAGCTAACAGGGAGTCCACAGCCCTGTTTTAAAAAAAAAAATAGAAAACTGTTAGGTAAGTGTGTGTTTTCAAGTGTGTGTATATATGTGTATGTATGTGTGGGGTAAGTGTATGTATGTTAGTGTGTGTGTGTGTGTGTATAAATGTGTATCTGGGGTAAGTGTATGTATGTATGTATGTATGTATGTATATATGTGAGTGTGTGTGTATAAATGTGTATGTGGGGTAAGTGTTTGTATGTGAGTGTGTGTATAAATGTGTATCTATGTGAGTGTGTGTTAAGTGCGTGTGGGGTAAGTGTATGTATGTGAGTGTGTGTGTATAAATGTGTATCTATGTGAGTGTGTGTTAAGTGGGTGTGGGGTAAGTGTATGTATGTGTGTGTATAAAATGTGTGTGTGGGGTAAAGTGTATGTATGTAAGTGTGTGTGTGTATAAATGTGTATGTGTAGTAAGTGTATGTATGTGAGTATGTGTGTATAAATGTGCATGTGTGGCAAGTGTATGTGTGTATAAATGTGTATGTGTGTGTGGGGTAAGTGTGACTCTCTGTGTGGGAAGGGGGGGGTAAGTGTGACTGTGTATGCATGTGTGTGTTTGTCGTTAATGTGAACGCTGCACATTAGTGTGAATTATTTATCACACACATGTATATAATTATATGTATTATTCTCTGAATGAATGAAAAATGAATGCGGCCCATGCACACATATATTTCTAGTGAAGTGGCCCTTTGCAGAATAAACTTGGACACCCCTGATCTATAATGTCTTGATGGCTTAGAATTTAGCAGGGCTAACCATACAAATATCTTTTTGCAACAATATTATATAGATCGGCAGTTTTTTATATTTATTTAAAAAATAGGGATTTGGAAGCAATAACCTTTTGTCTTTTAAAATATTTGATTGAATATAAATAAATGTAGATGTAACCCCTCTGAGATTACAATAATTTCTGCTGTGTCACTGACTACCCTGCAGTTTTGTGTGGTGCCCAGCAGATGGCGAGCTTTAGAGAACAAGACTAAAAACAAAGACCCTGACTCCACAGGGGTATAGGTGGGCCTGCGCAAACACCTGTTACATAGATAATTTAAGAAAAACCTTAATAATCCATTATAATAAAAAGTAAATCAAGTTAAATATATATTCTTGCAATGAGTAAAATAAAATCACATACCCTCCTCATTTACAGGTTAATCTTTCATTCTGTGTTAATGCAGATGCATCAACATAGTCTAAAAAAATATATAATATAATAAAAAAGGTAACTATGGTTTACTTTGGGGTAAACCTCAGTCAATTAAGAAAATATTTATTAACCTTAAGTCTTGATTTCTTGGCAAATAGAAAAGCAGGGGCGTTGCTAGGTCTTCAGATGATCTGGGGCTAGAGCCAAGATGTGCTCGGTCACACACACGCTTTCTCTTTCTGTCTCTCTTTCTCACACATGCCGTCTCTCTCTCTTTCTCACACATACCGTCTCTCTCTCTTTCTCACACATACCGTCTCTCTTTCTCACACACACCGTCTCTCTCTCTCTCACACACACCGTCTTTCTCTCTCTCACACACACCGTCTTTCTCTTTCTCACACACAACGTCTCTCTCTTACGCAAACACCCTTACACACACACATGCACTTACGCAAAAACCCTTACACACACACGCAAACACCCTGACACACACATTGAGACACCCAGACGCACACATTGAGACACACACACACACATTGAGACACCTACACACACATTGAGACACCCACACACATTCACACACATTGAGGTCCCCACACACATTCACACACATTGAGGTCCCCACACACATTCACACACATTGAGACACCCAGACACACCCAGACACATACTTACACACATTGAGACACCCAGACACATACTTACACACATTGAGACACCCAGACACACAGTTACACACATTGAGACACCCAGACACACAGTTACACACATTGAGACACCCAGACACACATTGAGACACCCACACACATACACACACATTGAGGTTCCCACACACATTCACTTACACACATTGAGACACCCAGAGACACACTTACACACATTGAGACACCCAGACACACATTTACACACATTGAGACACCCAGAGAAACACTTACACACATTGAGACACCCAGACACACACTTACACACATTGAGACACCTAGACACACACTGAGACACCCAGACACACGCTTACACACATTGAGACACCCAGACACACACTAACACACATTGAGACGCCCAGACACACACTTACACAGATTGAGACACCCAGACACACATTGAGACACCCAGACACACACTTACACACATTGAGACACCCAGACACACACTTACACATATTGAGACACCCTGACACACACAGCTAGACACCCACACACAGTCACACATTTCTTCTATTTTTTTTTTTTACTTACCTTACAGTTGGTCCGTTATCCAGGATCTTCTGCCGGATGTCACCTGACAGCGCGACGGGGCGGAGCTTGCACCCGTCGCGCTGTGGTCTCTATGGCCGGGAGGTACGTTTACAGCAGGCACATGCCTGTGGGCTGCACCTCAAGGAGGAGAGGCTAGGGAGAGAGCTCCCTATAGCAGCCTCTCCTCCCGATCATTGTTTTTTAAACAATACTTTAGCCCCAGAGTCTCCATTCGAGGCTATGAAGGTGGGACTCGGGGCTATAGCCCCAGTAGCCCACCCCTAGCGACGCCTCTGTAGACAAGGCCATGACAAAATAATGAGGGGCATGACCTGGCTGAGCAGGACAAAATGGCATCTATAGTTTAAAATTGTACTTGCGAAGCTGGGCGTGAAGCTAGTTTGATAACAGAAAGAACACAGTTGAAGAAACAACATTTTGTTGTATGTAACAAGGTAGAAAGGTAGAAGAAGGGGGTGGGGGGGGGGGGGGGGGTAACCTGTCCTTTCTGCAGGCAAACAAAAACTGTAATTTCTCTAAGTGCCCATGACACTACCACTTAGAAAGAGAGTGGGGCCATGTACCACAGTCTAAAAATAAAACAATTCTAATAATACATATAAAATATACAGAAATATACAATTATGGGATTTCCCCCAGACCCCTCGTTCTCCCCTCACCTGCCACTGAATGGAGCTACCTAGATAGAACTATTTTGTCATATTGTCTGTCTTTTTATGTTTTCTATCTATGTATGTATATGAATTTCTTATATTAACTGCCATTATCAATTATGCCTTGACCTTGTATACAGCCTCGTAAACTGTGTTAAGAAACTTTTTGTATTACATTATATTGCTAATAAAGAAAGAAAGAGAAAAAAAATTATGGGATTTGCTTGAAAATAAGACAATTTTATTTTAAGAGCAAATACTCTGAACTTATTTTATCCTCCCAAGGCAAAGGTATGGTGCATAACAATAAATGGCTAAAGTAGTCTATGTCCCTGTACAGTGACACCTGTGAAAAGTACATCTAACTAGCAGACAACCTTATTGTTTAAAACACACTTGGCTATGATATGACCAAGACCACAAAGCCAATAACAAGAAGAGGGTAAACTCAAAACCCACATGATTTCTAATATTAGACCCACACACGAAGAAGTTCGACATTGATAATGTCTATTGAAATGTTACTTTCACACCTGATGCTGACTTGTTTATTATGCCCCCTTTCCGTCTTCATCTAGGAAGGACATTACCTCAACTAGACAACTCAGGCAATTCCAGGTTCTCTCCCATACTAATGACCACTGGGAAAGTCAAATCCATGTACAGGCAGCGCTTCCCTTCTAATGGCAAGAGCATCGGAAGTGAAAGTATTTCACTTCCGATGCTCTAGGGGGAGCCAATCGATGCCGGCACAACAGATCTATGTGATCTGTGTGCAGGCATGTATGGTAAGTGCTCTGATGAGCACTTATCATACTGTCAAATCCAATATTAGTAAATATTGCCTTTGACAAGTATTGATCTGCCTCCCTCACCTTACTAGTTTTAGTAAGGGAGAGAGACAGATCAGATAAAGTAAAAAATAAAATAAAATAATAAAAAAAATATTTAATACAATTTTAACCACCAAGGGCTTTTATAAAAGCCATTTAACCCCTTCCCTGCCATTGATCGCTGTGTACGCAGTGATCATACACAGCAGCACATTTTTTGCTGTCTGTGCATTTTTTAGGGGTTCATTTTTTTTTTACTGTAATTCATTACAGTATAAAAAAAAGCTCTTTTAAGAGAGATTAACCCCTTTCTTGCCATAGATCACTGCCTAAGCAGCGATCTGACGCAAATGCAGCAATCTTGCTGCAGAAGCATTTTTAATTTTTTTTAAACTTTTTTATTACACCCGTCACGTGTTAATTATACCCGCTAGGGGACTACGTTTAACGTAAAAAAATTTTTTTTAGCTGTCTGACCGCATGTATAGCGATCAGTAACAGCTGATAAGTGACAAAGGCGGGTTGGCGTTTGCTTAGATGAGCATCACCATTCGTCTGGTTAGATCAATATTTGTAAATATTTGATCTGACCCGTGTTGATCTGCCTCCCTCTCACTTGAGTTTTAGTGAGGGAGGGAGACAGAGCTGTATAATGTAAGTTTTTAATTATAATATATTTAATTGAATTGAGACCCAAAGGCTTTTATAAAAGCCGTTTCCAGTATTTAACCCCTTCCCTGCAATTGATCGCTGTGTACGCAGTGATCTTACACAGCAGCACATTTTTTGCTGTCTGTGCATTTTTTTAGGGGTTATTTTTTTTTACTTTGATTTATTACAGTATATCAAAGGCTCTTTTAAGAGCTATTAACCACTTCCTAAGCAGCACATATGGTCACTGCCTAAGCAGTGCATATGGTCACTGCCTAAGCAGCGCATATGGAGCAATCTAGTCGCAGAAGGATTTTTTTTTTGCTATCAGCATTTTTTTTGTCAGACTCGCTAGGGGTTAGTTATACCCACTAGGGGATTACGTGTATTCCTTTTGAAGCTGTCTGAACGCGTGTATAGCGATCAGTAACAGCCGATCAGTGGCAAAGGTGGTTTGGTGATTTCTCAGATGAGCATCACCATTCGTCTGGTTCGTAAATATTGTTCTGACCCATATGGATCTGCCTCCCATCCTCACTTGAGTTTTAGTGAGGGAAAGAGACAGATCTGTATAACATAATTTTTTAATTGTAATAAATTAAATAAAATGTTAAAAAATTGTGAGTCCCAAGGGCTTTTATAAAAGCCATACCCTTTGTATAGTGTAGTGTATTAACCCCTTCCCTGCCACTGATCACTGCACAGCAGAACATTTTTTCTTGTCTGTGCATTTTTAGTGGTTAATTTGTTTGTACAGTACTACAAAGGCTCTTATAAGAGCTATTAACCCCTTCCTTGCTCTACATGTTCAAATTCCAAGTTTGAAAATCAAAAAGCGCACCTCTCAAATGTAGCCTTTCAACACCCAACAAAGCTGACAAAGCTATGCATGGGTGATATCCCTGTGCTCGGGAGATGTTGCTGAACATATATTGTGGTATTGTTTGTCAGTGACACATACCAAAATATGTGAATTTGTGTCTAAAGTACAATGTATGTGGGAAAAAATACACAATAAAATGACTACCACAAACTTTGACAAAGGCTGGTGGTAGAATTGGTGCATGGAAAGTGTTAAAATAACACCATTTAAAATAGCCTAGGGTGTCTACTTTTACAAAATATATACTTTTTGGGGTAAAATACACTGTTCTACTTTAAAAAAAAGTCCCAAATGAAAGATGGGCTCAGGCTGGCTACACGTCAATATTCCAAGTTGAAAATGCGCACCTTCACAATGTGGCCCTTTTAGCCCCCAAACAACCCAACAAACCTATGCATGGGTGGTATCCCTGTACTCAGGAGATGTTGTTGAACACATATTGGGTTATTGTTTGGCAGTGACACATACCAAAATCTGTGAATTTATGTCTAAAATACAATATTTGTGAAAAAAAAACACACAAAAATTACTACCACAAACTTTGACAAAGGCTGGTGGTAGAATTAGTGCATGGAAAGTGTTAAAATACCACCATTTGAAATAGCGTAGGGTGTCTACTTTTAAAAAATATATGGGTTGATGGGGCAAAATACACTGGCTGTTTTCAAATATGTCCCAAATGGGACATGGGTGCAGGCGGTCTGCATGTCAAAACTTCAATTTGGAAAACCAAAAACGGCACCTACCAAATTTGGCCTTTTAACCCCCAAACAACCCAACAAACCTATGCATGGGTGGTATCCCTGTACTCAAGAGATGTTGCTGAACACTTATTGGGGTGTTATTTGGCAGTGACACATACCAAAATCTGTAAATTCATGTCTGAAGTACAAGGTTTGTGAAAAAAAAACAAAAAAAAATTACTACCACAAACTTTGACAAAGGCTGGTGGTAGAATTAGTGCATGGAAAGTGTAAAAATACCACCATTTGAGATAGCCTAGGGTGTCTACTTTTAAAAAATATATGGGTTGATGGGGTAAAATACACTGGCTGGTTTCAAATATGTCCCAAATGGGACATGGGTGCAGGCTGTCTGCATGTCAAAATTTCAAATTGGAAAACCAAAAACTTCACCTCCCAAATTTGGCCTTTTACCCCCCAAACAATCCAACAAACCTATGCATGGGGGGTATCCCTGTACTCAAGAGATGTTGCTGAACACTTATTGGGGTGTTATTTGGCAGTGACACATACCAAAATCTGTAAATTTATGTCTGAAGTACAAGGTTTGTGAAAAAAAAACACAAAAAAATTACTACCACAAACTTTGACAAAGGCTGGTGGTAGAATTAGTGCATGGAAAGTGTAAAAATACCACCATTTGAGATAGCCTAGGGTGTCTACTTTTAAAAAATATATGGGTTGATGGGGTAAAATACACTGGCTGGTTTCAAATATGTCCCAAATGGGACATGGGTGCAGGCTGTCTGCATGTCAAAATTTCAAATTGGAAAACCAAAAACTTCACCTCCCAAATTTGGCCTTTTACCCCCCAAACAATCCAACAAACCTATGCATGGGGGGTATCCCTGTACTCAAGAGATGTTGCTGAACACTTATTGGGGTGTTATTTGGCAGTGACACATACCAAAATCTGTAAATTTATGTCTGAAGTACAAGGTTTGTGAAAAAAAAAACACAAAAAAATTACTACCACAAACTTTGACAAAGGCTGGTGGTAGAATTAGTGCATGGAAAGTGTTAAAATACCACCATTTGAGATAGCCTAGGGTGTCTACTTTTAAAAAATATATGGGTTGATGGGGTAAAATACACTGGCTGGTTTCAAATATGTCCCAAATGGGACATGGGTGCAGGCTGTCTGCATGTAAAAATTTCAAGTTGGAAAACAAAAAACTGCACCTCACAAATTTGGCATTTTAGCCCCCAAACAACCCAACAAACCTATGCATGGGTGGTATCCCTGTACTCAGGAGAAATAGTAGAATCTATTTAGCATGTTTTTTCGTTCGCTTTTGTCGATGAGGAGAAGTTGTTTCAAATAAAAACAAAGAAATTTGTGTATTTTGTTTTTTTTACCATATTTTTTTTTTTTTTTTTAATAATATGATAAGATATGATCAAAAATATGGCATCCATAGAAAGCCCTTTTTGTCCCGATAAAAACAATATATAATATGTGTGGGTACAGCAAATGACGAAGAAGAAAATTACTGCTAAACACAAACAGCACAGAAATGTTAAAATAGCCATTGTCCAGAAAGGACAAAAATGTTTCAAAGGCTCTGTCCTTAAGGGGTTAAAGAAGTACAAGAGATGGATATAAATATTTTTGTAATAAGACTGACAGCTGAGGAAACATACATTTTTATTTTATTACGTAAAATAATTCCCGGGCAGGTGCAATTAGGGTTCCCACCTTTTCTTCAGAAAGATACCGGCCTTGGTACTGTCTTCATAGACTTAACATTGGCCTAATGCCAATTTTTTATAGGCCTGTTAGTAAAATACCGACCGTGTGACAACCCTAGGTGAAATCAAGACAATTCTGAATAAATATTGGAGATCCCTTCCTAAAGGGCCATATTCCAGAAAACCAAAGAGTCATCTTCAAAAAAAAAACAATACCATTGTCTGATGACAAAAGTCTATTCATTAGTTATATTCATTACATTTTTGTATACATGGCATTTTTCATTCAATGGGCCTCCATCAAGCAGTTTTAGTATAATTCTATACATATTTATATTTGGAATGAGCGCTAATGGGAAATGTAGTTCCCGGGAGGAAGGGGTAATATAATATTATATAATAATATATATAATAATATATATAATATTATATTAAAACTGCTTGAAAAAGACAGATTGAATGATAAATGACATGTATACAAAAAAATGTTATGGACATTACAAATAAAAGGATTTTTGATATATCTAAAAAAAGATGAACCAGGGAGTATATATACTGCTTTTCAAAGCGATAATATATATATGTATGTCTTGATAATGGTTCCTGGTAGGAACCGAAATGTGGATTTTTTGATGCTGTATATGCTTTTTTTTCTAATACATCGACCTTTATACTATTCATTTAACCCTGTGATTGTGTGATTCTCTTTTTCCTTCAGTTGTAGGGCAGACATTTTTGGACTGTTTGTACTATAGCAACACAGACCCCAGGTATTTCTAGACATATTATTCTTATTTTGGGCTCAGTGCTCCACTTTTGGATATATATATCTGTGCATGTTTTAAGGGTTAATTTTTTACTGTAATTTTTTTACAGTATAACAAAGGCTCTTTTTAAGAGCTTTTAACCCCTTGCTGTAGGTCACTGCCTAAGCAGCGATCTGGCACAAATGCAGCAATCTTGCTGCAGAAGCATTTTTTTTAGTGGTAAATAGCTGTTTACTGACCCTTGGGAACTATTTACAACAAAGAGGAACCAACTAATTTGGTATTGAGCCTTTGATCCTCCCCAATCAAACACAGGCTCCCCAATTATTTGGGAGAAATGGAGGGAAAACTTCAAAAATCAGTATGAAAGTAAGACCAAAAATAGGTAGAATCAGAACAGTTCTAGGAGGAACTCCAAGGAGTGACAACCAGACAGAGGTCCAAGAGAGACGTTAACCCCTTAGTGACATGACTTTTTTGGCTTGTCCGACGCTTTGTGACATGGGCTGTTTTAACATTTCTAAGGTGTTTGTGTTTTGCTGTAATTTATTTCTGTCTCATTTAGTGTACCCGCACAAACTATATATCGTTTTTATCGTTATAAGAAGGGCTTTCTTTTGATACCATTTTTTTTGATAATAGCATATAATTTGATGTAAAAAAAATAATAAAATATGGCAAAAAAATTAAAAAAATTATTTTTTTATGACTTTTATTTGAAAAATCGTATACTCATGTACAAGAGACAACAAAAAAACACTGCTAAAAAGTTTCTAATATATGTCCTGAGTTCAGACATAGCCCATGTTTTTATGTTTTTGTGCTTTTTTATTCATGTTACAGGGCCAGAACTATAAGTGGTGCAAAGCTATTTTAAAATCCTTTCTTTCAAAATTAGCGATAGTGACATTGTAACACTGATTTCTGTACTAAATCCATGAATGACCCCCAACATGTACATATTTTTGAAAACTAGACAACTCAGGGCATTTAACTTGGGGTATTTTGACACATTTCATGTAGCCATTTTACCACCAATCTATGCCAAAGTTTGCAGAAAAAAATATTTTTTTTACATTTTTCACATATATTGCAATTTAGGCAAACATTACCTTAAAATGTGAAGGGGTATTTCCAAATAACACCTCAATATGTGTTCAGCAACATCTCCTGAGTACAGGGATACCACCCATGCATAGGTTTGTTGGTTTGTTTTGGGGCTAAAAGGCCACATTTAGGGGGTGCGCATTTTGGTTTTCCAACTTGGAATTCTGACGTGCAGAAAACTTGTGCCCATGTCCCATTTGGGACATTTTTGAAGCCAGAAAGTGTATTCTACCCCACAAAACCATATATTTTTTTAAACTAGACACCCTAGGGTATTTCAAATGGTAGTATTTTAACACTTTCCATGCACTAATTATACTACCAGCCTATGTCAATGTTTTGGGTAGTAATTTTTTTTCACATACATTGTACTTTGGGCATGAATTCACAGATCCTGTTATATGTCAGTGCCAAACAACACCTCAATATGTGTTCAGCAACATCTCCTGAGTACAGGGATACCCCCCATGTATAGGTTGGTTAGGTTATTTGGGGGTTAAAAGGCCACATTTGAGAGGTGCGCTTTTTGGTTTTCCAACTTGGAATTCTGACGTGCAGAAAACTTGTGCCCATGTCCCATTTGGGACATTTTTGAAGCCAGAAAGTGTATTCTACCCCACAAAACCATATATTTTTTTAAACTAGACACCCTAGGGTATTTTAAATGGTAGTATTTTAACACTTTCCATGCACTAATTATACTACCAGCCTATGTCAATGTTTTGGGTAGTAATTTTTTTTCACATACATTGTACTTTGGGCATGAATTCACAGATCCTGTTATATGTCAGTGCCAAACAACACCTCAATATGTGTTCAGCAACATCTCCTGAGTACAGGGATACCCCCCATGTATAGGTTGGTTAGGTTATTTGGGGGTTAAAAGGCCACATTTGAGAGGTGCGCTTTTTGGTTTTCCAACTTGGAATTCTGACGTGCAGAAAACCTGCGCCCATGTCCCATTTGGGACATTTTTGAAGCCAAAAAGTGTATTCTATCCCACAAAATCATATATTTTTGAAAACTAGACACCCTAGGGTATTTCAAATGGTAGTATTTTAACACTTTCCATGCACTAATTATACTACCAGCCTATGTCAATGTTATGGATAGTAATTTTTTTTCACATACATTGTACTTTGGGCATGAATTCACAGATCCTGTTATATGTCAGTGCCAAACAACACCTCAATATGTGTTCAGCAACATCTCCTGAGTACAGGGATACCACCCATATATAGGTTGGTTAGGTTATTTGGGGGTTAAAAGGCCACATTTGAGAGGTGCACTTTTTGGTTTTCCAACTTGGAATTCTGACGTGCAGAAAACCTGCGCCCATGTCCCATTTGGGACATTTTTGAAGCCAAAAAGTGTATTCTACCCCACAAAACCATATATTTTTGAAAACTAGACACCCTAGGGTATTTCAAATGGTAGTATTTTAACACTTTCCATGCACTAATTATACTACCAGCCTATGTCAATGTTATGGATAGTAATTTTTTTTCACATACATAGTACTTTGGGCATGAATTCACAGATCCTGTTATATGTCAGTGCCAAACAACACCTCAATATGTGTTCAGCAACATCTCCTGAGTACAGGGATACCCCCCATGTATAGGTTGGTTAGGTTATTTGGGGGTTAAAAGGCCACATTTGAGAGGTGCGCTTTTTGGTTTTCCAACTTGGAATTCTGACGTGCAGAAAACTTGTGCCCATGTCCCATTTGGGACATTTTTGAAGCCAGAAAGTGTATTCTACCCCACAAAACCATATATTTTTTTAAACTAGACACCCTAGGGTATTTTAAATGGTAGTATTTTAACACTTTCCATGCACTAATTATACTACCAGCCTATGTCAATGTTTTGGGTAGTAATTTTTTTTCACATACATTGTACTTTGGGCATGAATTCACAGATCCTGTTATATGTCAGTGCCAAACAACACCTCAATATGTGTTCAGCAACATCTCCTGAGTACAGGGATACCCCCCATGTATAGGTTGGTTAGGTTATTTGGGGGTTAAAAGGCCACATTTGAGAGGTGCGCTTTTTGGTTTTCCAACTTGGAATTCTGACGTGCAGAAAACCTGCGCCCATGTCCCATTTGGGACATTTTTGAAGCCAAAAAGTGTATTCTATCCCACAAAATCATATATTTTTGAAAACTAGACACCCTAGGGTATTTCAAATGGTAGTATTTTAACACTTTCCATGCACTAATTATACTACCAGCCTATGTCAATGTTATGGATAGTAATTTTTTTTCACATACATTGTACTTTGGGCATGAATTCACAGATCCTGTTATATGTCAGTGCCAAACAACACCTCAATATGTGTTCAGCAACATCTCCTGAGTACAGGGATACCACCCATATATAGGTTGGTTAGGTTATTTGGGGGTTAAAAGGCCACATTTGAGAGGTGCACTTTTTGGTTTTCCAACTTGGAATTCTGACGTGCAGAAAACCTGCGCCCATGTCCCATTTGGGACATTTTTGAAGCCAAAAAGTGTATTCTACCCCACAAAACCATATATTTTTGAAAACTAGACACCCTAGGGTATTTCAAATGGTAGTATTTTAACACTTTCCATGCACTAATTATACTACCAGCCTATGTCAATGTTATGGATAGTAATTTTTTTTCACATACATAGTACTTTGGGCATGAATTCACAGATCCTGTTATATGTCAGTGCCAAACAACACCTCAATATGTGTTCAGCAACATCTCCTGAGTACAGGGATACCACCCATGTATAGGTTGGTTAGGTTATTTGGGGGTTAAAAGGCCACATTTGAGAGGTGCACTTTTTGGTTTTCCAACTTGGAATTCTGACGTGCAGAAAACCTGCGCCCATGTCCCATTTGGGACATTTTTGAAGCCAAAAAGTGTATTCTACCCCACAAAACCATATATTTTTGAAAACTAGACACCCTAGGGTATTTCAAATGGTAGTATTTTAACACTTTTCATGCAGTAATTCTACCACCAGCCTATGTCAATGTTATGGATAGTAATTTGTTTTTCACATTCATTGTACATCGGGCATGAATTCATAGATCCTATTATGTGTCAGTGCCAAACAACACCTTAATATGTGTTCAGCAACATCTCCTGAGTACAGGGATACCACCCATGTGTAGGTTAGTTAGATTATTTGGGGGCTAAAAGGCCACGTTTAGGGGGGGTGCATTTCCAACTTGGAATTTTGACATGGAGTCAGCCTGCGCCCATGTTCCATTTGGGAAACTTTTGAAGCCTGTAAAAGTATTTTACCCCATAAAACCATATATTTTGGAAAACTAGACATCCTAGGGTATTTAAAATTGTGGTATTTTAACACTTTCCAAGTGCTAATTCTACCACCAACCTATGTCAAAGGGTTGGGATGTCATTTTTTCACCACACACATTGTAGTTCAGGCAGGAATTTTCAGATTCTGGTATTTGCCACTGCCAACCAACACCTCAATATGTGTTCAGCAACATCTCCTGAGTACAGGGATACCCCCCATGCATAGGTTTGTTGGTTTGTATTGGGTCTAAAATTCCACATTTAGGGGGTGCACAATTCCAACCTGGAATTTTGACATGTAGTCAGCCTGCGCCCATGTTCCATTTGGAACATTTTTGAAGCCGTCCAATGAATTTTACCCCATCAAACCATATATTTTTGGAAAATAGACATCCTAAGGTATTTCAAATGGTGGTATTTTAATACTGTATAGGTACTAATTCTACCACCAGCCTTTGTAAAAGTTTGTGGTAGTACTTTTTTGGGAGTTTTTTTTCCACATGCATTGTACTTCAGGCATGAATTCACAGATTCTGGTATATATCACTGCCAAACAACAACCCAATATGTGTTCAGCAACATCTCCCGAGTACAGGGATAGCACCCATGCATAGGTTTGTTGGTTTGTTTTTGGCTAGAAGGCAACATTTGTGAGATGCGCATCTCAAAATTCCAACTTGGAATTTTGACATGTAGTCAACCTGCGTCCGTGTCCTTTATGGGATATATCTTTGAAGCCAGCCAATGTAATTTACCCCCACCAAACCATATATTTTTTTATCGGTAGACCCCCATCACTACTTGTGGCAAGGGCTCAGCAGCCATCGATACATCGCTAGATGATGTATCAGAAAGCTGAATAGGGTCAAAATCGAACCCTGAGTCCGCGGCCTCAGAATCAGTGCGTAAGCAGTGATCTCGAGCAAAGAAGGGGTTAATAGCTCTTAGAAGAGCCTATCTAGTACTGTAATACATTACAGTACAAAGGAATTAATCCATAAAACAGTGCAGACAGCAAAACATACTGTTGCTGTGCAAGATTACTGCTTACACAGTGATGAATGGCAGGGAAGGGGTTAATACACAGTGAAAGAATTTCATAAAACCTGCCAATTTTATAAAATGTTATTTTATATCACTAATACTGATCTGTCTCTTTCCGTCACAAAAAATGTAAGTGAGGAGAGGGAGGCAGATCAATATTTGTGAATATCGATCCGATTAATTTTGATCTGACCAGGGCGAATGGTGAGCTTAATTGAGAAATCACCAAACCGCCTTTGCCACTAATTCGCTGTTACTGATCCCTATGCGCTCAGGCAGCTTAAAAAAAAAAATCTCAAATATTTTTACTTTACATGTAATCCCCTAGCGGGTATGTGTAAAAAAAAAAAAAATATGCAGACAGATAAAAATTGCTTTGGCGTCAATATCATTGCGTAAGCAGTGATCGACGGCAAATAAGGGGTTAATAACTCTTAGAAGAGTCTTTTTAGTACTGTAATAAATTACAGTACAAAAAAAATTAACCCCTAAAAAATGCACAAACAGCAAAAATAAATGCGCTGATGTGCACGATCACTGCTTATGCAAGATCAGTGGCAGGGAAGGGGTTAAACGCAGGGAATTGCTTTAATAATTTTTTTTTTATTGTTTTATTATTTGTGTGTTGTGTATTTATTGTTTTTTTTAACTTTTACTTACTTTTACAACTTTTATCTGTCTCTCTCCCTCACTAAAAAAAATGTGAGGAGAGGGAGACAGATCATAACTGGTCAGATCAATATAGGGTTAATATTGATCTGACCAGTCAGTGGGGATGTTCAGCAGAACATCCCCACTGCCTGTCAGTGTGCCTGGCAGTCACTGATTGCCTCTGTGAAGAGGCAATCGTGTGGCTGCCAGAGAGCACAGGAAGCAGGTACTTCCTGCCTCCTGTGCTCTTGCCCTTAGAAGGGCAGCGCCATCTTGGTCACTCAGTGACCAAGATCGTGCATTTTTTTTTTGTGTTCCTGATTGCCTCGACTTGCGAGGCAATCAGGAACACTTTCTGAGCATAGGAAGCGAAAAATTCGCTTCCTATGCTCACTTTTTTAATGCTCGTGTTTTAAAGGCACTGTGCCTTTAAAACCGGCATTTCGATCGCTCTCCGGAGCGATCGAAATGCAGACGGGCATTTTTTTTAGTATTGTACGATGCTTCCACACGGAAGCATCGTTACAATGCCATCAGAGCACTGAAAGCGGAAAAACTCCGCTTTCAGTGCTCGTTTTGACACAGGACGGACTAGGTCCGTCCTGTGTCACTAACGCCTCGGCACACAGGACGGACCTAGTCCATCCTGTGTCGCCAAGGGGTTAATATACAGATCTACACTTTGTTGGTAACTATAGCTGTGATATTCTGTATGTATGTGAGTGGCAGAATGTAAGTGGCAGAGTGTAAGTGGCAGAGTGTGAGTGTATGAGTGAGTGTGGCAGAGTGTGAGTGTTTGGAAGAGTGTAAGCGTGAGTTATGAGTGTGCGTGTATGTGTGTGGCAGAGTGTAAGTGTGTGTGAGTGGCAGAGTATTGGAGAGTATAAGTGTGAGCAGCAGAGAAGTGAGAGGGGAATTTCAAACGTAGGGCTAAAGTAGCAGAGTTGGAGAAGTTCTCACATTCAGTTGAATTCCCCTCTCAGTTCCCTGCGCTTCTCTCTTTTATGAGGATGGTAGAAGGAGCATACCTTCATACCTCAGCCTATTCTCTCCAGTAGAAGGAGGGAAGACAGCGCTACAAAATGATGTAAAATTGAGTAAAAATAAATGAATATGAATGCATATAAATACACCATAGAAAAACACACAGTTTGAAGGTATAAAAATATATAGATTTAATAAATATAATAAAATGAAATAGGTGAACACAGAACCACCTGAAATCAAAGGTGGAAACATGAAATACAAATGAATTGAATTACAGTTAGCAATAT
Organism: Pelodytes ibericus; assembly: GCA_036172795.1. NCBI lineage: Eukaryota > Metazoa > Chordata > Amphibia > Anura > Pelodytidae > Pelodytes > Pelodytes ibericus. The sequence continues at coordinate 47,126,836 of CM069866.1, read as the reverse complement.
GGATATGCTAGTAACAAATATAAAAAATAAAAAAAGACAAAGCTAAGTAAAAACAATAACAGTAATGGGTAAATAATACACACTATTAAAGGAGAGCTGTTTGAAACAATGCTGGACTCAGAGCAGTGAATCCGGAGCGAAAAAGAAGCCTGGCCAGGTCTTTCGCAGAAAAAAGGATGCCAAAAAGGGACGCGTTTCGTAAACTTCTTCAGCCTTTGGCATCCAGCTCGAGGTTTTGACCCCTTTTTATTAAAAAATAAATAAATATTTGTGATGTGGGTGTAAGAGTTGCAGGTTTACACACGTGTCTGCGTGGAAGAATATCTGTGTGGGAAAGGCCATCTTTCTGTATAAGGGTGTCTGTGTGTAAGGTTGTCTGGATGTGTGTGTGTGAGTGTATGGTTGTCTATGTAAGGGTATCTATGTGGGGGGAAGGGGGGGTGTCAGGGTGGTTGTCTGTGTGTGTGATATCCCCATATTATGGCATATTATGAGACTGGTAAATGTATGCAACGTACACAAATTTTTGTATGCTCAGTTATTTTGAAATCATGGGAATTTGCTCACATGTGTGTGTGTGTGTGTGTGTGATGTAAGTTGGTGTGTGTAAGTGGGATTGTGTGTCTCTGTGTGTAAAGGTGTGTGTATATATGTGTGACTGTGCAAGTGTCAATGTGTGTGTATGTGTGGCTGCATGTGTGTGTATATGTGGCTGTGTATTTTTGTGTATAAGTGTAACTTTGAGTAATGTGAGTTTTTTGTGTGCTGCTAGTCTTATTGTGTATTGTGGTACAGTAATGTGCAGCATGAGTGTGTGATACACTCACACACTGAACATAACTGTGAGTTTAATTGCTGTGGAGATAGACACATCCACACACACATACAGACAGATACACACATACAGTCGGTCACAGGCAGACATGCAGTCAGTCACACACACAGTCAGTCACAGACAGACACACACATACAGTCAGTCACAGACAGACACACATACATTTGGTCACAGTCAGAAATACAGTCAGTCACACACACACACACACACACATACAGTGGGTCACATAAACACACAGTCACACACACACATGCAGTCATACACACACACACACACACGCACTCTGTCAGGCACAAGTCAGCAATTTTGTTGTTGTTTACGATAAAAAAAGGTGCATCTATCAATATGTCCCCCTCCTGGCTGCTTTACCTCATTCTAGCCTGGTCTGTGCCCTGCTGTTGTTTCTAGCCCTGCTGAGCACACTCAGCGCTTGGACACTATAGTACGGTGCATGTGGGGATGGAGCAGGAAGACTGTGCAGCCGGTGCACACACTGCTCCCCCGCCCTCCGCTGGATAAATAAAATGATCCCAGCACGAGGGCACCATGCAGGGACAACAATAACTGGGTGCCAGGTATCATTTCCGGGTGCCTAGGATTTGTTGAGTCCTGATATATACCCATATATACCTATTGTTCATTGGCGTCAATTATATCAGTCTGTATGCCGCCTAAGAATGTGAGCTTATTTACTCCACTTCTATCAAATCTATCATGGGCTCCAGCCCCGGATCTTTTGGAGACCTAGCAACGCCCCTGGTGTACCCTGTGTATTAACCCCTTCTCTGGCACTGATCGCTGCACAGCAGAACATTTTTTCTTGTCTGTGCATTTTTAGTACTACAAAGGCTCTTATAAGAGCTATTAACCCCTTCCTTGCTCTACATGTAAAAATTCCATGTTGGAAAATCAAAAAGATCACCTCTCAAATGTGACCCTTTGACCTCCAAACAAGCTGACAAACTTATGCATGGGTGGTATCCCTTAATGCAGTAGATGTTGGGGTGTTATTTGGCAGTGACACATACAAAAATCTGTGAATTCATGTCTGAAGTCAAATGTATGTAAACAGCGCACAAAACAATTACGGCCACAAACATTGACAAATGCTTGTGGTAGAATTAGTGCATGGAAACTGTTAAAATATCCACCATTCACGTTCATAAATGTAACTTTAGCTGCGGTTCATGATGGTGATCTCTGATGTTTCATTGTATCGATTATGAGGCTCACCGTCATTAGCAGGCACATACTCCAAGACCTGAGGAGTGGTTATTAATTGATTAATTGATTCTTCAGGTTTTGACACAGAGTATAGATATTTTTTAAGAAAGTATGTAGCCGTCTTAACATCTTTAAAAGTAATCTTTACAAAGATTATATTAGCCGGTCTAATAGTTTTTATCCATACCGATTCACCTTTTGTTACTCTGATCTGGTATGCCTTTGATCACATCCTTGTGGATTTGTCTGTTAGTGTTCCTTGAGCTTCTATTATATTTATTTTGGGGTTTTATCTAATAGTTTTGGATAAGTACTTATATTCCCTTTTAAAATTTTGTGAATAACAGACCGTGTTTTAGCTTTAGTGCAAACCTTTTGTAATGCTTCTTTGATATAAATTTATAGCGTTTTTGTTCCATAAGAGCTCACACTCTTTGTTTGACTAAGAACCCGGTGCAAATTGGCTTGGCTCCAAAATAATCGATACCAATTTTAGTTGAAACTTTTTAATAGTTTTATTGTATTTTTTAACGCGGCATGGTAAGAATACCTTGCTTCCAGTAACTTTCTGGTATAAATGTCAATTTGTTGAGGTTTTCTGGGAAAAACAACAAGAGGTATTTATACAATGTATTATATATAAACAAATCACACACAACTCACTAAAAAAGCAACTTTAAGGATCATAGTGACTTTATTTTTAAATAAATGTTACGTAACTCCCTACCAGTTTTAACTCTAAACAACAAGTGAGTTAAGATAATTACAGTGTATCCATTTTGTGCTAACACCTAAGTTGTCAGATCCTGAGTGACATCTTATAGTTAATATTAGATATTTTTGGAGACTTTTCCTGTTTGATTTTTGTTTCATGTTTAGTAGTCAAGTGGTTTAACACTTTGGCTATTTACCAGAAAATCCTAAGCAAATAATATGGATTCATATTCTTACTAGTATAATTTTAATTGTTAAGTAATTATATTAATTTTGTTATTCATTTATTTTGTAATTTCAAATTTCTACATTTATATATACTTTCATTGTGTAGGATTTTTGAAGTCTCATCTGCTTTGGTAGTATTTACTCTTGCTACGTTTAACATGTTTTTTCAGTACTTTTTAGCACAATATTATAGGAGGCTTTCTACTAAGTTCTGTTCTCTCGCCCCTTCTAATCATTTAAAGCTGGCTACGATGTGAGTCCACAGTTTTAGGCTCACATATCACCCAGTCACAATAATTCCGTTTATACTTTCTCTAGATCTCTCTGTAATGCTCTAATGCCCTCGCAGTAATTTGTTTTTCATATTAGTTCTGGGATCAGTTCTAAGTTGCATTTTGGTATTTGTATTCATTTAAACTGTTTTTTCTTACAATTTATTAGTAGGTAAGGATTATATATACATAAGCTCGCTCTCGTTGCAAGACACACTATTCCATCCCTATATACCCATTTATTTATATTGGGTGGGTGTGTCATCACTTATAAAAAAGTTTTTTTATTTTTTATAACTTAAGCTCTACTTGCCACTTACTTTCTCACCTTGTTTTTAACTGGCAACTATGTAAGCCCAGTTGTTAAATTTAATTTTATACCCCCCCCCCTTCCTTTTTTTTTTTTAAATTGTAGCAGAGCCCTTTACCCTTCCTAAGCTTCCCTCCCCTTCTTTCCATTCATGACCCAAAATATTATAGTCCTTATTAAGTACTTACCCCAGTTCTTATAAATTAATATGTCGTCCCCTGTATCATTATTATCGCTTAATGTACATGGCCTTAACTCTCCGCAAAAGAGGAGAACCCTTCTAAGACACCTTAAAAAACGTAATACTGATATTGCTTTTATCCAGGAGACACACTTTGCCTCCACTAAACCCCCTAGTTTAATAGACAGAACTTATACTCGTTGCTATACAGCTAATTTTTTAACAAAAAAATTGGGAGTAGCTATTTTACTACGGACAAATTGTCCATACATTGTTACTTTCTCTCATGCAGACCCTAAGGGTAGATACCTTTTTTTATCTGGGAATTTAGGTTCTCTCACAATAGCCCTTCTCAACGTATACGCACCTTCTATCCCTAGCGTTATCTCTTGGCGCGAACTCTCTGATTTCTTAGACAAACATCCTTATGATAAATTAATATTTGGGGGAGACATGAACGCTACTCCGTCCCCAGAATTGGACAGGTCTTATATCAGTCCTACAGGGTCAACTCATCCTGCTGATAAACATCTTCTGGATTTCATAAACAATCACAATCTCTTAGACATCTGGAGGCTACAGCATCCCTCACGTAAGGACTATACCTTCTTCTCACATCCTCATCATAGCTATTCAAAAATAGATCTATTTTGTGTGTCTCATGCCTGTCTTCCACTCATTGAATCCAAAGAAAAACACTCAATTACTTGGTCTGACCATGCTGATATTTCATTAATTTTTACAAATAAGGAATTCTCCAAACACTGGGCATGGAAATTTAATGATACTCTCTTACATAATAAAGAGGTCTTATTATCGTGTAAACAACAACTAAAAGATTATTTTAATTTGAATGAGGGAACTGTTGATAATCCTGTTACGCTTTGGGCAGCTCACAAGATGGTAATACGGGGTCACTTAATTAGCATTAGTACACGACTTAAGAAAGATTCAGCAAAACTTAATCAACAACTACAAACTGATCTTTACAAATTAGAAACTTTGCACAAAGCCAATCCAACAGCGCCCATTCTTTCTCAGCTTAATAATGTTAGGAGCCAAATTAAACAACTCATGCTCAAAGATACAGCTAAATCACTTAAATTTACCAAACGATACTACTATGAAAATGCAAACAAAGCAGATAAGTTACTAGCCTCTATGTTGAAGTCACAATTGTCATCTAGGTTAATTTCTACAATTACCACTGGTTTAGGGACCGTGGTAACCAACCCACAAGACATTGCTAAAGAGTTTCATGATTATTTTACAAGTCTTTACAATCATTCCCCTGAAGAAACTTTTTTTAACAAAAAACATATTGATGAAGTCTCTAAATACCTAGATCAAATTCAGCTACCTTCTCTTACACAAGAGGATATTGGTCTTCTGGGTTGCCCGATAACTGAATTGGAAATTGAATCGGCTGTCGGAACCCTGAAGACCAATAAGACCCCTGGACCAGATGGCTTTACAAAACCCTGAAAGAAATTCTAATTCCACAACTACTTCCAGTGTACAACAGTCTCTTGATGGGGAACTACCTAACTGATGACATGCAAGAAGCTAACATTACTCTCATTCACAAACCAGGTAAACCAAAGGAATATACATCCAACTACAGACCAATAGTCCTTTTAAATATAGACTACAAACTTTTTACAAAAATTCTTGCCAACCGTCTTAATACTATATTACCTAAGCTAATTCACCCGGATCAGGTGGGCTTCATCCCTGGTAGGCAGGCATTGGATAACACCAGGAGGTGCATAGATCTTCTGTGGATGGCAGATGAGTCTCGAACGCCTTCTCTGTTTCTTTCTTTGGATGCAGAGAAGGCGTTTGACCGAGTGAATTGGGCTTTCTTAAGACTGGTCATAGAAAAAATGAATTTTCCACAACAATTCTTAAATTGTCTGGCGGCAATTTACCATAAACCTTCTTCTAAAATATGTATACCTGGGGCTACACCCTTAAGACTGTATAATTTTAATGGAACTAGACAGGGCTGCCCTCTTTCACCCCTCTTATTTGCTATTTCTTTGGAACCCCTTCTGCATTCTATACAACAGAACACAAACATTAATGGATTCACAGTAGCCAATAATCGATACATAGTAGCTGCCTATGCAGATGATATTATACTCTCTATTACTGACCCACTTCAATCCCTTCCACACATTTTTAAAGAATTACAAATTTATTCTAAAGTCTCTGGTTTTCAAGTTAACCCAGAAAAGTCCAGGGGACTTCCGATTCATTTAGCTGCTCAAACTCGTCAGACTATACAGTCTACCTTCTTAATACCATTATCTGACCAACCATTGACTTACTTGGGCTTACAACTCTCATCTGACCACACTAAATTGTATCAACTCAACTACACTCCCCTCCTGCATAAACTTAAATCGGATCTGGATAAATGGAATCCCCTTTTAATCTCTTGGATTGGACGATTAACTACAATTAAAATGAACCTCCTACCTCGGTTGCTGTACCTTTTCCAGGCATTGCCAGTCCCACTAGTCACCAAAGATTTCTCGGTACTGCAAAAATCAGTTAATCGTTTTATCTGGCAAGGTAAGAAATCTAGAATTAACATCTCTACGTTGTACAAATCCAAATCTGCTGGGGGATTAGGCCTTCCTGATTTCTCAAAATACTATCTAGGTGCCCAGATTGCACAAGTTTCAGCCTGGCATTCCCCTGTTGCTACAATTCGATGGGCTGACTTGGAGAATGATTTATTTAGTCCAGATGTCTTAAACCATTATATTTGGTTACCTAAAAATCACAGACCTCTTTTACGGACGCGATGTCCGATGATACTTAATTCCCTTAGAGTTTGGGACAAATATGCCATTAAAATTAATTTAACAACAGCGCAATCATCTCTTCAGCCTATTTGTCGCAATAGAAATTTTCTGCCTGGTATGGATTACGTTCAGTTCAGAAATTTTGATCAAGGGGGTATCTCAAGAATCTGTAATTTATTTCATAATAATTCTGTTATATTATTTGATGATCTTAAAAAGACTTTACCTTTACGCTCGCCTGATTATTTCCGATTTTTACAACTTAGAGACCTTGCCCTCACTTACTCTTCAATTAATTCGGCCAAAATCAAACAGACATGGTTTGAAAAGCTTTGTTTGAATGATCCTAGACAAAAGGGTCTGATCTCTCAATTATACCAAGATTTTCTTGACTTAAATTCAAATTTTTCTCCGTCCTATATAAAGGCTTTGGGAACGTGATTTGTGTCATCCAGTGGACTCAGACGATTGGTCTGACATATGGGAAGCCACCTCTAAAATTTCCATCTGTACTACTCATAAAGAGCAGGCTTATAAAACTCTGATGAGATGGTACCGGCCCCCAACTACTTTGGCAAAAATGTACACTTCAGCCTCTCCTCTTTGTTGGAAAGATTGTGGACAATTGGGTACCTACTTTCATTGTTGGTGGTCCTGTCAATATCTGCAAGCCTTTTGGGGGCAAATTCACAAACTCCTCATCCATGTTATAGCTAAGCCAATACCATTTGAACCTGAGCTGTTCCTACTGTCCAAACCTGCTGACATATGCACCAAACATGAAAGTGTCCTGATTACTAAAATTACTTTGGCAGCTCGTAGAGCTATAACACAATTGTGGAATCAACCCAACATGCCTACGTTAACGGAAGTTAAAAACATGATTATTGAGGTAAAAAACATGGACCTCTTAACTGCATATGTACATGATACTCCAGCCAGATTCCAAAAAATTTGGTCATTATGGACCTTGGCCCTCCCTTAAATCTTTATAGTTTACTAAATTACATAACATAATATTAACTTTCTAGACTTATAATCGTTCCTCCACCTTTGGGTCCCCCTATTATATTATTATATCAATACCCCCTTTTCCTTACCCATTTCCGTCAATACTTTTCTGATTCACCTTCCTTTTTATCTTCCTTTCCCAGGGTAATATATGTCTTTTTTTTTTTTTTCCTCTCCCTTTTTATTATTTTTATTTTACTAGTTTTTGTTTTTTACCCTAAGTATTGTATGTTCTCTCTGGTCTACTTTCCTATCATATTTCCCAAAACCTTGTCTGTCCCGTTGATTTAACAAATTGATGAGTAGCAGACAACGAGCTTATGTTATTTTTATTTTTTCTTAATTAATTATAAAAATATTGATTGAAGAACTATTTCTACTGTCCTATAAATGTTTTTTATACGTGTTTTTGTATTTATGTTACCATTTGTTGATGGTGTACTATTGTTGTCTTGAACTTATGTACAGTACTTGTAATATTTTCTGTATGTGTTCTTGTATTGTCATGTAATGGTATCATTTGTATATTGTATACTATTGAAATCTTGGACTTATGTATAAATGGTTTCTTCAAATAAAGAATGTTAAAAAAAAATACCACCATTTGACATAGCGTAGGGTATCTATTTTAAAAAAATATATAGGTTGATGGGGTAAAATACACTGGCTGGCTTAAAAAATGTCCTAAATGGGACATGGGCGCAGGTTGCCTGCATGTCAAAATTCCAAGATGGGAAACCAAAAAGCACATCTCTCAAATGTGGCCCTTTAACCTTCAAACAAGCTGACAAACCTATGCATGGGTGGTATCACTGCACTCAGGAGAAATAGTAGAATCTATTTAGTAGGTTTTTTCATTCGCTTTTGTAGATGAGGAGAAAATGTTTCAAACAAAAGTTGGGAAATGTGTGTGTTTTTTTTTACCATATTTTATTCTTTTTTTATATTATATTATAGGATATGCTCAAAATAATGGCATCAAAAGAAAGCCCTTCTTGTCCCAATAAAAACAATATATAATTCTTGTGGGTACAGAAAATGACAAAGAAGAAAATTACAGCTAAACACAAACGGCACTTTGTCTAGAATGTCCAAGGTCTGTCCTTAAGGGGTTAATTCCTTTGTCCCTGCTTTGTCATACAAATTAATTAGATTGATCTCTTTCTGAATGTTTTCAATTGCTTTTTTAAAAATGTATTACAGTTCTGCATAGTTATTATTTACATGTGCTAGAAAGAGAAGATGTGAGAACTCTGGCGCTTAATCTAATCCAAAGCAGCACCAGCCTGTGTGTTTCTCTGTGTACACACGTGTGTTATATAGCAAAAGTAACCCAAAACAGAATTGAGGTGGTAGGTGCGCTAAGTGAACCACTTTTACATAAAAAATACCGGAATATAATAATTGCCTGGGATAGTAGAATTCTGGCACAAATGGATGGTCTTCAGTGTTTTACAAAATATATGCAAAGAGAGAAAACAAAACATAGACCATAGTGCAGTATATCTTGATATCAGTATGGTATAAGTGAGATAAAGTATTACACTCACAAACCCAGCAGGTTAAAAGGCTCTTCTAATATGGTAGAAAGTCCTCTTTGTTCCTCCTCCAATGCTCATAAATTGAGTGAAAAGGATCAGGAAGAGAAAAGGATCAGTATATATCCAATAACAATTTAATATAAAAAACAATAGTATCTTACACATGTGGATGCTTCTTGAAAACGAAAGAACAATCTTGCAGCTTGTAGTCCCCTGTAATGTTCAGAGACAGCTTGCAAAAATGCATATAAAAAAGGTAAAAAATCCGTTTTGACATGAATTAAAATCCGCGTGTGATTAAAAACAGCAGTAAAGAACCCTGGGAAATTATGCAAATTAATTGTACAGGACATGTATGGGCGAGGGGGAGGCAAGAGATGACTGACGGGGGCTGGGGGAGGGGCTTCAAGGGGGAGTTGATAAAAGCCCTGGAGCCTCTCTCCCCAGCAGCCATTTTAATCTGTAAACGCACCTGGTAGCAATTTTTTGCAGCTCTGGTGTTTCATTCACGGCTCAGGCATGGAGATTGAGGCAATGCTCGCTGCCCTGAGGGCTGAGGCTCTTACAGATGGTGGCAGACGTTTGAGGCAGCAGTTTGCAGCGCGGCAGGCTGCTACGCCCGCGGTGGCATCGCCACCCGCGGGTCCTTGTGGCGGGGCGCGGCGGGTGTCCCGCCCGCCCGCTCGACTGAGCCCGGATGTCGGCTCCATCCAGCCTCATCGGAGCAGGAGCGGAGCTGGGCGAAGGAGCGGCCTTCGCCCGTCGGCCGCGCGGCCCGCTGCGTCCGGCGGCGGGCCTGCTAGTGCAGCCACGCGACCGTCCCCGGTGGCTAGTGGGAGCGGGGATCGCAGGCCGCGCCCCTCCCCTCGGGGCTTGGAGCGCGACGGACGGAGGACATCCAGGGCTGTGACCAGGTCCGGTACAGCCCTGCTACCTTCCCCCCCGCGTCCGGATGCGGGGCCTAGCAGGAGGAGGAGCGCGGATCGGCAGGCCAGGGTGGTGAGTAGGCCTCAGGGCCGAAAACGGGGGTCCCTTCGATTACCCTCCCGGGCGGGGGGCAGTGGGGAGGCTGTGGGCAGCTGCAGTGGGTCTTCTGGGGATGAGGATCCGGCCCTGGGTCTCTTACTGCCCCCTACCCCGTCCCCTACTCCTACCCCTGTTACTACTTACCAGGTTCCCTTGGCTGGGCTTCTCTCCCCTCCTGATCTGGCATTGTATTCACCTGTCTCTCCTTCACAGGCTCCAGCTACTAGTGCTGTGCCACTCTACGTCCCCCATCCTGCTTCCCAGGTTGCGGGTGATTCAGCGGCCTCCCGGGCCTCCACGCCGGCTCTGGGCGCGGTTCAGGGAGACACTGGTGAGTCCACGGGGCAACCTTTGGCGGGGTTTTCTGGGGTGGGTGGGGTGGGATCTACCGTTACTCCTGCTAGTCAGCCTTGGGTGGATTTGTTGCAATGCTTGCGGGGGGCGATAGAGCAAGTGAGCCGGGTGGCTGGGCCTTCTGGTAGTGCGGCCCTGCAGGGCATCGATAGTACGATGGGCAGCGTGTGGGGTTCCACGGGGGGTTCACCGGGGGTGGTTTCTGGTTTACCGGGCACGGCGGGGGTCCCACAGTCCCCCTTATTACCGCCCCCTTTGTTGCTGCCGGCGGCCACTGCTGCGGCGCTCCCTGCGGTTCCCTTGTCAATGCCTAGTACATCGGCGGCACCGAGTACGTCGGCGTCAATGGTTGGGGCGGCTGATTTGACACACCCTGTTGCACCGATGGCGCATGGGGCCGCGTATTTATGTTGGTCGGGCCCCTTAGGCCTTCATCTTAAACCGGAGGTAAGGGAGCGTATTTGGAAGGGCGAGTATGTGGAAATTTATTCGCTCCTCCCCATGGAGGACGTTCCTCCTCCTGAGAAGGAGTTGAAGGATGCCGAGAAAGAAAAGGAGAAGTACCGTTATCGCAAAATCCCAAAGAATTATGGGAATTGGATTCGGGCTTTCTCCATCTTGGCTAGCGTCATCGGGGAGAAATCCCCTGAAAAATGTTGCTCCTTGTTTTGTTACCAGGATCAAATCTGGAATGCGTGTAGGATTTATGGGGGTCTCAGCTGGTGGCGCTATGATGAGCAATTCCGGCAACGGATTGCTTTACGGCCTACTTTGGGTTGGGATCAAATGGACGTGGGGCTGTGGCTGGCCATTATGACCCGGCCAGCCTCGCATCAAGGGGGTTTGACGTCCTTTCTCGGGGGGGGTCGGGGGACTGGGTTCGCCCTCTCCCTCGGCCACGACCCAACGACGACCGGGAGGGTGCTGGCAATTTAATGAGGGTCAGTGCAAGTTTGGCGCCGGTTGTCGCTTCAAACATGAGTGTTCCGGTTGCGGGGGTAGCCACCCCGCCACCCGGTGCTTTAAGCGTCAGAGAGGTGGGGACAAGTCTGACGTGGGCGGAAAGGGGGATGACGCCGGTGGACGTCGGGGCAATGCGCCCATGGCTAAGCCGGTATAGGAATCGCAGGGCGGCGGACATTTTGTTGCACGGGTTTGAGTTTGGTTTCAGGATCCCCTTTCAGGAGCGGGAGGTTTGTTTGCGGTTGCGCAATTTACGTTCGGTGGCTGAGCACCCCGAGGTGGTGCGGGATAAGTTGGCTAAGGAAGTGGCTCTGGGCCGTATGGCGGGTCCTTTTGATTCGCCCCCGTTGGCCGCTTTACGGGTCTCTCCCCTGGGGGTGGTTCCCAAAAAGGAACCGGGAAAGTTCCGGCTGATCCAGCATCTGTCTTACCCCTATGGGGAGTCGGTTAACGATGACATTGATGCAGAATTGTGCCGGGTGTCTTATGCGTCCTTTGACTCGGCGGTTCGGATGGTGAGGGCGGCAGGGGCTGGTGCGTTTATGGCCAAAACCGATGTGGAGTCGGCCTTCCGGCTTCTTCCGGTTCATCCAGACTGTCATCACCTCCTCGGGTGCCATTTTGAAGGGAAGTTTTACGTTGACTTGTGCCTTCCCATGGGTTGTTCTATTTCCTGTTTTTATTTTGAGTGCTTTAGCACCTTTTTGGATTGGGTAATCAGGGAGGAGTCCGGGTGCAACTCAGTGATGCACTACCTGGATGACTTCCTGCTGGTGGGTCCCTCGGGTTTGCAAGTCTGTGGCCATTTGTTGAGGACGGCCCAGGTGGTTCTGGCTTCGTTTGGGGTCCCATTGGCGGCAGACAAAACGGAGGGCCCGACTACCTGTATTTCATTCCTGGGCATTGAGATTGACTCCCTGGCCGGGGAATGCCGGCTTCCTCAGGATAAATTGTTGGGCCTTAGGGCGGACATTTCTAAGGCTTGCGGCTTGAGAAAAATTCAGCTCAGGGCGTTGCAATCTTTATTGGGGAAGCTCAACTTTGCCTGTAAAATTATGCCAATGGGCAGGGTGTTTAGCAGACGTCTGGCGGGGGCTACGGCGGGGGTGTGCCGGCCGCACCATTATGTCAGGCTCACTCGGCCCCTAAGGGATGATCTGGCGGTGTGGGATGATTTTTTGAGCAGGTACAATGGACGGTCGTTGTGGCAGGCTCCGGAGGTGTCCAACGCAGATCTCCATCTGTACACGGATGCCTCAGGATCCGTGGGCTACGGGGCGATTTTGGGGTCCCAGTGGTCTGCCGAGACTTGGCCCCCGTTCTGGGGTTCGGGGTGCCTGACAAAGAATTTAGCTTTTTTGGAGCTATTTCCTATTCTGGTGTCAGTGGTCCTTTGGGGAACTACGTTACGGGATCGCAGGGTGGTCTTCCACTGTGACAACATGGGAGTGGTGTTGGCGGTGAATAACCTGACGGCTTCTTCCCCGCCGGTAGTTCGGCTGTTGCGGCTTCTGGTCCTTAACTGCCTTGATTTTAATGTGACCTTTCGTGCTGTTCATATCCCTGGGGTGCATAACGTAATTGCGGATGCACTTTCTCGTTCGCAGTGGGCAACGTTCCGGGCGGCAGCACCATGGGCGGACCCGGAGGGTATCCCGTGCCCGTCGACGCTGTGGGACCTTGGGTTGGGCGAATAGCACAGTGGGTTAGCCAGTCTGTCGCTGGATCCACATGGAAGCGTTACGGTAAAGTTTGGGGGGAATGGTTGGATCTGGAGTCGGCTCGTGGGGGTTTTAGGGATGATGGGGCTCGCTTGGAAGGTTTACTGTGGTTGTTGTGGCATTGGGACGCGGCTGGCTTGTCGCCCGCGGCAGTAACGGCACGGATGTCAGGCCTCAGTTTCTGGTTCAGAGCTTCTGGGCTACGGGACGTGACTAAGGAGTTTCTAGTGCGTCAGGCGTTGAAGGGTTGGAGGAGGGGCGTTCATTCCGTGGATTACCGTAAACCGGTGTCCGGGGCTTTGTTGCTGGGCCTGTGCCACATACTGCCGGTGGTTTGCCACTCGCCTTTTGAGGTGGATCTTTTTCGGTTAGCCTTTTCCATGGCATTTTTTGGAGCTTTGCGTATTGGGGAATTGGTTAGCCAGGCAAAAACGAAGCCAGGGGGTATACTGGCGGCTGATATGGTGCGGGAACCTGGTCTGGTGAGGTTTTTGATCCGGCGCTCCAAGACGGATGTACTTGGGGTTGGAAAGTGGGTCTCCCTGCGGGAAGTCCCCGGTTCTGTGGTATGCCCGGTGGCTTGTTTTGACCGGTACGGTTTGGTCCGACCGGCCGGTTCCAATTCATTGCTGGTGCACGCTGATGCGACTCCTTTGTCTAGATTCCAGTTTATCAGGGTCTTCCGGATGGCAGTCGAGGCCCTGGGCCTTCCAAGCCGGGAGTTCGGGGGTCACTCGTTCAGGATTGGCGCTGCGTCTGAGGCCGCAAGGCTGGGTTATGCTGAGCGGGCTATCAGGCAGATTGGGCGGTGGGAATCCCGCAGGTTTCTATCTTATGTCCGTCCGGCTGGTCTGATCTCAGTTTCCTCTGCTTTAAATTCACAGATGTTGCGCCTAGGAGGGTGTGGCTTATAGGCCACTCGTACATATTCTGGGCACGGAGTCGGGCTGCCGTGCGACCTGGGGGAGAGTGCCTGGGCTTTCCGGGAGCCGTGGCGGACGTTCGGTGGTTCGGGTTCCGGGGTATGCGGTGGGTACGCTTGTTACCCGAGGTGGTTCAGTTGTCTCGGCGGTTGGGGCCCCCTGATATTTTACTTATTCATCTGGGGGGCAATGATCTGGGTTCGGTCCCTGTGTGGACCCTGGGGGATACCATAAAAAGGGACCTGGCGAGGCTGCTGGTGCTCTTTCCTGGTGTGTCGCTGGTGTGGTCAGAGGTGGTACCACGTAATTATTGGAGGTGTGCGCTCAATCAGAGGGCGCTGGAACGGAGCCGGGTGAAATTGAATAAACGAGTGTCTCGTTTTGTGTTGAGTGTGGGGGGCGTGACTATACGCCATAGGGTTTTTGAGTCCGATGCGGCTCGGTATTTCAGGAGTGATGGAGTTCACTTAACTGAGGTGGGCCTTGATCTGTTTAACTTGGCGTTGCAGGATGGTTTGGAACAGGCCATGGCGGTGGTGGTGGGTGGTCCCCGCTGATTTAAGGTGTTAAACGAGCGGGTCTGTGGCGGGGGTTGGCTGTCCTTGCCAGTAGGGGATATGTTTTGGAAAATGGAGTTGGAGTTATTACAAGGAGAATGGTGCTCGGGTCCTCCCCTTAACCTTAAAAGCAACATGGAAGTTGTTTGTAGTTGACGTGCCCACTGAGCTAAGTGAGTCGGCTAGTGGTAAGCATTGTGGGAGAGATGGGCCAGATGGAGTTATGGCATCTCAAGGGACGAGGAGGGGAGGCGAGCTTCTGGATTCTGGATTTGGTTGGAAAAAGGTGGCCATATATAAATATATGGGTGGAAGTGGAAAATGGTTTTACTGGCAAGGGCTTAGTCAATTTGTCAGGCTGTATTCTGTTTTATACATATAAGTATTAAAGGATGGTGGTGGTTTATACAGCCTGATATGTGTTTAATAAAGAAGTGCTGTGGCCTTGTTGTACCATCACAAGTCTCGTGTCCATTATTGGGGGGAACATGGGCTGGTATGGTTATGGGGAATTGTGGGGTTATGGTATGTCTCAGGAATCGGGCATCTATCCCCTCTGCATACATACATGATAGTCACACTACGCGTTTCGCCTGTTTGCAGGCTTCCTCTAGGCGTGTGATCATCATACTGCTTACAAAGTTTAAATAGAAGTCCGTTTCGCGCTGTTTATCTCTTAGCTCCGCCCCCTGATGACGGCATCGCGACCTTGTCACTCTGTGAGATTTGCTTGCATGATCTCGCGAGATTCGGCCATTTGGTTGGCAAGGATGGCGTTTTTTACATAAAAAGACACAGGAAGCATAAGAGGCATACAGCCATTATGTTCTTTTCAAATACAATTGATACAGCAGCAACACAGAACACCTCTACATATCTTGGGGGCTTCTATTATACTTTGGTATTAAAAAAGGAAAAAATATGTATAAAAAATGTATTTAAAAATATTTTTAATAAAATAAAGTATTATACTGAAATGGTATATATATTATTCTTGCACATATAGATATATATAGGTTTGTATTGCTGCTTGTTTTTTGGGGTAAAAAGAAAAACCTACACCATAGTTAAATACATTACATGCAGAAAGAGACTTGTTTTCCATGTGTGTTCATTAAAAAAGAAGAGAGAAATTCTACAGAAAGTCCTTATATAAAATTGAATAAATCGAATTCTGCATTATGTCCTTTTGGCTGAAGGCTGTCAATGTCAAATACCCATTTCATTTCTATTTTGCCCATTTCTCTAATATTATCTCCTCCCCTCCAGTGTTTTTTCACCTTGTCTATAGCCCAAAATTTCAGACCTTTGGGATTTTTATTATGTTTTTCAAGGAAATGTTTTGACAGGGAGTGTTGTGTTATTCCTTTTCTAATGTTTCTGACATGCTCCCCCATTCGTTTTTTTAGGGTTCTCGATGTTCTGCCTATATACTGTATGCCACAGGGGCACTCTATGAGGTAGATAACGTTAGTGGAGGAGCATGTCTGGAACTGTTTTATTTTAAATTCTCGTTTATTAGAAAATGATTTATATTTTGTAATGGGATATTTTTGTGTTGCCGAGATTTTACAGGCTTCACAATTTTTACATCCATAATACCCTATTTTTTGTGTTAGAAAATGTTCAGCTTTTTTCTTCTTTTGTTTGGAAAGAAAGCTTTTTGTCAGTTTGCTTTTAAAATTTGGGGCACCTCGAAATATTAGCTTAGGTTTTTCTGGGATATGTTGTTTGAGTGTTTCATCTTTTAGAAGGATATTCCAGTGTTTGTTTATGATCTTTTTAATCTTTATTGATTTATTATTATAATCAAACACCAGAGGTACCTTAAAAAGCTCTTTATGATCTTTTGGTATAGTATTTTTTGGTTGAAGTAACTCTTTTCTATCCCTGGAACCAATATTTTTTATAGTGTCGTCCACAGCTGTTAGGTCACTAACGTTATCTACCTCATAGAGTGCCCCTGTGGCAGAACATCGAGAACCCTAAAAAAACGAATGGGGGAGCATGTCAGAAACATTAGAAAAGGAATAACACAACACTCCCTGTCAAAACATTTCTTTGAAAAACATAATAAAAATCCCAAAGGTCTGAAATTTTGGGCTATAGACAAGGTGAAAAAACACTGGAGGGGAGGAGATAATATTAGAGAAATGGGCAAAATAGAAATGAAATGGGTATTTGACATTGACAGCCTTCAGCCAAAAGGACATAATGCAGAATTCGATTTATTCAATTTTATATAAGGACTTTCTGTAGAATTTCTCTCTTCTTTTTTAATGAACACACATGGAAAACAAGTCTCTTTCTGCATGTAATGTATTTAACTATGGTGTAGGTTTTTCTTTTTACCCCAAAAAACAAGCAGCAATACAAACCTATATATATCTATATGTGCAAGAATAATATATATACCATTTCAGTATAATACTTTATTTTATTAAAAATATGTTTAAATACATTTTTTATACATATTTTTTCCTTTTTTAATACCAAAGTATAATAGAAGCCCCCAAGATATGTAGAGGTGTTCTGTGTTGCTGCTGTATCAATTGTATTTGAAAAGAACATAATGGCTGTATGCCTCTTATGCTTCCTGTGTCTTTTTATGTAAAAAACGCCATCCTTGCCAACCAAATGGCCGAATCTCGCGAGATCATGCAAGCAAATCTCACAGAGTGACAAGGTCGCGATGACGTCATCAGGGGGCGGAGCTAAGAGATAAACAGCGCGAAACGGACTTCTATTTAAACTTTGTAAGCAGTATGATGATCACACGCCTAGAGGAAGCCTGCAAACAGGCGAAACGCGTAGCGTGACTATCATTACTGCTGTTTTTAATCACACACGGATTTTAATTCATGTCAAAACGGATTTTTGACCTTTTTTATATGCATTTTTGCAAGCTGTCTCTGAACATTACAGGGGACTACAAGCTGCAAGATTGTTCTTTCGTTTTCAAGAAGCATCCACATGTGTAAGATACTATTGTTTTTTACATTAAATTGTTATTGGATATATACTGATCCTTTTCTCTTCCTGATCCTTTTCTCTCAATTTATGAGCATTGGAGGAGGAACAAAGAGGACTTTCTACCATGTTAGAAGAGCCTTTTAACCTGCTGGGTTTGTGAGTGTAATACTTTATCTCACTTATACCATACTGATATCAAGATATACTGCACTATGGTCTATGTTTTGTTTTCTCTCTTTGCATATATTTTGTAAAACACTGAAGACCATCCATTTGTGCCAGAATTCTACTATCCCAGGCAATTATTATATTCCGGTATTTTTTATGTAAAAGTGGTTCACTTAGCGCACCTACCACCTCAATTCTGTTTTGGGTTACTTTTATTATTTACATGTAGCTCTTGCTTAGGACATCGAGAACTTTTAATATGTTGCCTGGACAACGTGGGATGCTTCTCAGAGACATTCTATCCACCCAATCAGACCATAGAGCTTCACTTTCTGCGAAAACCAGAAGTGCCAGTCAGGAGCGCCATTCCGATAAGCTGACTGGCACTTCTGGACTGTAAAATATCAAAATTAAACTGAATGTTCCTGAGGAAGCTGTTTATTATTATTAGTGAAACACACTGAACTTGCTGACGATTTTTACCAAATTGTACCAAATTTTGCCTTTGTTTGAATTGGATGTATATATTTTTAAAAGTGAAAATAAAAGGTTATCACGTTAGGCACCAGAGACATGTTAAGACTGTTGGTGGTCCTCAAGGGACATTTTATTATAAAAAGACTGCCAGTGGAGCCTGCGCTTTGCAGTGGTGGGTTGTATCGTCCATTCAGCAGCTAGGTGGCAAAGTACTGTGCTGCCTACAATGGACTATATTTCCTATAATACTAAGGTAGCTTTTGGCTTCAAAGTTGCAATTATCATATCCCAAATCTGCCCTTATACTTGGCACTTAAATCTATGTATGTGGGTTACGACTATATTGAAGGGAAGTTGTTGAAAATACATTGGGGTGTTGTTTGGCAGTAACACAAAACAACCCTTGTAAATTCATATCTGAAGAAAAATGTGTGTGGAAGAAAAACAATGCCGCAAATTTTGGCAAAGATTGGTAGTAAAATGACTGCATGAAAAGCATCAAAATACCCCAATTTACATACCATGGGTTGTCTTGTTTTGAAACATGTACATGTGCGGGGTATTTTTCTGATTCATGAGAGATACAGGTTGAGTATACCTTGTCCAGAAATTCGTTATCAAAAATGATTTGTTAGCCAAAAATGTTTAAGGATTTTGCCACAAGTTGCAAATTCCACTCACACTTGTCAGAATACAAGCACACAACAATGTATTCAGCATCTAGCCCCCCAAAGCTGTTATATAGCCTTTTCATGCATACTCCTATGCCCACAAATGGTAATACAATGGCATGTGTGCAGGCCTAATGCACCAACGGCAGGTTCCCAACAATGCCTCACATCACAGTAAAAGTGATTTATTTGCTCTACACAGTATTTGCATTACTACTACTGTGTTTCATGAGTGCTGAGTGGGTTTAATACATCCTATTGGTGAAAATGATCAGTTATCCAAAATGATCCGTTATCAAAAATGCTTCTGGTCCCAATCCCAAGGGTGATTTTTTGTTCCTGTGAAGCCACCGTACTCATTAGACATGTGCATTCGTTTTCGGACGAATGCATTTTCGTCCGAAAATAGCATTTTCGTCCATTAGTCCGAAAAACGAAGAACGAAAATGCTAAGCTAACGAAAGCCGAATGAACGAATGGTTAATAAACGAAAATCATTCGTTCATTCGTCCATTCGTAGTACTATTGCATTCTATAAGCCGAAATAGAGTCGGTTTATAGAATACAATAGCATTTCACTACACGGAGACAAAGTCTCCATTCATAAATTTATGAATGGAGACTCTGTCTCCGTGTAGTGAAATGCAGACAGCCTATAAACCGAACGTTCGGTTTATAGGGTGTCGGCTTATGTAATACATGTATTCCTATTGCTATTCTATAAACCGAACGTTCAGTTTATAGAATAGCAATAGGAATACATGTATTCCATAAGCCGACAGCCTATAAACCGAACGTTCGGTTTATAGGCTGTCGGCATTTAACTATACGGAGACAAAGTCTCCATTCATAATGAATAGAGACTCTGTCTCCGTATAGTTAAATGCCCACAGCCTATAAACCGAATGTTCGGTTTATAGGCTGTCGGCATTTTACTACACGGAGACAAAGTCTCCATTAATAATTTTATGAATGGAGACTGTGTCTCCGTGTAGTGAAATGCCGACAGCCTATAAACCGAACGTTCGGTTTATAGGCTGTCGGCTTATGGAATACATGTATTCCTATTGCTATTCTATAAACCGAACGCTCGGTTTATAGGCTGTCGGCATTTAACTATACGGAGACAAAGTCTCCTTTCATAATGAATGGAGACTCTGTCTCCGTGTAGTGAAATGCCGACAGCCTATAAACCGAACGTTTGTTTTATAGGCTGTCGGCTTATGGAATACATGTATTCCTATTGCTATTCTATAAACCAAACGTTCGGTTTATAGAATAGCAATAGGAATACATGTATTCCATAAGCCGACAGCCTATAAACCGAACGTTCGGTTTATAGGCTGTGGGCATTTAACTATACGGAGACAAAGTCTCCATTCATAATGAATGGAGACTCTGTCTCCGTATAGTTAAATGCCCACAGCCTATAAACCGAACGTTTGGTTTATATTCTGTCGGCATTTTACTACACGGAGACAAAGTCTCCATTTAATATTAAAGTATAATGTAAGCCCTTAAGACATGTAAAGGTGTCTTGTGTTGCTGCTGCATCGTCTGTATTTAAAAAGAACATAATGGCTGGTAAACTGTTTGCCTCTTGTGCTTCCTGTGTCTTTTTCTATGCAAAAAACGCCATCCTTGCCAACCAAATGGCCGAATCTAGCGAGACCACGCAAGCAAATCTCGCAGAGCGACAAGGTCGTGATGATGTCATCAGGGGGCGGAGCTAAGAAGCAAACAGCGCGAAACGGACTTCTATTTAAACTTTGTGAGCAGTATGATGATCACACGCCTAGAGGAAGCCTGGAAACAGGCGAAACGCGTAGCGTGATCATCACTACTGCTGTTTTTATTCATACACGGATTTTAATTAATTTCACAACGGACTTTTTGTCTTTTTTATATGCATTTTGCAAGCTGTCTCTGAACACAACGGGGGACTACAAGCTGCAAGATTGTTCTTTCGTTTTCAAGAAGCATCCACATGCTGATTTGTCTACACATGTGTAAGATACTATTGTTTTTTTATAATAAATTGTAATTGGATATATACTGATCCTTTTCTCTTCCTGACCCTTTCTACTCAATTTATGAGCATTGGAGGAGGAACAAATAGGATACTCTACTATATTAGAAGAGCCTTTTAACCTGCTGGGTTTGTGAGTGCAATACTTTATCTTACTTATGCCATACTGATATCAAGATATACTGCACTATGGTCTATGTTTTGTTCTCTCTCTTTACATATTTTCTGTAAGACATTGAAGACTATCCACTTGTGTCAGAATTCTACTATTCCAGGCAATTATTATATTCTGGTATATTTTATGTAAAAGTGGTTCACTTAGCGCACCTACCACCTCAATTTTGTTTTGGGTTACTTTTTCTATATAACACACGTGTGTACACAGAGAAACACACAGGTTGGTGCTGCTTTGGATTAGATCAAGTGCCAGAATCCTCACATCTCCTTTTTTCCAGATATTGGAGCACTACTGACTAAGTCATGACAAAGGTATGGAGAATTAATGCACCCTACCCCAAGAAAAGACACAGACAACAGGATATGAAGGTCACAGTATTTATTGAGAAATACTGCAACAAAGATTTTATATTTATATTAGTAACTTGAAAACTTGAAGGAATACTAAAAAACATATAAAAACCATTCAACATCTAGATCATGTATACCCATGTACAAAATACCATCTTGTTGAGTACAGGCATGTATATGCCACTAAGCGGTAGCATATCTAGGATTGGGTACCCGAGGATCGGACGTAGGCATCACCAAAAATATCTGGCTACTGGCACGATGGCCCTGCACGGTAGCCGCCTGATATTCACTCCTCAGGGACCAGCCTATGGGGAACCCATGCAGATAGCTACCAGAGCTACACCCTCCCAGGTTGGCCATACCCAAGACAGCCAACCCCCTGCACTGACGCCAGACCTCGGGAACCCCCTCCAACACAGCACCTGACATAGACAGACAAAG
Organism: Pelodytes ibericus; assembly: GCA_036172795.1. Lineage (NCBI taxonomy): Eukaryota > Metazoa > Chordata > Amphibia > Anura > Pelodytidae > Pelodytes > Pelodytes ibericus. The sequence continues at coordinate 47,104,870 of CM069866.1, read as the reverse complement.
AGGGCAGGGTGGAAGGGAACTGATTTCTTTTATTGTAAAAAAGAGGCTGGGCAAAACCTCTGCAAGGGTTTATAAAGGTTTTTCCCAGCCTACAAAGGGGGAGGAACGGCCGCCCATGAAGGGTAATTACTGGCAGGGGGCCTCTGACTGACAGGCTTGTGATGAGGCTGCATCACCAACCTGTTGTCATGCTTCCCTTTAATATATTTTAATATTATAGGCCATTTCTAAAAGGCACAATGCACCTACACCAACAGTATGGTTGCCACCCAGCCAGTATTTTACCGGCAGGCAACAGCAAGGCCAGTATTTTTTTGTAGAAAAGGTGGCAACTCTAACCACCAGTGACCCTCATCAAAAGCGAGAGTGCCACAGAGAATTCCTCTGATGAATCTTATACCTCACAGGAAGACGGACCCTTGAGGACCCTTGTAGATAAATGTGACTATGAGACCCCTACTACTGAGGTGGATCTGGGGAAACTACTTAGTGATCTACGTAACTTAATGAAAGCTGACAAAGCAGCAGTCAGACAAAAAGTGAAGGGGCTGATTGCTGAAGTGTGCAGATTGGGATCTACATGGCGTCAGTTTAGCAGGAGACTGTTGAAAATCAGAGTCAAATAGCCAAAATTACACATCAGCAACACATGTCAGCTATAGACATGAGGGCTAGACAATGCAACATTCAATTCAGAGGTGTCCCAGAGGAAGCAGGGCCCACTGACCTATGGATATACCTCACTGTCTGGCTGACATGCTTGTTTCCCAATTCGGCATATGAGGCTCTGTTATTTTAGACGCCTTCAGAATATGGAAGGCACTAACAGCTCCACCAGCAGTGCTGGGGGACATCCTGTTAAAGCTGCGACCTACAGCTGATAAAGGGGCTCGCATAGCTATTTTACAAAAATCACCAACCAAGGCACAAAAACAATGTGGTACAAATTTATTAGGCACCCCTGACGGTTCATCTCAGAGTGCTGGATGTCATATTTTGCTGCCCAACCATACATAAACAGAACAGACAAATCCTGGTACAAAATATAGAAGCAGTTTCAGGAGTCTTAGCATCGCTGGGCTTACCACAGCTGCCAGAAACACAAATTTTACCTGTGCGTCAGACAGTGGAAACACTGATCACAACCCTGAACTGGGACATACTGATCACTAAGAGGACAATCTGTGCGGGTCTTCCTTTGAAGGAACAGTCAGGTCCTAAGACATACATTACATTCAGAGTGCATCGACTCCTATAACCACTGATCTAGCTGAAGATCTGACAATTTTTATTTTTCATGAACAATGCCTTACCTGTACCCACCTACTGCTACATTTTTCATACCTGGCCAGAGCTCATACTGACACCCTCAACCCCCAGGGCATCACTTGTCATCTCATATGACAAGCTGATCTTGATTTGCTGAACTTTATTCGTTCATCAGTGTAATAAAAAAATATTTGTAATGAAATATTTTGCACCCCGCGACTTGCAATTGCACACAATTGCATGAGAAAACAAAATAAAAAATCTGGCGCACAGTACATAGACACTTAAATGCTAATATATATAAAACAACCCTTACAGTGACAAACACATGTGAAAATAATACAAAAATCTGTGCAGTCTGGATGAATAAATAAGAGCAAAACTGATATCAGAATGAAATCTGTGCAAATGACAAATAGTGAACAGTACAATGCCAAAAAATTGTAATAAAAGGTATATGTATACTTAATGCATCGATGTACTCCTGGTGTGACATACACCTGTGAAAATATAAAATACACACAAATAGTGCAATATGTACTGAAAAGTTAAATAAACAGATGAATTCTGCAGGAAATTAACTCACAAATGTAGCCCCTAATAACCTAGGAGCATGGAATCAGCATATGAAAAGATATACTTGCCCCCCTTTTGGGATCGCCTTCTCCAGTGATAGAAGTGTAGAAACGGATCCTTAGCCAGGCGGGGTGTAAAGAATTTAATCACATTAGAGGTAAAAAAAAATAAAAAAAAACAACAACAACAACGATAAAAACTTTGTGGAATCAATCCACAACAATAAAATCCGTATGAGACGCCAAGTCCTTGCAGACAAACAAAACTCTGTGCGCCTTGGAGCTGGTCTGGACTTCCAGGCATGTAAAACACAACTCGGCTACTACGGTGGCTCAACAGGATCCATGGTTCACCCAACGCGTTTCGTCCGAAATGGGACTTCCTCAGGAGGATGGAGAAATCCGAAATAGTCTGTCTTTATATACCCTTCTTCAATTCGTATATAATTTGTATAAACGCTTATCCGAAATGCATGTTAAAACGAAAAAGTCGATATAGACGGCTCTAATTCGATTGATGGGTATTTTCGGATACAGTCAATAAAAGTTAAATTCGAATGCAGTTAATTCGAAAAGCGAAACGATAAATAATTCTCTCAAAGAGCAAGAAACCTTTTCATATAAAAAATATAAATATACATAAAAATACATGAAACACGTAAAAATACATGAAAAAGACATAAAAGCAGGAATAATATTGACACTCCTGCTTTTACAGTTAAAAAACAAATAATATAATATAAAGTGCTACATTTACAATGGGGCAAAATAGTATTTAGTCAGCCACCAATTGTGCAAGTTCTCCCACTTAAAAAGATGAGAGAGGCCTGTAATTTTCATCATAGGTACACTTCAACTATGAGAGACAGAATGGGGGGAAAGAATCTAGGACTTTTAATGAATTAATTGGTAAATTCCTCGGTAAAATAAGTATTTGGTCACCTACAAGCAACCAAGATTTCTGGCTCTCACAGACCTGTAACTTCTTCTTTAAGAGGCTCCTCTGTCCTCCACTCGTTACCTGTATTAATGGCACCTGTTTTAACTTGTTATCAGTATAAAATGCACCTGTCCACCACCTCAAACAGTCACACTCCAAACTCCACTATGGCCAAGACCAAAGAGCTGTCGAAGGACACCAGAAACAAAATTGTAGACCTGCACCAGGCTGTAAAGACTGAATCTGCAATAGGCAAGCATCTTGGTGTGAAGAAATCAACTGTGGGAGCAATTATTAGAAAATGGAAGACATACAAGACCACTGATAATCGCCCTTGATCTGGAGCTCCACGCAAGACCTCACCCGTGGGGTCAAAATGATCACAAGAACGGTGAGCAAAAATCCCAGAACCACACGGGGGGACATAGTGAATGACCTGCAGAGAGCTGGGATCAAAGTAACAAAGGCTACCATCAGTAACACACTACGCCACCAGGGACTCAAATCCTGCAGTGCCAGACGTGTTCCCCTGCTTAAGCCAGTACATGTCCGTGCCCATCTGAAGTTTGCTAGAGAGCATTTGGATGATCCAGAAGAGGATTGGGAGAATGTCATATGGTCAGATGAAACCAAAGTAGAACTTTTTTGGGGAGAAAGAATGCTGAGTTGCATCCAAAGAACACCATACCTACTGTAAAGCATAGGGGTGGAAACATCATGTTTTGGGGCAGTTTTTCTGCATAGGGACCAGGATGACAGATCCATGTAAAGCAAAGAATGAATGGGGCCATATATCGTGAGATTTTGAGTGAAAACCTCCTTCCATCAGCAAGGGCATTGAAGATGAAATGTGGCTGGGTCTTTCAGCATGACAATGATCCCAAACACACCACCCAGGCAACAAAGGAGTGGATTTGTAAGAAGCATTTCAAGGTCCTGCAGTGGCCTAGCCAGTCTCCAGATCTCAACCCCATAGAAAATCTTTGGAGGGAGTTGAACGTCTGTGTTGCCCAGCGACAGCCCCAAAGCATCACTGCTCTAGAGCAGATCTGCACGGAGGAATGGGCCAAAATACCAGCAACAGTGTGTGAAAACCTTGTGAAGACTTACAGAAAACATTTGACCTCTGTCATTGCCAACAAAGGGTATATAACAAAGTATTGAGATTAACTTTTGTTATTGACCAAATACTTATTTTCCACCATAATTTGCAAATAAATTCTTTAAAAATCAGACAATGTGATTTTCTTGATTATTTTTTTCACATTTTGTCTCTCATAGTTGAGGTATATCTATGATGAAAATTATAGGCCTCTCTCATCTTTTTAAGTGGGAGAACTTGCACAATTGGTCCTGACTAAATACTTTTTTGCCAGACTGTATATCATAGACTTAAATGTTATAAACATACAAAAAATTTGCTTTGGGATATATAAAATGAAGCATAGTCAAGATACAATAATAAAAAATAATCGCTTACAATTAGTAGATTTATAATACGAATGACAAACTCTTACAGTCATACAAAAAACATTATAAAGTACCTGCTAACGGAGAGGCCCATCCAAATGGGAGCTATAGGATATACTTTTAGAAACTAATCATAGCTAATTAAAGCCGAAGAGGATAGGGGGTTGCCTCCTGATTTATTATTTCTTAGGTTATTGAATTGTAAATTTTGTTAAAAGCTCGGGATGAAACACACTCAACAAATAGGTTTTTTTTCAAGCCATACGTCCCATATGTTCCTGTAGGTTTGGAGGTTATAACCTCCACTCTATGACCTCTGTACTAATGGACGAATGGCCTGAAATAAAAAGAATATCAAAAGAGAAATATTCCAAAGAGGAGATAAGAATACCAAAAAAATGGAAAAATAGCAGCTGGGAACGCGGAGATGACATAGGACGCTAAGGCGGAGCGAGTGGTGCGAGCGGGAGATGGAGGAAACAAGCTGGTAGCCTGACCTAGTTCGGAACCTGAAATATTCCCCCACTCACCCTTCCCTACAACAAATTTACCTGGCCGGGAAATTATATATTCAGCCAAAGCGGGTCAAGGAGAAGAGAGCGGAGCAAGCTGCTTCCGACGGGACGCAGCAGGCGACACTCTCGGACAAAGACTCACGGATTTACTTTCGCTGGAGGACCTCGCTGAATTTCGGGCCAACACCTGAAAACGGAAGCGCGAGTGCCGAGGAAAGTTTCACGGAGAGGAGAGCGGAGTAGGCTGCTTCCGTCGGGGCACAGCGCACGTTATTCGTGGTGAACGACCTATCGAACTAACCTTGTGGCTGAAGACAGAACCACGATAAGCCACTTTCCTCGGTCCAACGATTGACACCGACATATACGGTCTTTAAAGGCGAAATAGATGCTGAACGCATGAAAAACAGATAAGTTGTTTTTTCTTCCCTGTATAACTTTTTGTACAGACTTAAAAGTGCTTGTCTATCTGAGGAGGAACGACGAGGAATCAAGAGAGGAATTAAGAGAAACACGTTAAATTCCTTAGGAATAGATAACATCTGATATAGACTTTTATAGGAAAACTGCATATTGATTCTGGAGAATCAAACTCTGATATAGACTTTGCATTCTTGTGAATCAGACAAAACGTTTATTTTTTTGTCCCCGTTAAGTTCTTGAGAAATAGCTGATTTGCCAATTTTTTGTTCTATCGATTGATAATGTCATCTAGGTGATTTCTACATACTTCTTACTTTCGGCTATAAAATATTTGATATACAAAAATCTGAGATACCAGGCTGTGATTTCCCAAGAGGAGATATAGGACACCGGGACAGGTCTGAGGATAAATAAAACAGTAAGAAAGATAGCAGTATAAAAAAAAATATGGCCTCTATTAAAAGGGCAGAGGCCAAAAATCAACAGAAGAAGAAAGATATGAAAGTTACAGAATCCAAAGAACAAAGGAAGGACAAATTTTAAAAAATACCGTCCATGTTTTCCCTGGTGAATATATCATCAGATCAATCTCGAGATGACATGGAAGGGTCAGCAATCAGGAGAGTTACAAATGAGATAATTAGTGATGGGCAAAAAGAAAGAGCTCATAGGGGATAAGTACCTAACAAATAAAATAACAGTTATGGGGATAATGTATACCCCAGAATGATATTAAATGTTAGGGACTTCATGTTTCAAGGGTTATACCTCCCCTAAAAAGGATCTGTAAGAGCTAAAAGGATTTTCTCACAAAGTATATTAATATTCTTTTTTTTTTTCTTTTTTTTTTGCTGAAGAGAGCCTTACATATATGTTCATAATTAAAAATTGTGAACCATATTTACTTTTAAAGTATGCTTGCACAGTTTTCTTACGTATCTTAAATCTTACACTTATTTTCGGTATTAGAAATGTTGAATTATAATGTGGTTTAAAGGACGCTGTATCACTGTCTTAAATACTCACAGATAGGATTAGAATTATTCACAGGATTAATGACGTGTGTTCTTTTTTTTTCTCTTCTCACGTATTTCAATTTTACACTTATTTTTCGGTATCGTAAATGCTGAATCATATTTTGGTTTAAAGGATGCTGTATCACTATGTTTTGAATAATCACAGATAAGATTAGAATTATTTACAGGATTGATGATTTTTTTTTTTGTTTTTCTCTCTCACGTATTTTAAAATTCTATATTTATGTCTTGGTATTATAAATGTTGAATGATATTTTGGTTTAAAGGATGATGTATCACTATGTTTTAAACAATTAGAGATAAGATCAGAATTACTCACAGGATTGATGATGTCTTTTTTTTTTCTCCCCCTTTCTCTCTCCCTTTCTTATTTTAAAATTTCACATTCATGTCTTGTCACTATTGTTGAATTATATTGTGATCTAAAGGTCGTATCACTATATTTCCCAACCCCCCCCCCCTTTTTTTTTTCTTTTCCTCTCCGACCTCTATGAGTTTTTCTGGAAATAATAACACATAAATATACTCAATATATGGAAGAAGTTACTTCTGATCATATTTCCCCCTTAAACGGAAGTTCTGTTTTTTTTTTGTTATATACATTATTTTCATATTTTCTCCCACCCCGCTCCTGCAGCTCACAAGCTCTTAAATAGGAGCTACACTAAGTGTTCAAGTTACCGGACGGTAGAACACATTAAGGGATAAGGGAGACCCAATGGGTATGGTGCTGCCTTTGGTTAGTCCAAGAAGGACATCTGTGTTGTATGTACTGTTTGATTTTATGTTTTTATGTAAGGGGATGCGCCACAATGTAACTCAAAACCTAAAAAATGATTAAAATTTTGTCTTTGAATGTCCAGGGTTTGAATGTATATTCAAACCCTGGATCCTAATTAAGTATTTAGAGGCAGATCCTAATTAAGTATTTAATGAACCATCAAATTGATGTGGGCCTTATACAAGAATCCCATTGGAAAGAGGGGAAATTGGTACTGGAAACCAAAATGTACCCCAATGTTATTTATTCACATTATAGAGCAAAAAAAGAGGGGTAGTGATACTGGTATCTAGGAATGTGGTATTTGAGGAAATTTATATTGAGATAGATAGAAATATCTGTTTTGTAATTGTGATATGTAGATTGAATAACCAGGTCTACACTTTGTTGAATGTATATGCTCCAAATAGAGATCCAACTAGGTTTATGAACAGAGTGTACGAGAGAATGGAACATGTGGCGCAGGGATTAATAATAATTGGAGGCGACTTTAATTGTGTTTTAGATATTGAAATGGATAAAAAGATCTCCCATGGCCACAAAATTGATAAAAGCAAAAAAATTTCAACACTTTTTATTTAAAAACAATCTCCATGATGTATGGTGAACATTAAACCCTGAAGAAAGGGAATACATGTTTTTTTTTCAAAACCTAATCTATCATACTCCCGACTGGACTATTTTTTGGTGAAAGCTTGTGGAGTTCACCTTTGTAGTAAAATTGGGGTGGAGGATGTGGTATGGTCCGATCACTCGGCAGTACTATTGGAGATTAAGGACTCACTGGACACAAAAAATAGAGGTTCATGGAGGTTAAAAAATAATCTATTAAAAAGCCAAATAAATATTGATAACTTAAAAAGAGAAACTGGGGCTTTTTTTGAGGCGAATACCAAAGACGACTCTCAGCTACAACTCTTTGGTTATAAATGCTCGGTTAAGATGGGCTCGGAATTAAAAAAGAAGCAAGCCGTATCTTTATCTCAACTATATGTTGAGTTCAGTAAGAATCAGCGGATTAATAAAATGTCACCAAATAAAGCTACAACAAAAATATTGGAAGATCTGATGCATAAAATAAAAGATCAGTTATTGGCTAAAACCAACTATGCACTATTCAAACTTAAACAATGCTGGTATTCTAAAGGTAATAGGGCTGACAAACTACTGACAAATAAATTAAAAAATAACAAATTAAAAGCAAGAATCAAAAAGATCATTGTACAGGATAAGGCAAAAATATCACCGAAAGACATAGGAGAGATGATTATTACTATAATTTATATAATTTACCTTCTACAGGGTCCTCACCGGACCAAATAAACAATTATTTAAATGATATAATCCTCCCTACGATCTCAGAAGATCAGCTAAAACTCACCTTTTAAGGAATCAGAAATAAAAGAGGTTATTTCAAGATTGAAAAAAGATAAAGCCCCAGGCCCTGATGGTTTTAGTAGTTATTGTTATAAATTGTTTAATGATGTCTTGGCCAACTACCTTACAACTCTTTTTAATGTAATAAAAGAAGGCGCTACAGTACCGAGAGAACTTCTACAAGCGATTATTATGCCGATTCCCAAACCTAATAAAGATACAGCCTATACATCAAATTATAGGCCAATATCACTGATCAACTGCGATGTAAAAATTTTCGCTGCAGTTATAGCTTCCAGAATGGAGAGGGTTATTCCCTGTTTGATCCATTCGGATCAAATAGGATTTGCACAGGGCCGCCACTCCGAAAATAACATTCGTAGAATGATCGGGATTCTTCAGAGTGTAAATGGGAAAGGACACCCCAACTGACCCTGTCTTTGGACGCCGAAAAGGCGTTTGACAGGGTCAGCTGGGACTTCCTGACCCTAGTTTTGAATCGGATGGGTATATCAGGCTCAATCCAGACGGCCATTTTGGCAATGTACTCTGACCCAACAGCCAGGACAGTTGGCCCAGGTATAGTGGCGGATTGGTTTGAAGTGGGCAATGGCACTCGTCAAGGATGCCCTCTAGCCCCAATGTTGTATATTTTAACATTAGAACCAATCGCCGCAAAAATAAGACAAAATGTAAACATTAATGGTATAAAACTGGAAGACCAGGACCTAAAAATCTGTATGTATGCCGATGATGTAGTTGTGACTCTAACGGATCCAGAGACCTCATTAGTACACTTTATGAAGGAGGTGAAACAATACTCTAACCTGTCAAATTACAAATTGAACCTTACTAAGTCACAAGCATTGACGATCAATATTAGTGAGGCAGCTAGATCCAGAATGGCGAACTTATTCCCTTTTGATTGGACCACCCGGGGCTTTATTTATCTGGGTATCTACATCACCCCGGACTATCGGAACACAAGTAAAGAAAATTTTAAGATTTTATATAGAGACACACAAGAAAAATTAACTAAAAGCTGGCTAAAAACAGAGATATCTTGGCTGGGAAGACTAAATGTGGTCAAAAACTACATTATTCCAAAATGGCTATATTTATTTAGAATGTTACCACTGATGATTCCTTTAAATAAGTTGATAGAGGCTCAGAAACTGTTGACTACATATATATGGAGTGGGAAAAAGCCTAGAATTGAAAAGACCCAACTTTCGAAGAAAAAAAATAAAGGGGGCTTTGGGATTCCAAATATGATTAGGTTATTTGAAGCTAGTAGAATTTTCCATATAAATAAATGGCATACTTCTTCTGAATCAGAGGAAGCATGGTATAAACTTGAAAAAGATTTAGCCGGGATACCCAATATGTCAATAATTCTATGGATGAACGGTAGGGCTTATAAAGAGTTTTTTTTTTTAGACAACCCACTAGCTATATTACAGATCTCGTAAATTTTTGGTTTAAAATCAAAAAAAGATTCAGTATAACTGACCGGATTATATCCTCCACCCCAATAAAGATACTGAAGTTCAATATAGAAATTTTTCACTGAAGAACTGGAACATAAATCAGGATTTAATATTTGCAAATATACTAAACGGTGCAACTGTTAAACCCTTCCCGCAACTTCAGGAAGAACTGAACCTACCCCCAAGGGATCTTTTTACGTTTCTGAGGCCAAAAATCTACCTTGATTCCTCCTATGGGAAAGGGGAAAAAGATGCAGTTGTTGAGGATATAGAGGTATTATTCCCTAAAGAAGAAAAATCTAAGATGTTACCCAAATACTACGATTGGTTAAGCTCACTAGATAAAGAAAATAAACCCAAAGCTTGGATATCTTGGGAAAAGAAGTGGGCAGAACGTTCCAAAATAATTGGTGGTTTAATTATTTTGAAGAAGTCAGGAAATGCGTGAAATACCTAAATATAATAGAACTTCACCATAATATTATGTAAAGGTGGCACTTAGTCCCTGACACTTTAAATAAGATGAATAATTTCAACTCGCCTTTATGTTGGAGATGTAATCTAGAAAGAGAAACACATGCCCACATATGGTGGAGATGCTCTATTATAAAAACTTTATGGAATAGAGTCCTTCAGGAAATTGCAAGTAATTTTGAGAAAATTCTTAATATCAACTTAGAACACGATCTTTTACATCTACAGCTACCTGTTAGAATTTTTGACAAAAGATACCTCTTGATTCATGTCTTTATGGCCACAAAAATCGTGATTTCGCGACATTGGAAACAACCGATCTGCCCTACTTGGGAGCAGGTTTGCGGCCAACTAAACTATCAATATAACATGGAGATGGGAATAGCAAAAAATGCGGGAATCAGAGAGAGTCAAAAATAAGATGGCACCCTGGACTAGAAACTGTCATGACACTACGTATATTTTATATAATGAACGTAGAATATATGAGTTACACTGATGGCGCCTCCCCCCCTTTACCTTTTGTATGTAATATTTGTATGGTTTGTTTAGGTAAGGCTGAAACTTTGATATATAGGCTGAAAATAATATAAGTGGTTAAAATACCTTATCTTTGTATATTGTACTGTATAGTGTATTTTTAATGGAAAAATACCACCAATCACACAAGAAAAACGAATTTAGAATTTATAAAAGAATTCATAAAAAAGCCTTCAGTTCAAAATCCAAGTTAATCCCTTTGGGGTTAAAGGTTTGCAAATTATATATCTAGAATGCCTCTCTCTGAAAAAGCCTTCTGGATGTATCCCCCTTTTCCAGGTGTTGGGAATTGCTTCTATTCCCATAAATTTAATGTCCTCCATATTTCCCTTGGGACAACTATGGCAGTGGTTTGGTAGGCTGTATTTGAACATATCACATTCTTTATTCATCAATCCAAGATGTTATAGAATATGCACTTTTATAGACCCTTCGAATCAGGCCTTCTCATCCAACAGTGCTGGATGATTTGTCAAAAATTCCCACAAAAAAACTAAAATCTTGTGGAAAACCTTCCCAGTGGAGTGGAAGCTGTTTTGGCTGGTAACAAGGACCAACTGCATATTAATGTATATGTATTTAGAATGCAATGTTATAAAAGTTCCTGTTGATGTAATGGTCAGGTGTCCCAAAACCTTTGTCCAAATAGTGTATTTGTAGCTACACAAATGTATCTGCATATATATCTGCAGTAACAACATCAATGTCTCACTCAGTACACAATGGTGAAAGATTTGCAGGGCTGCTTTAACCAAGGAATAATGTGGGCTCTTGCCCAGGGCCCATTGGTTAAAGGGGGCCCAAAGAAGCTACCCTGTGGGCCCCTGCGGGCCCAACATGGTAGTGCTGCCTGTGTGACTGTCTCACAGGGAGATGCACTAGGGCAGCAACCGGCATATTAATGAGCAAACTAACAGTGGCATATTAAAGGGTGATTTGGCTTTGGCATATTAATGGGCAGGCTAATAGTGGCATATTAGTGGGCAGGCTAATAGTGGCATATAAATGGTAAAACTAATAGTGGCATATTAATGGGAAAATTGGCTTTGGCATATTAATCGGAAAACTTACAGTGGCATATTGATGGGCGAATTGGCTATGGCATATTGATGGGCAGACTATTAGTGTTCATGGAGGGAAGACTGTGGAGGAGATGGCCGGGACAGAGAGAGCAGCAGGTGAGTATGGGGAAGGGGGTAATAGTTTTTATAGTTTTTATTGGGCAAACTGTCAGTGGCATATCAATGGGCAAAGTCACAGTGGCATATTAAAGGGTGAATTGGCTGTGGCATATTAATGAGCATACTAACAGTAGCATATTAGTGGCTAGGCTAATAGTGGCACATTAATAGGCAAATTGGCTTTGGCATATTAATGGGCAAACTAACAGTGGCATATTAAAGGGTGAATTGGCAGTGGTATATTAAGGGGCATACTAACAATGGTATATTAGTGGGCAAACTAACAGTGGCATATTAAAGGGTGAATTGGCAGTGGTATATTAAGGGGCATACTAACAATGGTATATTAGTGGGCAAACTAACAGTGGCATATTAATGGGCAAATTGGCTGTGGCATTTGACTGTGGCATGTTAATTGGTACCTGACTGTGGCTCGTTTTTTAAATAGGCAAAGTGATGCTGTGGCATGCGCTATAGGGCAAAATAACAGTGACACTGTGGGTGCAATTAAGGTGCATGGCAAGTGCTAGGGGGACTACATGGTGCTGTGTTAAGTCATTTAGGTGCAATGTGGGTACAAAAGAAGGGAATGAAAAGAAGAAATGCAATTTTTCAATAACATTTTATTATATATAAAAATTGTTGAATATAATATGAAAATAGTTGTATATAAATTAAAAAGTTTACATTTACATGCAGTTTTATATTGCGGCTTTAGAAAAAGTGTTTGGCCCACTGCTAAAGACTTTGCCCAGGGCCCACTAGGGCCTTGAAACAGCCCTGGAGATATGCTGCATTGCTGCTTAGACTTCCCTTTTTTAACAGTTTATATTATGATTTTTGTTTCTGCCCATATCTGTGTGTTCCATGCAGGCCCGGACTGGCCATTGGGCTCACCGGGCAAATGCCGGCAGGGGTTGTCCCAGCAGTGGCGTCCCCTGCATTCAAAAAAAAATCAAAAACGTACCTCGTTCCTGCTCTGTCCCCCGGTGCAGGTCCGTGGCTGTGAGGGCAGTGTTGTGCGCCCCCCTCCAGCTGCGCGGTCAATAAAGTTTGTTGGAACTTTTTTTTTAAACAAACGTTATTGTTCCGCGCGGCTGGAGTGGAGCTCACAACGCTTCCCTCACAGCCACTGACCTTCAGAGCACCGGGAGACGGAGCAGCAAAGAGGTAAGTACTGGGGTCTGGGGAAGGGGGGAGGAGGGTGGCATAACGAGCATACTAAGGGGCAATATCCTGGCATATTACATGGCATATTGGGGGCAATATCCTGGCATATTACATGGCATACTGGGGGCAAAATCCTGGCATATTGAGAGCAAAATCCTGGAATATTAAATGACATATTGGGGGCAATATCCTGGCATATTAAATGGCATACTGGGGGCAAAATCATAATAGACGGAGGTGTCGGGCAGCATGGAGGATGTCTGCACGTATCGTGCAGACATCCCTCAGCTGCCCGATTTACCCTGGTGGCTAGTGGGGCAGCAGAGGATGTCTGCGCGATGAGCGCAGACCTCCCCTGCTGCCGCCCGGCACGCTCGCCGGGACTTCTGTGACGAAAGTGGAAGTACCCGGCTTCTTCACAGAAGCCCCGGCGGTCGTGCCAGGCGGAAGCAGGGGAGGTCTGCGCTCATCGCGCAGACATCCCCTGCTGTTAGAGAGGGGGATCCTGGTCCCCTGCAGCTCTGCTGGGGACCTGGATCCATGTCTTATAATCTGACCTCCATTAGAGGTCAGATTATAAGAGACCTCGATTATAAGACGAGGGGGACTTTTCAGAAAAAAAATTCTGAAAAAAACCTTGTCTTATAATCGAGCAAATACGGTATCATGCTTTAACAATGCAAGTGGGTGTGGTTTCAGAGGGCATTATTTTAGCGGGCAGTGGGACAGAATTTCATTCATGGACCCAAGCAGCACAATGTCTTTGGCCGGCCCTTGTTACATGCACACACATTCACGTACATACTTTTTAAAATAATTTCTGTTGTTTTTATTGAGTCATATAATATCGCATACAGTACTTCAAAAATTCAAAGTGACATTCAACTATACAGACTCCATCCCTGGCACACACCACCTTGAGCTGCACTTATCCATCACAGTGAGTACTGGGATGTGATACCCAGTGCTCTGACTAAGCTGGAGTCCCAGCCTCCCCTGCAGTCCTAGATTGCGCGGGACCCCACGGACCTATTATAGGACCAGCTCCGGCTGTCTCAATGCAGTGTTTTTCCAGGAATGAATCTTATTACTAGTGCATCCCTAATGCAATGTATAGTGAATAATTATCTACTAGTAAGGCCGTGTAATTTTTTCATGAGAGTTGCAGTTTACAACGCAAACAAGAATCTGGATAGAGATTCGTTAGCAAGTTTACTATGACAAAAACAGAACAGCAGACCAGAACAGAGTATACATGCACGTTGTTTACTCAAATAGATTACTGTCCTGGCAATCACCAAGGATGCCCCGGCAGTCACGAATGTGCAGCTGCCAATGTTTTACTGAGATAGAGCCAGTAATTGGCAAGATGTCGATCCATCAACACAAGTGTCCTCCACTGAGATTACTGGTGTCTGTCATTCAGCAGGACTGACATAAGAGATTCTCAAATGGGACCAAGCTGTACTATATTGCTGAAGTTTTGGAGCTGACAGAAAAGGCGGACTTATGGCCTTTACTGCAGTCAGGCCAATGTCAGCTAAGTTATTTAGAATGTGTTTTAATAATACAAATTGACAGAGCAGTTGACCAGCTATAACCCCACACAGAGCTGATTTCAACACAACTGTATGGCTGTCAGCTTTGTCAGTCCCATAATTGTCACAGCAAGTACCATATGTTCAAAAGGTAGGAACACAGGCCGCAGGCAAGCAAGGATGAAGTGTAAAAAGAATGGTGTGTTGTGGAGACTATGGAATAAGAGAGGCTTTCTAGTGAATTGAGTGGATATGGGACCTGTTGGAAGGTCTCTACGAGGAGAAGACTATTGGAGGATAAGAAGACCACTGTGAAGGAACTATGGTTAAGAAGGGGTAAGGAATCGAAAATCTATAAGGAGGAGAGCAAGACAAAATATATGAAAAATGGGGGCTTTGCAATTTAGTTGAAAATAACTATGGAGTTGCTATAGACAAGCGAATAGAGGACACATGGGGGTTTATGAAGGAGTCTGGGATTATGGTTGCTGTCCATTAATATGCCACTATTAGTCTGGCCATTAATATGCCACAGCCAGATTGCAAATGAATATGCAACAGCCAGATTGAAAATTAATATGTCACAGCCTGAATGTCTAGTGATACACCACAGCCAGATTGCCCAGTAAAATGCCACAGCCTGATTGCCCAGTAATACACCAGAACCTGATTGCCCAGTTATATGCCCAGTATATATCACAACCTGATTTCTCAGTAATATGCCCAGCCTAATTGCCCAGTAATATGCCACAGCCTGATTGCCCAGTAATATGCCACAACCTGATTGCCCAGAAATATGCCCAGCCTGATTGCCCAGTAATATGCCACAACCTGATTGCCCAGTAATATGCCCAGCCAGATATCCCAGTAATATGCCACAACCTAATTACCTAGTAATATTCCCAACCTGATTGTCTAGTAATATTCCACAATGTGATTGCATAGTAATATGCCACAGCCTGATTGCCCAGTAATATACCACAACCTGATTGCCCAGTAATATGACCAGCCTGATTGCCCAGTACTATGCCCAGCCTAATTGCCCAGTAATATGCCACAACCTGATTGCTCAGTAATATGCCCAGCCTGATTGACCAGTAATATGCCTAGCCTGATTGCCAAGTTATATACCACAACCTTATTGCCCAGAAATATACCATAATCTTATTGCCCAGTAATATGCCCAGCCTAATTGTTATTAAACCCTTCTTTGCTGTATATCACTGCTTAGGCACTGATTCTGAGGTCGCTGACTCGGGGTTCGATTTTGACTCTGGTCAGCTTTCTAATACATCATCTAGTGATGTATATCAGTGGCTTCTGAGCCCTTGCCACAAGGAGTAATGGGTGTCTACTTTTAAAAAATATATGGTTTGGTGGGGGTAAATTACATTGTCTGGCTTCAAGATATATCCCATATAAGACATGGACACAGGTTGACTACATGTCAAAATTCCATGTTGGAACACTGAGATGTGCACCTCACAAATGTTGCCTTTTTCCCCCAAATGACCCAACAAATTAATACATGGTTATCGCTGTACTTGGGAGATGTTGCTGAACACATATTGGGGTGTTGTTTGGCAGTGTTATATACCAGAACCTGTGAATTCATGTCTGAAGTACAATCTATGTGAAAAAAAGTAGTACCCAAAAATTTGACATAGGCTGGTGGTAGAATTAGTGCATGGAAAGTGTTAAAATACTACCATTTGAAATACCCTACGGTGTCTAGTTTTTCAAACATATATGGTTTTGTGGGGTAAAATACATTGGCCAGCTTTAAAAATGTTCCAAATTGAACATGGGCGCAGACTGCCTACATGTCAAAATTCCAAGTTGGAAATGCACACATCCCAAATGTGGCCTTTTAGCCCCAAAACAAACCAGCAAATCTATGCATGGGTGGAATCTCTGTACTCAGGAGATGTTGCTGAACACATATTGAGGTGTTAGTTGGCAGTGGCAAATACCAGAATCTGAAAATTCATGCCTGAACTACAATGTGTGTGAAAAAAAGACATCCAAACCATTTGACATAGGTTGGTTGTAGAATTAGTACATGGAAAGTGTTAAAATACCACAATTTTAAATACCCTAGGAGGTATAGTTTTCCAAAATATATGGTTTGATGGGGTAAAATGCTTTGACAGGCTTCAAAAATGTTCCAAATGGAACATGGGTGCAGACTGACTATATGTCAAAATTCCAAGTTGGAAATGTGCACAGTCCAAACGTTGCCTTTTATCCCCCAAAAAACCCAACAAACCTATGATTGGGTGGTATTCCTATACTCAGGAGATGTTGCTGAACACATATTGAGGTGGTGTTAGGCATTGACACATAACAGGATCTGTAAATGCATGCCTGAAATACAATGCATGTGGAAACAAAACATTAAAAATGCTAACCAAAAATTTGACAAAGGTTGGTGGTAGATGTAGTACATGTAAAGTGTTAAAATACCAACATTTGAAATAACTTAGGATGTCTAGTTTTCAAAAATATGTGGTTTTGTGGGGTGAAATACATTGTTTGGCTTCAAAAATATCCCAAATGGGACATGGGTGCAAGTTTTCTGTATGTCAAAACTCCAAGTTGGAAAACCAAAAAGCACACCTCTCAAATGTTGCCTTTTATCCCCCAAATGACCTAACCAACCTATGCATGGGTGGTATCCCTGTACTCAGAAGATGTTGCTAAACACATATTGAGGTATTATTTGGCAATACCCCTTCACATTTTCAGGTAATGTTTACCTAAATTGCAATCTATGTGAAAAATCACAATTTATTTATTTTTTGCTGCAAATTTTGGCAAAGGTTTGTGGTAAAATGGCTATGTCAAAAGTATCAAAATACCCCAAGTTAAATGCCCTGAGTTGTATAGTTTTCAAAATTATGTACATGTGGGGGGTCATTCATTTATTTAGTACAGATATCAGTGTTACAATGTCACTATCGCTAATTTTGAAAAAAATAAAAAGTATTTTTAAAAAGCTTTGCACTAATTATAGTTCTGGCCCTGTAACAAGAACAAAAAAGCACAAAAACATAAAACATGGGCTATTTCCTAACTAAGGACAATTATTAGAAAATATTTAGCAGTGTTTTTGTTGTCTCTTGTAGAGGAGTATACGATTTTTCAAATAAAAGTCAGAATTTTTTTTACATTTTTTTGCCATATTTTATTATTTTTTTTATATCAAATGATATGTTATCAAAATAATGGTATCAAGAAGAAAGCCCTTCATATGACAATAAAAACGATATGTAGTTTGTGTGGGTACACTAAATGAGAAATAAATAAATTACAGCAAAACACAAACACCTCAGAAATGTTAAAACAGCTCATGTCACCAAGCGTTGGACAAGCCAAAAAAGTCATGTCCCTAAGGGGTTGATGACAGGAGCTATTAATTCATTATTATTTTTCTTGTTATTCATGTACATCATTTCATTGCTCAACATATATGGTTGCCCCCCCAGCCGATATTTCACCAGCAGACCAGTAAAAAAATGGCTTGAGGCCAATGATAAATCTATAGAGGCAATAGCAAAGCCTTATTTTTTTCTTTCTCAAAAGGTGGCAATCCTATTCTGCAATTCAACTGCTCTAAAACTACATTCAGGGAAGGGGCACAATCAATTTTCTACTTTTGCCTCAGCTGTGAAGATCTATCTATGGCTCTGCCAGGGATGTTGCTCTGGTGTCCCGATTTCCAGAAAGTCTATGCAAAAAGCGCTATGCCCACCAAGCCAACATGCCCATTTTCTCAAGTCCACATCTCTCTTCATTTGTCTTCCTGCTGAGTGTCACGTAACACCCGGCACTCAGACACTAGAGCATGTTCCTCTGGGGCTAAACTTGCCATTTGTTATACGATGGAAAAAAACAGATGGAAGCGCCACCAGGTCTAACAGCACCCAGGCACCAGGTCTAATTTCCTGGTTGCCATGGTGACCTGGCTTGTTGAGCCCTGCTGTATGCTATGAATTATGATTGCAGACAGATGTCACAGACTTTCCCCCCTCGCTCTGTGCTAGGAAACTATAAGTGCGGACATGGGGCCATGTGGGTGATCTGGCGGGTTATGTTATACTATGCAACAGTATGACATAACCTGCTCCTCACTACAAAAATGCCATTTTTTCCATTGCCGATATGCTCGTTATACCAGCACCAGCTCCTAAGTCTTCATTACCAGCAGTGCTGGTAAAATACCAGCCGGTGGCAACCCTACTAACACTTCATACATCGGTAGTGGTCTCCTGACACAAACAGTGCTTCTCTCATGCTCTGAGTGCAATAAGCAGGAGACACTCTAAAAGTATCATAGTTGTTGGTGGTATAGTGAGCCAAGCGCTGTCTGTGTCTTCTCAATGTTGTTAGTGGTGCCTGCAATGAGCAGGTGTCACTCTGAATACATTTTCACTTTGTTGGTAGTATAGTAGGGGAGCAGCAATGCCTGTGCCTCCTTGTACAGACAATGCTGCGCATGCACAGTAGCCAGTCTCCAGTATCTAAGACATCAGAGAATTAGATTATTTTCTAATGCAAGCGCTTAAAATATGTTTTTTTTTTAAATTTTGTTTATTACAAAATTCGAAAAAGACATTACATACATATTATGAATACTTCAGGGGAGGCGGCCCCACATTATTGCCTCCTTCTGAATTAACAATAACAACCTCGAAATTTCCATAAAAACAGTATAGTTAATGATAACAAACATTACATAACATAGACAAAGAAGAGAGTGTAGAAGCATGACTTCCTTATTTTAGTTCAATTCTCTGAATTACGTTTCCCTATCCAGTCTGACCATCTACCATAATTCCCACTTGATAAAATATATTGAGAGGTAATCCCTCTTTCCATTTTACATTGGAAGATAGTTTGAGATTTAACGGATTTCCAATCTGGTATATTTTTCAGTCTTGCAGTTTCTAGTGATTTATTGTTTTGCTGATAAAAGAATATGGATGATAATCAGTCTGGTATCTCTAGGTATACCCTGTAGATTTGAATGTAGCAAGGCAATTTCTGTACTCCCCTTTATGTTAGTTCCACATATATCATTTAATTTTTGAAAAATGTCACTCTAATATTCAGATTTATGGCAACCTCAAAATATATGTAACAAGTCTCCTTGTTGCTTTCACACCTCCAACAGGCATTGCTTTGTTCCTGGTATATCTTGGTTAATTGGGCCGGGACCATATACCAACTGTAAGCTTAAAAAAAAATTCTCTCAAATTTAAACAAAGTACTGTTTTAATTTGTTTGTGTTAGTATCCCGTTCTACTCTACTCTTGTAATGTTGATGTTAAGATCTAACTCCCATTTGCTAATCACTGGAAGTTCCTGGGTTTGGGTACTCTCCACTTCTGGTTGGTTTGGCTTAAAGGAGTCTGTCCTGTCATAAAATGTGAAACTCTTAATTATGTAAAAAAATCCAGATTATTAAGGTGGAACTTATTTTGTAATATATGGAACAAAGCCACTTTGTCACCTTCCAATAAGTCATTTATACTATGCATTCCCCACTCTGACCAATCTGAAAGATTATCTATATTACTCAAGACCTTCTGAATTGGTAGTTTCCCCAGAAGCCTTTTATGTATGTTTAATTTGATTTTTTAATTTTTGCCAGTAGTTCAATATGTGGTCTAGGATTAATGATTGTGTACAAGTTTTACACTCATTAGTTAGTATATCGCTAGTGATCGAGAAAAGTGGCAAGATCTTTTCACAGCCAGTCAGTTCTTTTTTCTAATTGGAGCCATTTCTCTGCTTCTGATGATCACATTTTTGTTTATGCATGGCTTTTTACCCAGCCAGATATATCTGGAAAAGGACATCTGTAACATTTTGAACCATATTGCTGGAATATTTAGAGGGACTATCCTTAATAGGTGTGTCCATTTTGGTAGTACGTACACCTTGAGAACATTAGTCCTCCCCCACCATGATATTTTTATGTTCTTCCAATCATGTAAGTTCTTATTAGTCTGCTTCATAAGTGGCATGACGTTTGCTTCTATCATTCTATTCGGGTCAGTTGTGACTGTTATCCCCAAACATATAAATTCCTTTTTTGCCCACTTAAATCCAAATAGTTTGGTCATTCGGTTTTTATCCCCTAGCGGCACATATCTTGCTGAAGCCACTGATTTGTCTAAATTCAATCTGTAGTTGGATACCACACTTTATCTTTTAATCTCCTCCACTATTTCTCTTACTGAGTTCTGGGGCTCTTCTACTGTAATTAGGACATCATCCGCATCCATGTTCATTTTAACATTTATCTTTCCATTCGATATTCCCTTAATATTTACCTTCTTTCTTATTACCATTGCCAGGGGCTCTAATGTCCGGATGTATAGAATAGGGGATAATGGACACCCTTGTCAGGTGCCATTTGTTATCATAAAATTAGAGGAGACTTATCCTGGACCCTTGACTTGTGCTGACGGGTGGAATACATTGCTCATATTTGTCAGAGGTATTGAACAGTAATCTCGAGACTGGTACATATGAATAAAGCAGAAGAAAAAGATAACAAGATGGATGCCAGCAGCCTCCATTTTGCGTCAGTTTTTGGACATCCTTCTGTGTGTTCAAATCTTATTCTGTGTCCCTGAAGCTAAAAGAAAGTCCTCCACATTCCTAACTTTGTTATCTAGTATCACCGGAACAGATAAGGTGGGCATTGGTAGTTGTTTATGACTCTCATTGTATTTCTGAAGACACAGCTGTGTCTATATACATACAAGAGGTGAAGGGGGGCTTCTCTTCAGCTTGCTAGCCCAACCAAACTGACAGACACAGACACACTGAGATTACTTTGATTTTAGATGTGAATAATCTAATAAGGGTTATTAAACACACCTAGTTGATTTAAATCTCTCATTAAAATATATAATTATATCACACCTTCACTAATAAATATTTAAAGTATAATTAATCCTACATATTAATTAGAATATTATTTTTATTGTTTTATTAGTGTGTTATACATTTTATTATAAGTTTTTATCTAATGTCCAATGATAATAATATTTACTTTATAATTTGAAATTGTATTAACACTTCAATATATTGTAACATATATATAATGCATTATATTATACTCACAATCCAGGTGTAGCTATAAATCATGACATCATCTCATTTAAATTAAACACACCCATCCATTCAATTGGATAGAAGTTACAGAAACAGGGTGTGAATCTGAGATAAGGTTTGGTTGATAAGTTGATACTGGAGGTAGAAAAAAGGAGACCTGAGATACCTGAAAAGACCTGGGGAGACTGATTTTGAGAGAGCTGCCACTAGTGGGGTGAGAAATGGGAATGTTTTAGAAAAGGGCTGTTTTGTCCTACTTACTTATGTTATAAGTCATACATGTGAATTATGATTAACATCTATTGATATTGTTGTTATGCTATTTTGCTTACCGTTTGATCTTTATTCTATGTTCAATAAATTCATTATTATTTTATTAATAATTGTTGCATTGTATTTACTTTTGTAAAAACGTCATCCAAACTCTCACATACATAACGAATTCTTGACATGGGTATTTTTAGTCGGACCCATATATATGAATCATCAATTTTCATATTTATTATGATTCATAATTAATAACTCATATTCATATTTTTATAGTTATTATTAATCCGACATATTGAGTACATAATCATGGAGTTCTGGGGCTCTTCTACTGTAATTAGGACATCGTCCGTATACATTTAATTTTCACATTTATCTTTCCATTTGATATTCTCTTAATATTTAGATTCTTTCTTATTGCGATTGCCAAAGGCGCAAGTGTCTGGATGTATACATTAGGGGGTAATAGACACCATTCTCGGGGTGCAATTTGTTATCATAAAATCAGAGGAGACATATCCCGGACGCTTGACTTTTGCTGACGGGGCGGAATACAATGCTAATATTGAGTAAAGAACTGGACCTTCGAAATATATGTTTTAAATGTGTCTATGAAGTCACTTTTGACATTGCCTCGTGGCTTGATATTAACATTACACATTTCTCATTGAAAATTAGTTAATTTATATATCAAGCCACAGGTAATGTCATACGCAGGAGACACCACAGACACATTTAAAATGGACTTTATCCCCTAAACATTGTTTTTAATGTGCATATAGAGGATAAAAATATATTTGAAATTAATTATACACTGTGCTAACAAAATTGCTAGTAAATGTCTAAATTGGTAGAAAAGTTTTTTTTTTTTTTAATATTAATTTTTTATTAAGGGTTCACCTCCTTTACTCAGGGGCTACCCCTCCTTATCGAAAATGACAAATATATTTATAAGACATTATGTAAAAACCAAACAGGTGATAAAAGGAGAAGACCACGCAGAAAACAACACAGAACAAAAAAGACATTTACTAACAAAACATATCCAAGAATAAGAAGAGAGCGGCTCTGTTTTTCCCCTGTGTTACTTTAGAAGGCTTCTTTAAAGCTTCTCTATCTCATTTTTATGGCAAGCCATATTATATTGATTTAAAATCCCCCTTTCCATTTTTCATTGAAAATTGGCTTGTGTCTTCACCTTCCCCCTATTGTGGGATTTTCTCTTTTTTCCAATTTATCGCAACTATTTGTTTAGCTGCCAATAGTAAATGAATTATGATCACTCTGGAATCCCTTGACACTGAATTTAGTGTAATAAGGTGACTTCTGGTCCACTCTTTATGACCACCTGTGTTCTGGAGCTATCTCTCTGAAATACTTCCTCCCAGATCTCTGTCAAATTGGGACATCCCCAGAATATGTGTATTAGATCTCCATTTATATTTCCACATTGCCAACAGTTATTGATTTGTCCCTGGTATATTTTTGCGAATTGGCTGGGTACCATATACCACCTATTTAAAAACTTGAAGAAAAGTTCCCTCAATGCACTGCTTTATTAACCCCTTCATGACCGGGTGTATTCAACACTCTAAAGACGGGAGCCTTTTTGTAATTTTTACCATATGTTCATCTAACCATGGTTTTCTCTCTATTATTCTATTTTCCCCACACAAATTATATATTGCTTATTAGAGGAAATATAGGGCTTTCTTTTAACACCCTGTATACATGTATAGTCCATATTTAGTGTATGATACATTTTAAAACAATAGGAAAAATCTTGATTATTTTTTTTTTTAGATATTTGCCTGTAATAATTTGCACAAATTTTGTGAAGTTCAACAAATATAACAACCAAAAAATACTTAGTTATGTCTCTTGATTTAGAAAATACTTCAGATAATCAGGAATTCCGTCTTTTTTGCTCTTACAGGGCAAAATAATTAAAGGTGTACAGCTCTATTTCCATAATGCAAATTTGTATGTTGTGCCTTTTAATGTTAATAGTGCTTCAATAACTTAGAAACCTCCCACAAAACCTTATATTTTTGAAAAGCAAAGATCCCAAGGTATTTCATGCAGCCATGTTGCCACAACGTTTCACTAAAGTTAGGGGTAGTTTATGTTTTATGCACTTTTTTCACAAACACTGCCATGTTACTTAGGATTTCATCCTCAGATTTGGTTGAACTACAAAAGAAAATGCCTAAAACATGTTCAGCTACATTTGCAGACTACATAAAGCTTGTGATGCCCAAGCTTTTTGGGCATCACAGGGCAAAAACCAGAACTTGGGCATTAGGGTTTCCAAACTTGGAATTTTCACGGTTTTCTTTGGGAGACCCATGTCACATTTGGGGCAGTTTTCTAGCCTATCATTACAAATTTCATTGTGCAATATACATCCTTTTTGTCAGTAAATTGTACAGCAAGAAGCTCTTGGTGACGCAAAGCTGTGGTTGTTCAACAGCATTGTTTTGGGTGCACTAGCTGCTGAGGAAAACCCTTATGATTTTTACGGATTGTGCCACAGGCTACAGTTTCCAGGCAGTATATATTTTTTAAAGAGCTGTATGCTTGTATAGTAATTGTCCACATATAAACTGTTGCAGGGCAGTCTCCAGGACAATGATTGATTTCCTAGAGACTGCTCCTGTTGGAGGGCAGTCTCTGATGCCAGACACATCTCTGCACACCAGGAACCAGAATGGGCCGGGTCAGGCACAGTGATGACGTAGCAGGACGTGCAATGCCGTCGTATAGTCCTCAACTAATGGCATTGCATGTCCTGCATGTCATGGGGGTGTGCGATGTGACTCTTCAGAGCCGGCATGGAAGGCTCTGATGCCACAATGAAGATTGAAGACATGCACCGCTTGTATTATTAGGACGTGCAATGCCGTCCTATAGACTTTTGATAACACTCCTTTAAGGATGGCATTGCACATCCTACAGGTCGGGGGTGGGGGATCACCGCAATCAGAGAAACTGCCTCTCTAGTGAGGTAGTCTCGGATGCCGCAGATCACCCACAGAAGTGCTCTATGGAGAGCACAGGGCAGTTAAGCACAGGACATGCCATGCCGTCCTTTAAGCGCAAAAGTAACATGCTTTTCAGTACGGCATGGCAAGTCCTACTGGAGGAAAGGGGTAAACTTGCATGAATATTCCATTCCATTCTGCTCTAGTGATTTTCACACCCAGTTCTGTTTCCCACTTCTCTAATACCTTAAGCTCCTGACTCTGGTTTCTTTCCATGATTCTATTAAATTTGGCTAGGATATGTTCTTATCCTCATTAATCAGGTATATTAGGTGATCAAACTGTTCAGATTTAGGTAGGGGTAGTTGTCCCATAAGCAAGCGTTTCACTCTTAAGTAACCGCTCCCTCTTATCAAGCTGAAATTTAGATTGTATCCTATCAAAGGGAATAATTCTATCCCATTTATCCCACTATTACATTTATGCCTTGGTGTGTCCATTTTGCTAGATCTATGTTACCAATATTCTTTGGTATCAGTTGAGTAGGCAAAGCACCCAGGATTTTGTTGTGTAGCTTAATTCTCTTTTTAAAATTATATCCAGAAGTTCAATATATGATCAAGAATGAGGGAGTTTATGCATTTCTTCCGCTCCACCCACCCTTTGTTATTCATGGCCTAAAATAGAAGTACTCTACTCCCATCAATTCCTTTTCTAAGAGATACCATTTCTCTGAGGCTGATGACCTCTTCTGGGTCATTATTGTATGCGCTAGCATATTCGCCTCGTGTGATAGATATAAATCTGGGGCACCTAAACCTCCCTTTTTAACTGGTAATGAAATCACTTTTTTTATTTATTAGAGTTGTTTTACCCAACCAAATAAATCTTGAGAAGGATATTTGTGCCATTTTTAACCATATCTTTGGGACATTCAGCGGAATCATCCTGAATAAATAATTCCACTTGGGAAGCACATATGATTTCAGTATATTAATCCGTCCCCACCAGGAAATCTTTCTTCCACTTTTGTAGATTCTTGTTAGTTTGTTCAATAAGGGCAAATAATATGCCTCAACTAGCCGATTTGGATCTCTTACAGTTGTGATTCCTAGATATGAAAAGCTGTGTTTTGTCCATTTGAATCCAAACATATGGGACATCTGGTCTCTTTCTTCCCTAAGGATATATCTCGTAATGGCGATGAATTTTTCTATATTTAATCTATAATTTTATACCTCACTGTATCTCTTAATTTCTGACAGAACTTCCCTCATAGACTCCATTGGTTCTTCAGTTGTAATTAAGACATCATCTACATACATATTAAATTTTACACTTGTTTGTGGGGTTAATATCCCTTTTATGTTGTTATTCCTTCTGATCGCAATCGCCAAGGGTTAAACTGTGAATATATACAAAATCGGAGATAGTAGACACCCATGTTGGGTGCCATTAGCAATCCTAAAATTCCTCTGAAGCGAAACATGGCCCCTTCACTTTTTCCCTGGGGGATGAATACAAAGCCATAATTGACTTTAAGATTGGGACCTCTAAACTGAATGCCCTCAACATAGATTCCATAAAAGACCAATTAACTCGATCAAACCTTTTCAGCATCTAGAGCTATCATCATAAAAGGTGTTTTCTTCTTCTTACATAGGTCTATGATATCAATGTTTTTTCTTATGTTATTAACCGACAACCACCCTGGGATCAAACCCACCTGATCTTGCTGTATCAATGAGGTAATTATTTTTGGCCTAATTGCAAGAACCCCTGCATAGATGTTAATAACCAAGTTCAATAATTAAATTGGTCTGTAATTCTGGATCCTTGGCGGGTCCTTCTTCTGTTTCAATACTGGGACAATATTGGCTTTAAGCAGTTCTGAAGGAGCCCTAGCATTTGCTGATATCAGATTAAATGCCGCTGTTAAGTCTTTGCTTAGATGTTTTTTAAGCACTTTGTAAACCCCGCCCGGCGTTTTATTAAGCTTTAAATTATTAATAACCTTTTCCACTTCATCTATCTCGATATTCTGATTTCGCATAGCTAACTGATCCGCAGTGATTTTCGGTAAATCCAAGGAATTTAAGTAATCCTCAATATTTTATGATTGACAATCAATATAAAAAAACCAAAGATAGTAAATAAATAGAAAATATATAAATTTTAATAATATATAAAAACCAATGCAATATATAAATACATATAGAAAAAATATACACAAATGTAAAAAAAAATTGACAAATTGTTAAAAACAAGAAACAATGATATGTGCCTTTAAATACAAATCAACAGACACAGATACAAAGGTAACCACAGGCAGAGTGTCAAATTACTCACTTGCTGATTGGGTTAGCAAAATACCATGAATAGTACATGGATATAGAAACGTGCTGGTCAGTAAAGAAGGAAGAATTGAGAACCTCTTGTTAAAGTGAAGTTACCTGGCCAGGTTCTCAATTCTTCCTTCTTTACTGACCAGCACGTTTCTATATCCATGTACTATTCATGGTATTTTGCTAACCCAATCAGCAAGTGAGTAATTTGACACTCTGCCTGTGGTTACCTTTGTATCTGTGTCTGTTGATTTGTATTTAAAGGCACATATCATTGTTTCTTGTTTTTAACAATTTGTCAATTTTTTTTTTACATTTGTGTATATTTTTTCTATATGTATTTATATATTGCATTGGTTTTTATATATTATTAAAATTTATATATTTTATATTTATTTACTATCTTTGGTTTTTTTTATATTGATTGACACTTACTCTGTTTAACTGCCAAGCGCTGTCTACTCACCTTCCCATTCTGTTTCCCTTTACAGTGGCTTGCTCCACTGTTTTCTTATAAAGACTAGCAGCTTATTTTCTCAATGCGACTCATCTGTCCAATCCACTGAGATATTTCATTGTCAATATCCTCAATCAGTGTACCGCTGGGTTTGTATACATTTATAATAATTATTTAAATTTTTTTTTTTTTTTTTTGGTAAAGGGTTCACTTTGATTTCACATAATAGGCGCTGTGTATATCACATTTCTATTTTATGATTGACGTTTTCCCGTTAGGTTGTATAGTTTCCTATAAAAAGATTTAAAGGCCTCACCGATCTTGTCTGGTGCCTGCACTATCTTGTCATCCCTATAAATCTTTGATTTAAACTCTTTCTGCGCTTCTCTTTTAAGTTTGTTTGATAGGATCTTATCTTCACTATTCCCTTGATAGTAGTATCAGACTTTCAGAATTTCCATATGTTTGTTCACCTTTATCAGTAGCTGGTCCCTGATCTGACTCTCGATCTCCACAATATTCGCTGTTAATTCTCCTGTCGATGCTTGTCACAAACACGGGCTATTGGCCCGGCTGAGACCATGGAAAGAGTGTGGGAGTGAAAGGGTTAATGACACCAGATCCCTGGTTACCTGTTGCTAGTCCCAGCAACCACTGAATTAACCCCTGCAATACCTCCTACACTATTACCCTAGTACACAATTTGCTGCCACCACCAAGACTTTATATCCGGGCGTCTTCGGGTTACCCCAAACACAGTACAATATAGTATCACAACCTTACTTTAATGATCAGACACATATATAATTAACCCTCTGGTAACGTGTTCTACCTGAGCTATCCTCAAAAGAGTGAATTCATATTAGAGAACAAAGACAAGAGCTGATTAAGTAAACATTTGATCTGAAAAAAGGCTTCACAGTGCTTGTACAATAATACAGAAATACAAAGTACAAGTGCAAAACAGTCCATAAAATAAAATAGGAGAAAACACAAGAAATCCTTACATATAATTACCGATATATATAATCCTTGCGGGAGATTCAGATGGTAAAGCTCTCCATACAGTTGTTAAAAAGAATCTCAATTTGTACGATCCAACATTCTGATTATATAGATCCCTGGTGATTTTCTAAGAGACCAGCCCCCCTGGGTGGATCAGAGGGGCTTGGTCTGACAGTTTATGGCCCACTCCATCATTCTTGTCCAGGGCACTAGTGTGGATAGTTACCTACAAACACAATAAGCTTACCAAAACGTGTCATGTACTGTATAACACCATAATTTAGTTAGGATCACATTCCTTATATTTTTAGGAGTATTTAGACACCAAACATGGATGTTTTAACAGTTTGGAAAGTACTCATTCTTGGTTCTCGTGACAGTAACACATTCCGCTGGCCATGTTTGGTACCAAACAAAAGAATACAACCTGGAAAATCTGAATATATATATATATATACTGGACCCTCACACAATGTATACACGTGTTCCCCATATTTCATATTTTCTGGTTGTCCTCTGATTTACCCAATGTCAGAGTACATGCTCCACTACCTTTTAAGACCCCAGCTCTGGTGATGGCTATCTGCTAGTTACACTTTATGGCTTAGGCCCAGTGCTGTATTTACCGCGAGGCATCCTAGGCGGATGCCTAGGACGGCAAATTTTGGGTGGCGGCAGCACCCCCCAGCACTGAAAAAAAAAATAAAAAAATGTAAAAAAAAAAAAAATCCGGCTCTTTAAAAAAAAA
This sequence comes from Pelodytes ibericus, assembly GCA_036172795.1. Classification (NCBI taxonomy): domain Eukaryota; kingdom Metazoa; phylum Chordata; class Amphibia; order Anura; family Pelodytidae; genus Pelodytes; species Pelodytes ibericus. Next base: position 47,075,153 of record CM069866.1, on the reverse strand, counting down.
AAGACCGCGCTTGCAGGCAGAGACGGAGGTGAGAGGGGATCGGAAGATCCCCCCTCACCATCGCTCTGCCTGCCGGGCTGCACGGGGAGCGAACAGGCAGCACAGAGAAACCTCCGTGCTGCCTGTTCGGCTCCCCGTGCAGTCAGACCTGTCGGCACAATCGCCGGGAAGCCGAACAGGCAGCATGGAGGGACCATGCTGCCTGCCACTAGCCACCAGGGAAAGGTAAGTGTGTGTGATGGGAGACAGTGTGTGTGACTGAGTGTGATGGGAGTCAGAGTGTGTGTGATGGGAGACGTGTGCGACACTGAGTTTGATGGGAGTCAGAGTGTGTGTGACTGAGTGTGATGGGAGGCAGAGTGTGTGTGATGGGAGACAGTGTGTGTGACTGAGTGTGATGGGAGGCAGAGTGTGTGTGATGGGAGACAGTGTGTGTGACTGAGTGTGATGGGAGTCAGAGTGTGTGTGATGGGAGACAGTGTGTGTGACAGTGTGATGGGAGTCAGAGTGTGTGTGATGGGAGTCAGTGTGTGTGACTGAGTGTGATGGGAGTCAGAGTGTGTGTGATGGGAGTCAGTGTGTGTGACTGAGTGTGATGGGAGTAGGAGTGTGTGACTGTGTGTGATGGGAGTATGAGCTTGATGTGAGTCTGAATGTTATGTGTGATGTGGGGTCATAAAATGGAGATGATGGGGCATGTCTTAGGTGTGCAGCTTGGGTAGGGGGGTGCCCGGATTTTGTCTGCCTAGGACAGCACAAAATCAAGATACACCACTGCTTAGGCCTGGTGGTGGATCAAAGATTACAATACACGCTATTATAACATAAACATAACAAATTATATGAATGCCAACTCATGCTTTGGCATGACAATGCTATTTTATTTTGAAGATTTAAAGTCTCTAAATAAATATATAGGTCTGACAGGTTTGGGTCTCTATTTTTCTTAGCATATGATCCCATTTTTATCAAGGGCCCGGGGGATCGTGCATTTAAATGCGCACCAGGTGATATCTGCCTTCACCTCCCCTCTGCTATTTTCCTTAAAAAATTGCTCTGTAACCAATACGATCTGTTCATAGTTCTGTCTATTGATCATTAGGGAGTCGTTTAATCTCTATTCCCCTCTCAGTGCTTTATATTGATCTTTGAGTTCCATAATCACAGCATTGTGATTGGACCAAAGGTATTCTTTAATAAATATTTTTTTTACATTTTGGGCCCCCCTCAGGTCCGTCAGCATATAGTATAATCTCGAATACGAGGTATGAATACAGGAGAAAAACATGTAATCCCTCTCAGAAGGGTGATAAATCCTCCACACATCAAACAGACTGTTTTTCCATATAACTTTGTTAAATGCCTTAGACAGATTTATTACATTTTTCCCATAAGCCCCAGATTTCAAACATGACTTATCCATTTGTGGGTGTACACAGTTGCAGTCCCCCATAACTATTAAGGAGCCTTGTTTTATCCTATCCACTTTTTGTAGTAGTTTTGATACAAATTTGGTAGGAGAACTATTAGGGGCGTACACGTTCACAATTGTGTATACCACATTATTAATTTCTGCAATAAGAATAATATATCTCGCTTCAGTGTCTAATTCCTGATATTTAATAACAACATTCAAATTATTCGCAATGACAATCACCACACATCTCTTTTTTCTCCTGAAAAGAGGCACTTATAATCAGCGGGAAAATTTTCGATTTGAAGTATTGTGTGTCTATCGACCTCCAGTGGATCTCTTGCAATGCACATATTTGTATATTCTCCTTTCTCCCAAAATCATACAAAACTTTGCATTTTAATGGGGAGTTCATACCTTGCAGGTTTAGGGTAACCACTCTAGCCATCTAACCAAGAAACCCCATCATACATTTAGGCCGCTCTCTTCTTGCACAAATAAATATATAAACAACAATCAACAAAGGCAGACACATTTAACATACACAAAGTCTGATTATTCTCATCCATTTCTTGCTATACCCATTGTTACAGTAAGATTTACCCTGTTGCTGGATCGCATTTCGAGCCAGGGAATAATTAGAGCCCAACCCTTGGAACCTGTCAAAAATTTCCGAACAATTCTGGAAAGGGTCACTGGTGCTATCTGTTGGTAATTGGACAATTAGTCCTAGTGGGAGGGAAGAAAGAGAAGAAAAAAAGGAAAACACACCCTGCACCAAAGGCCAGTAATCTATATACTCTTGTATTTCTTCGCTGTATGAAAAATCCCCCCATATCTCTTGTGAATACCCCCCCACCTCTTGAAGTGTTTCCGTGTCACACATTATTCCTATATCTAAATATAATTAATTCTATTCAACTTAATTATCTCCTGGGGCAGCCCATGATACAGTATGGTATGTGGTAATCCCAGAGATATAAGGTTTTGACGTGAAGGGAAAATTACTCTTAATTTGCCTCAACAAATCTGTGTCTCAACCACTTACAAAAAAAAAGGGGGGGGGGGGGGGAGAAGAGCTTACTGTGAACTGGTGAAACTCTTTATCTTAATTACTACTTTACTATACGTTGTAACAGTTCTGTCTTTAGTCTAAACTTACTAAAATATCTCAACATCTCGATTGTGGTTTATCCTTAACTATATCCTATAGTGTGATTCTGTGTTCCTTAACCCTCCTCTTCTATATATTCTATGTTACCTTTAAATCTGTATTGCCCCACAGAAAAAGAAAAGAAAAAAAAAAAGACAACCCTCCCCTATGCGGTCTTGTTTGTATTTTTATATTTTGTGTTCTAGCCCCCCGTTTTTGGTATCAGATTTTTTTCCTGCATCCAGGAGCATAAACCGGAGTCAAATCCAGTCAAATCCTCTTTTTTCTTTCTTAATTTTTTTTGACACCATTAGTGCTTTTAAGGGGGGCCCTTCTCAGCAGGTCCCCGTATTTCCCAGAGTAAAAGGAGAGAGACACCTTCCCCAAAGTGGTAGTTTTTGTAATTTTAGCCCCACTCTGCAATCTAAATGAGAACTATGCAAATGTTACTATTCCCTGGTGGGGCAATTGTTATATTTAAATCCAAATTGTCGGGTATATCCACACTGAGGTCAAGATAACAGAGTGCCATATAGTTATCTTATCTCCAATTGCCAATATTTAATTACCGACCACAGCACTCATTGCACCTACCCTATGCATTAGGGATGCTCGAGTTAAATCTCACTGGGTCATGTTAGATCACATAACAGTTTGGCTCTAACCCCACTGTGTCCCAGTGAGTCAGGTATCATTTGACATAATATTAATGCATGCATGTTCTTTGATACAAATTTATCCATTTTTTTGTTGGCTAATAATTTAGCTTCTCCATCTTTTTGATTCAAGAATCTAATAGTAGCTAACAGCCTTGCTTCTTACCAGTGGCATAGCTAGGGGGGAACTAACAGGGCTAAAGCCCCGAGTCTCCCTGTGAAAGCCCCGAATGTTTAGTTCTGGGCTTGTCACACGATTACCCTGCCTCTCCAAGCCCCAGCAGGAGGAGAAGCAAAGCAGGGTCTGTGCATGCTGTCAGCACAGACACTTCTCCTCCTCCTAATGCTGCTGCCTGTGCTTCTGACAGGCAGAGTGGCTAGAGCTTTGAGCAGGAAGAGGAGGAGTATGTGCTGCTTGCCAGTGGTGTATCTTGGTTTTGTGCTGCCCTAGGCAGATACATTTTGGGCACCCCCCTACCCACGATGCACACCCACGACATGACCCATAATCCACGTTGCACATCAAGGACATGCCCCATCACCCCATTTACATGCCTCTATCACCCCATTACATACACACTGCCAATATTAGTTGCCCATAATATTCCCCAGCTAATTTGCCCAATAATATGTCAGTATCATTTACCATTAATAAGTCACAGCCAATTTCCCCAATAATATGCCAGTATTTGCCATTTAATCAGCCCCTGCCAATTTGCCCAATAATATGCCAGTGTTATTCTGCCATTTACCGGTAATATGCCCCAGCCAATTTGCCCAATATTAAGCCAGTATTATTTGCCATTTAATATGCCCCTGCCAATTTGCCCAACAATATGTCAGTGTTATTCTGCCATTTACCGGTAATATGCCCCAGCCAATTTGCCCAATATTAAGCCAGTATTATTTGCCATTTAATATGCCCCTGCCAATTTGCCCAACAATATGTCAGTGTTATTTGCCATTTATTATGCCCCTGCCAATTTGCCCAACAATATGCCAGTGTTATTTGCCATTTAATATGCCCCTGCTAATTTGCCCAATATGCCAGTGTTATTTGCCATTTAATCAGCCCCTGCCAATTTGCCCAATAATATGCCAGTGTTATTCTGCCATTTACTGGTTATATGCCCCAGCCAATTTGTCCAATATTAAGCCAGTATTATTTGCCATTTAATATGCCCCAGCCAATTTGCCCAATATTAAGCCAGTATTATTTGCCATTTAATATGCCCCTGCCAATTTGCCCAACAATATGCCAGTGTTATTTGCCATTTAATATTCCCCAGCCAATTTGCCCAACAATATTCCAGTGTTATTTGATATTTAATATGCCCCTGCTAATTTGCCCAATATGCCAGTGTTATTTGCCATTTAATCAGCCCCTGCCAATTTGCCCAATAATATGCCAGTGTTATTCTGCCATTTACCGGTAATATGCCCCAGCCAATTTGCCCAATATTAAGGCAGTATTATTTGCCATTTAATATGCCCCTGCCAATTTGCCCAACAATATGTCAGTGTTATTTGCCATTTAATATGCCCCTGCCAATTTGCCCAACAATATGCCAGTGTTATTTGCCATTTAATATGCCCCTGCCAATTTGCCCAACAATATGCCAGTGTTATTTGCCATTT
>CM069866.1:46922792-47065292 GCA_036172795.1 Pelodytes ibericus | reverse complement strand
GCATAACATTATTTTTTGTTCACAAAAAGGAAAACTACACATTTTTAAAAGCACATCTGAAGAGTGTATTATTTATAGATATGACATATATACCCCTGCATATTGCAATTTGTACCTCCAGTATGTACACAACAAGGTAATATGTCACACCTGATACATGATATATAACTTATGGACAGGGCAATACAGAGGCCCCAGTATGTACCCAAGGTTATATGAATTGTCCTTTTGTAGGGATATATACAAGGGCAGTGTGTGAGACATAACCTTCTGTACATACTTAGGACATATATTGCCCTGTGCAGGGGTATATATCAGGGCAGTGTGTGGGATATAACATTACCCCAGCACCTAGATTGCACTCATGGGGTTTGCCACAGCACCCAGGACATACCCCAGCATGCAGATTGCACTCACAGGACTTGCCCCAGCACCCAGGACAGCACTCACAGGACTTTCCCCAGCACCCAGAACTTACCCCAGAACGCAGAATGCACTCACAGGACTTGCCCCAGCACCCAGGATAGCACTCACAGAACTTTCCCCAGAACCCAGGACTTACCCCAGCGTGCAGATTGCACTTACATGACTTAACCCCAGCATGCAAATTGCACTGACAAGAATTTCCCCCTAGCATGCAGATTGCACTCACAGCACTTATCCCAGCACACAGATTTAATTGACAGGACTTGACCCAGCACCCAGGACTTACCCCCAGAACAGAGACTGTACTCACAGGACTTGCCTCAGCACCCAGCCCACTCCAGATATTGCACCACAGGACTTGCCCCGCAGGGGCGGATCCAGAGTATGTTGGCATTGCCCATTTCTGTCTATCTTTTTCTCTCCCCCCATGTCTGTCTCTATCTCCACTCCCTCCTCATGTGTGTAATCTTCCCCCTATCCTTTCTATTTCTGTAGTCTCTATCATCTCTCAATTCTTTAGTCTCACTCCCCCTGTAGTCTATCTAAAATTTCTATCCCCCTGTAGTCTGTTTGCCCCTGTAGTCTGTTTGCCCCCAGTAGTCTGTTTGCCCCCAGTAGTCTGTTTGCCCCTGCAGTCTGTTTGCCCCCAGTAGTCTGTTTGCCCCCAGTAGTCTGTTTGCCCCCAGTAGTCTGTTTGCCCCCAGTAGTCTGTTTGCCCCAGTAGTCTGTTTGCCCCCAGTAGTCTGTTTGCCCCCAGTAGTCTGTTTGCCCCTGTAGTCTGTTTGCCCCCAGTAGTCTGTTTGCCCCCAGTAGTCTGTTTGCCCCTGTAGTCTGTTTGCCCCCAGTAGTCTGTTTGCCCCCAGTAGTCTGTTTGCCCCCAGTAGTTTCTTTGCCCCCAGTAGTCTGTTTGCCCCCAGTAGTCTGTTTGCCCCCAGTAGTTTCTTTGCCCCCAGTAGTCTGTTTGCCCCCAGTAGTCTGTTTGCCCCCAGTAGTTTCTTTGCCCCCAGTAGTTTCTTTGCCCCCAGTAGTCTGTTTGCCCCCAGTAGTTTCTTTGCCCCCAGTAGTTTCTTTGCCCCAGTAGTTTCTTTCCTCCGTAGTCTGTTTCCCCCATGCTATCCCCCTCTTTCCCGATGCTTTTTCACCTCATGGGTCTGATCTCCCCCTTCCCCTCCTCAACATCCGTGCTGACTTTCACTTCAACTAATTCGGCCGCCGCCGGAAGTCAGCAGTCAGACGAATTTGTTAAAGCGACGACGGCCGCCGAATACAGGTAATTCGGCTGCCTTCACCACTTTAACTAATTAGACGGCCGTCGCCGCTTTAACGATTTCGTCTGACTGCTGACTTCCGGCGGCGGCCGAATTAGTTAAAGTGAAAGTCAGCACGGATGAAGAGTGGCCGCATCTCAAAGCGGCCCCAGGGCAGACGGCCCACCGGGATTTTTCCCGGTATCCCGGTGGGCCAGTCCGGCCCTGCCCACCACAGATGAAATAGAGTACCTGGGGCCAGGGCACATCACCAACACAAACCATCCTGTGAGGGTGAAATTAGTTGAAGTTTCACTGGGGTAGTGGATCACATGCTGAAGGGCTTATATGCATTTTCTTGGTATTTAGTACACACTGTAGTGTGGTGGGCCAAATATAGTATCTTTTGCCATTGTTGTGGGGAGAAAACTACATTGAGGTAGTCTCCCATTTACCCATGAAAGGGGGAGTAACATTGTTGGTGTTCTGTAGGAGTAAGTTGTATAGTCTAGAAATTCCTTAACAAACCGGGCCTGTTTGTGCGCATTTCTTTTCAAACGCAATCATGTCTCTGTACAGTCTGTGCTTAGGTGTGAGAGATGTAAAGTAGTTGGTGGTATTTGAATGAGTCCAAGTAGGACGTGTGTGAGGTGTCTATGAGATGTGAAATAGGGGCCAAGTTGGTTCCCTGGAGGACTTGGTGTATATGTTTACTGCCTGTGATACCCGGTGCAAAGTCTGGGTTGTGATAGAGGGGAGTCATTGGAGATGGAAAGGAGGTCAGGGAAGCCCTAATATTGGTGGCATTCCATACTCCCATAGTAACTCGTATAAGTGGACACTGCAGTAGGGAGTGGGGTCCTTTGTCGGTAGGTAGCCACACAGAGGCCCCCAAATGTCCCTTCGTCTTAGTGTGGTCGATCTGTACCCATTGCTTACAGTCAATAGAGATAGACCAGTCGAGTATTCGCAGTAGATGACTGGCTCTATAGTAGAGTTTTATATCGGGGAGGGCCAGACCACCTTGGCGTTTCGGTAGGGTGAGTTGTGAGTATTTTTGCCTTGTGTGTTTCCCCTGCCAGATATACTTAGTTATTGCGGTACGTAGGTTGTCAAAAAATACTTTGGGAATATGAATGGGAAGAGTTTGAAAAAGGTAGAGTAGCCTAGGTAACAGATTCATCTTCACCACATTGATCCGTCCTATCCATGTAATATGGGAATAGTCCCAGGTTTTTAAATCTGACTGTAGGTGGGTCAACAATGGGGAAAAGTTGGTTCAGTAAAGGTCCACCAAGTCTGGGGTTATTTTTGTACCTAAATATGTCAGGTGGTGGGTATATAATTTGTAAGGGTGGTATTGACGTATAGAGGTGGCTAAAGGCATGGGGATCAAAATGTTCAATATCTCAGACTTTTTGGTGTTTATTTTAAGGTTAGTGAGACTGCCATAGTGAGAGAATTTGGCTTATATAGACGGAAGAGATATTTGTGGTTGGGTCACGGTGAATAGCATTTCGTCTGCAAATGCTGCCAGTTTGTGGGTTGAGTGCTTAACTCTTAGGCCTTGAATATCTGTATTTCCTCGAATTGCATTGAGGAAAGGTTCGGGGTAAAATCGGGGATAACGGGCAACCCTGCCTTGTCCCATTCGTGATTGTGAAAGGCTGGGAAAGTATCCCATTTACTGATCCTCGGGCCATAGGGGCTGTATGAGTAAGTTTTATAGTCTAGAAATTCCTTAACAAACCGGGCCTGTTTGTTTGCATTCCTTTTCATTCCTTTTCAAACTTAATCCACTGAAAAACATTTGTGCCAAATGAGTAGTGTTTCCCTCAAAAATGTCCAGTCCACCCCATCAAATGCTTTTCCGTAGCCAGTAACAGCATTTGGGGTGTCGGAGCGTTTAGCGTGTTCAATAAGGCTAAGGACCTCTCTGACAGGGACAGATCCCGTCTGGTCCTGGTGAATGAGATCAGACAAATGGAGTAAGACTCGCATAGCTAGTATCTTGGCCAGGAGTTTAAGGTCAGCGTTAAGTAAATAAAATGGGTCTGTAGCTGGGTCACAGTTCCCTGTCTTTACCATCCTTGGGTATTACAGTGATTACTGCTTGCAGTGTATGTGGCTGGAGCGATACTCCCTGTAGAACGGCATTAAATGTATTTATCAGGTTTTTGCCAATAACAGGGAGGAAAGTTTTGTATTACTTAAGTGTCGGTCCGTCTGGGCTGGGCGCTTTGCCTGTCTGGGAGCTCTGTATCACCGCCATGAGTTCCTCAGTCGTAATTAAGCTTTCTAGTGAGCTGGTTATGTCTGGCGTTAGAGTGCGGTGTATGTGTTTGGCCAAGTAGACTCGGATGGTGTGGTCTGTAATCAGCCGGGTCGCATCAGGTTGTCAAGGGTGTAGGTTGTAAAGAGATCTGTAATAGTCTTTGAAAACCTCTGAAATTTTTGAGGGGGTAGTGACTAACTGGTGAGTTGGGTTATGAATCGCAGGGACATGTGACCTTAAATTCCTTTTGCGCAGTAGGCGGGCTAGGTATCTGCCATTCTTATTACTGTGTTAAAAAAAAAAATCGTTTGGTCTTTTGAAATAAAAATAGTTTTTTAGCACTCAGAATTTCCACCATTATTTTTCTCTTAGATAGCAATAGTTGATACGAGTCAGCTTGTAGTGTGGATTTATGCGAGGTTTCATGGTCAGAGATTTCTCTGGAGAGGTAATAAGTCTGTGTGTTTGTTCCTTTTTCCTCCTTGAGCCTTGTGCAATAAAATGTCCCCTTACTACACTCTTGTGTGCTTCATATAAAACTGGGATAGGGATCTCAAGGGTTGCGTTTTCCTCAAAATAGTGTTGTGGTAGTGTAGTGGTGTCTGTCGTCAAGAGAGGGTCTTGGAGATTCGTTTAGTCTCCACAAAATCTGCCTAGGTCTCGTGAGTGGGGATGTAAGGTGGACCAGGACTAGGGCGTGGTCTGACCATGTGATAGGTACAATAGTCGCTTTGATCAATGAGTCAAGATCCCTATGCTCCACAAAAATGTAGTCGAGTCTAGAATAGGTCTTGTGTGGTGCAGAGTAGAGTATTATAAGTTAGTTCCTTTTTTCATCAAATTATTCCATCTCTCTCATATAAATACCAGCTGGGTGAGGATGATAGGCATTCCCCATCTCTCATATAAATACCAGCTGGCTGAGAATGACAAGGATTCCATCTCGCTCTCCTATAAAAAAAAACAGCTAGCTGAGGATGATAGGCATTTCATATACTCTCCTGTAAATATCAGCTGGCTGAGGATGATAGGCATTCCATAGCTCTCTCTCCTATAAATGCCAGTTGGTATTTAGGCAATCCAAATATGAATTTGCCCTTTAAGAATAAGCCCCCATCCTTGGCTATAAATAAATGTTTGTCTGCCAGTTCATGTTTCAGTACCTGTTCAGCCGAGGCAATCTTTGTTTAAGAGGAGGGTAAGTGCTGGCAGACAGGCAGTGAGAACATTCTGCAGGGCCACACAATGCTTGTTATCACCAACACAGGAAGGGAGTAAATTAAACAATAAAATCAGCATCTGTAGTATACATGCAGAGTAATCACTGGGGAAGGGCTTCTGTAAAATATTAAAAATGTGATGCATGCAGAATGCTTGCATCAAATCACATCAAATCATTTCACTATGACCAATGCTCCTGATGGAAATTATTCTCGATACCCATATAACAAATCATGAGCAAAGAATAGATTGTGAAACACTCGCAACTGGTTTCAGTGTAAAAAGTAACAATAACTAGAAAACAGAATCAGCATTTGGGACTTCATGGGTTTCCCAGCCCTTTATTTTAATTGCAACCTCAAATTATGCCTGCTCAAAAGGTAATGCGTGGACTACAAGTCTCATTAATGCAGAGTGTTCCAACTATAAATAATATGATGATGGGGCATGTCCTGGGGTCATGGTTAAGTCTTGGATGTACAGTGTGGATGATGGAGCATTTCCTGGGGGGCAGGGGTAAGTCCTGGATGTGCAATGTGGGTGAGGGGGCATGTCCTGTCAGGGCAAGTCATTGATGTGCAATTTGGGTGATGGGGGCATGTCCTAGGGGGCAGGGATAAGTCCTGGATATGCAGTGAGGGGGCATGTCTTGAGGGGCTGGGGTAAGTCATGGATGTGCAATGCGGGGAAGGGACATGTCTTGGGTGACAGTGGAAAGTCCTAGATGTGCAATGTGGATGATTGCACTGACAGTCTTACCTAACTGATAGGAGATACCCTTTTCCATTTTATACTGAAGCCTAATTTGATTAAACACTTGTTTCCATGATGTGGCCTCCTGTTTAAGCCATAATCTTGATATGACTAATTTGGTGGTCATCATAAAATGTATAGTTATATATCTTTTAGGAGCTGAGAGTTTTTGAATATCAAAATGGAAAAGTTCTGTCTCAATTGTTGGTTCCAAATCCACCTCCAATATGTCTGATAACTCTGCAAAGACACTATACCAGATAGGTCTTATACCAGAGCAGTCACACCATATATACCTGGAGGTTCCCTCGTCTCATGCCCATCTCCAACATAGACATGAGTTTACTGTGTTAATCTTGTTCATTATTTTTCGGACTAGATGCCATTGGTGCAGTGATTTGCTGACCTCTATGTTAGATTTATACCAGTCCTTATTCGGGATTTCTCTACCTATTTCTTTTTTCCCAATTTAGCCAGGACTTAGGTTTGGTCTCCGCTTCATAATATCAAACTAAATTAGAACATCTAGAGGTTATCTTTTTCTTAGAGATGGTATTAAAGGTTTGATATCTGCAATATTAAGATCATGTTTATTTTTTTCGAGAACAGATATAGGGCTGAATCTTGAAATCTTGTCAGTCATTTGATTTTCCTTCCTGAATCTCAACCAATACTTTAGTAGGTCATTGACATGTGAGATAGGTTGTAGTCTTCCCAATTGTTTTGTGAAGTAAGAGGTCAACGTTGTTTCTCCTTTTACAAGAGGGGTGATATATATGCCCAAATATCCAAAACCTTCACTGACCCAGTCAAATGCATACCTATGGGAGAGCATTATTTCAGTTTTCTCATCTATATTTAATTTCATAACTTGGGACTTGATTGATGTTAAATTTATAATTGGAAGTCCATAGTTCTCTATTTCCCACATTAGTGTGCTTATGGAGATAACTGGATCGGTCAAAGTTAGAATAATATCGTCTACATAGAGACTCATTTTATAGCCCATGCCTCCAATTTTGACTCCCCTGATCTGTCCATTATCTCTAATTCTAGCTGCAAGTGGTTCAAGTGTTAGTATATATAGTAAAGGGGTGAGAGGGCCATTATCGCCCGATTTAATAGTCCCACTAAAACCAAACTTGTGCTAGTCACGCGAAACGCGTCAAGTCTTTTTCCCACTACCTTGCTGTATTTACTTTATATTATTTTTTCTGCCATTAAATTAGTTTTTCACATTCAGAGTGCCATTCCCATTTCCTTTTCATTCATCTTCCTATTTGTGCTGTGCTGGGTCGGCATATTTGGGAGGCACCTGTTTGGAAGCACTACCTGGACAACACCCCTTCAGAGCTGGATTATTTTGCTCTGGTCTCAGTTGAAGCCCGGTGGATTCTCCTGTGAATACAGTTTTTTCCTCTTTCCACTAAAACCAAACTTGTCCAGTACCTGGTGTAACGGACGGCTGTGCCGTGATGGGCTGGAGTCGCAGTGCAGGGGTAATGGACGATTCAAGGCCCTGAGCAGGGTGAGCACTCTCCATCTGGGGTGGAGCCCCTGGCTTTGAGCGCCCACAAGCAAAGGCCTTGTTAGGTTTCCCACGGGTCATAGACAGTCAGGTCTAGGATCAGAATAGTCACAAACATGCTGAGGTGAAAGGACAGGAGACAGCAGGATGGTCAGGAACAAGCCGAGGTCAAAGGACTTGAGAAAGCAGGTTGGTCAGGAACATGCCGAGGTCAAAGGACTGGAGAAAGCAGCATGGTCAGGAACAATAGTAACAGGAATCCAACAAACAAGCCAGCAGACAAAATGTACCAGCTGATTGCTGGGAGGATGGGGTTTATATAGCCCCAGGGCTCATCACTACAAGGACCCACACCTGAGCAGTGGATGAATGACAAAATGCAGAGATAACCACTACTGCTACAGGAGATAACAAAACCAGCAGGTGGTGCCTGGTACAGGAGTATGCAGCCGTAAACACAGGAGTCAGGGTTCGAATCCAGGCTGCGGACTGGGTAAACCTGGCCTAGAAACCCCCAGTTGACTCTGTCGAAGGCCTTCTCGGCATCCAGAGACAGAGCCAAAAGGGTCATCCCCCTCCTTTCAACCACAAGAAGGGTATTTATCAATCTACGTGTGCGGTCACTTGCAAATTGGCCCTGCAACAACCCCATCTGGTCCTTATGTATTAACTGAAGACCAACACAATTTTAAGTATTCTTAAAGTAAACCTGTAAGCTTCAGGGAGGTTTAGACATTTAATTGCATATTGTGCTGGTGAAATAACAAACAAATGCATAGGGTAAACCAGACAAAAGTTCAAACAGCTCCAATTTAGCTTATGGTACACCATAATTTCTGCCAGTACATAGTTAGGTAGACACTGATCATGGCACAGCACAGCTCTTGTCAGTATGTAGTTAGCCATTCATAGAATGTGGTATTGCAGAGCTCATGTCATTAAGTAGTTATTCAGACATTCATGATATTTTAGTATAGCTGGGAGTGCCCTGAAACTCCACGATACACATTAAATAAAACCAAAATGTTTATTGGCAACATTTTCAAAATTAACAACACAAATGAACACAAAGTAAATCATCATAGTCCAGGTGACACAAAACACACTGAAAACTTTTTGTCCTTTATGATCATTTGTGTCATCCAAATTGAGTTATGGACATGTGGTGCCGGGCAGCAGCAGAGAATGTCTGCGCGTATCGTGCAGACATCCTCCGGCTGCCTCCTCTACACACCAGGAGATTTGGGCAGCAACATTCTCCATGCTGCCCGACAATTCCGTCTATTATGATGGACCGGCTGTCCGTTATAATAGACGGAAGTGTGGTGCAGCATGGAGGATGTCTGCACGTATCATGCAGACATCCCCCGGCTGCCCCCACTAGCCACCAGGGAAAGAAACAAGGTGAGGGGGAGGGAGGGGGGAGAGAGGGACAAGAGGAGGGAGGGGGAGACAGAGACAAGGGGAGGGAGGGGGGAGAGACAGAGATAAGGGGAGGGAGGGAGAGTAGGGTTGCCACCTGGTCGGTATTTTACCGGCAGGCCAGTAAAAAATTGGCATCAGGCCAATGTTAAGTCTATGGAGACAGTACTAAGGCCGGTATTTTTCTGAAGAAAAGGTGGCAACCCTAAGGGAGAGACAGAGACAAGGGGGGAGAGAGAGAGACAGACAAGGGGAGAGAGACAAGGGGAGGGGGAAAGAGACAATGTGGAGGGGGGGAGAGAGAGAGAGAAAAGGAGGGAGAGAGGTGGAGAGACTGAGAGAAATGTTTAAGGGGAGGGAGAGACTGATAACACGGGGGAGGAGAGAGAGACAACGCTGGGGGGGAGGGAGAGTCAGCATTGGCACATAAAAGGAAATAAAAACAAGAAATGCATTTGTTTAATATGATATTTTTTTTTATTAAATATGAAAAAACTATTTACATGTGACTATATACACACAAGTTAAACGTGTGTCCTATAGGGTAGTCTGATATTCAGGCTATTCAATGGATACAAAAAGCAACAATGCACAGATAAAAAAAAAAAAATATATCAATAAACTTGAAAATGTATTTGCTCGAATATAAGAGGACCCTGATTATAAGACGACCCCCCCAAACTTTGGATATTCCTTTAGGAAAAAAAACTAAAAGCCTGAATATAAGACTACCCTATAGAAAAAAAGTTTAACTTGTATAGAGTTACATTTCACATGTAAATTGCTTTTTAATATTTAATAAAAATGATATTAAAAAATGCATTTCTTGATTTTATTTCCTTTTATGTGCCAATGCTGCCTCTCTCCCCCTCCCCCCAGTTTTGTCTCTCTCTCTCTTTTTCCCCCAGACATCCTCCATGCTGCCCGAGACTTCCGTCTATTATGAAACTGAAAACAGTGTGTACCACTGTGTAAGAGGCTGAAAATGTGGAAAACAAATATACAATAAATATAATAAAGTGCATAAAACACGTGATGAGTGAATAAATAGATAAATAAATAAATACAGCTCACTTTGTATTCAAATGAGTATCTTTTGATCTCATAAAAGACAATAAATAGACCTGTACATATAAAACATATACAAAAATAGTGCAGTATATCAAGATAATATATATATACGAATAAAGACTGAAGGACATCAAAACTCACAAATGCAGCTACTATAAGCATAGGAACATTGATAACAGTTCTGCAAATAACTTTAGTGTTACACTTCAAGGAGATGCTTAGATTCTTACTGGTAGAATGGGAACACAGGGAAATGCTACAAAATGACTCGGTAACAACTTGATCCAAAAATAGACTAAATATTTACTAGAAATGCTGTACAATGATATCATAACAGCAGCAAGTGTAATGAGCATCCAAAGGTTTGTGGCATCTCACAAAACGTGGGTATGAGTCCCATGCATGAACTCCTCCTCACAACTTCGAGAACATGCCCTCTGACTACGGATGTCGATCAGGCCTACAAAATAGCCCTACGCGTTTCGTCCTGAGACTTCATCAAGGTGATGGAATAGGTAGCAAAGTAACCAGATGAAAACATATGGGGCAATGAGAGATGAAATGTAAAATGTGGAGCAATTATGAGAAGCTTTGTAGATGAGGACCAGTATTAACTATTTTTTGTTTAAAAAATATCAACAAACACTGGGAATTCTGGGCCGGGACGGCACTCAGTGCGCTGTCACAACCAATGTAAAAGCTTTAAAAGTGCCTGATTATTGATTGCAAAATGCTCAAAGTTATAAAATAAGGTGCGATTGCACCTTTTTATTGGTGCAATGCAGGAGGTTTTTTTACATAATCCCCAATGTACAGAATAATAGCAGGAACAGATGTTTGTAGAGTGGTAGAAGAGGTCTACCCCATTGAAAGTTAAAGAACTATAATATTAACAGCAGGGTCTAGGACAGTTCATCTCTGCCATTTAACCGCTGACAGTTCAGTTTGAGCACCAGTGCATGACAGCACAGCCATTTCACCAGCGCTAAACTGTCAGCACTTACTGACACAGTAAGGGGTTTATTACTGTACTTACTAATACAGTAATAAACCCCCTAAAAATAACTGCAAGCCCTTATACTAAGCCTAAAAATGACCTCTAGCCCCCAACCCTGATACTAACCCCAAACCCCAATACTAATAAACCCATTAATAAACTCACCCCTTTTAAACTAACCACGCGCCCTGATACAAACCCTGAACCCGATACTAACCCCAACACTAACCACTAATACTAAGCCCTATTAGTAACCCTGAGCCCTAATTCTAACCCCCTAATAACCTGAACCATAATCAGTGGTGTATCTTGATTTTGTGCTGCCCTAGGCAGACAAAATCTGGGCACCCCCCTACCCAAGCTGCACACCCACGTTACACACCTAAGACATGCCCCATCATTCAGACTCACATCAAGCTCACACTCCCATCACACTCAGTCACACACTCCTACTCCCATCACACTCAGTCACACACTCCTACTCCCATCACACACACTCTGACTCCCATCACACTCAGTCACACACACTGTCTCCCATCACACACACTCTGACTCCCATCACACTCAGTCACACACACACTGTCTCCTATCACACACACTCTGACTCCCATCACACTCAGTCACACACACTGTCTCCCATCACACACACACTGTCTCCCATCACACTCAGTCACACACACGGTCTCCCATCACACACACTCTGACTCCCATCACACTCAGTCACACACACTGACTCCCATCACACTCAGTCACACACAAACACTGTCTCCCATCACACACACTCTGACTCCCATCACACTCAGTCACACACACTGTCTCCCATCACACTCAGTCACACACACTGTCTCCCATCAGCACTTACCTTTCCCTGGAAGGCAGGCAGCATGGTCCCTCCATGCTGTTCGGCTTCCCGGCGATTGTGCCGACAGGTCACGTGACCGGGCGCGCGTATGACGTCAGCGCGCCCGTCACGTGACTGTCGGCACTTCCGTGTCGGCACACTGCACGGGGAGCCGGACAGGCAGCACGGAGGTTTCTCTGTGCTGCCTGTTCGGATCCCCGTGCAGCCTGGCAGGCAGAGCGATGGTGAGGGGGATGCCTCGCGGTAAATACAGCACTGACCATAATACTAACCTTCAGGCCCGCCATCAGGGGGTGACGGGCGATACTGGCGTCCCGGGCCCAGCGGGTATAGGGGGCTCGGCGGGCCCGGGTCACGCATTTTTTTTTTAAACAAACTTTATTGAAGCCGCCGAACTGGAATGGAACGCACAACGCTTCCCTCACAGACATGGACCTGCAGAGCACCGGGAGACAGCAGCAAGGAGGCAAGTGGGAGGAGGGTGGTAGATAACGAGCATATTGAGTTGCTAAATCCTGGCATATTGAGGAGCAAAATCCTGGCATATTGAGGGGCAAAATCCTGGCATATTAAATGGCATCATCCTAGCATATTAAATGGCTAAATCCTGGCATATTAATTGGAAAAATACTGGCATAGTAATTGGAAAAATACTGGCATATTCAGGGGCAAAATACTTGCATTTTGAGGGGCAAAATACTTGCATTTTGAGGGGCAAAATACTTGCATTTTGAGGGGCAAAATACTGGCATTTTGAGGGGCAAAATCCTGCATATTAATTGATAAAATCCTGGAATATTAATTGGCAAAATCCTGGTATATTAATTGATGAAATCCTGGCATTTTGAGGGGGAAAATCCTGGCATTTTGAGGGACAAAATCATTGCATATTAATTGGCAAAATCCTGGCATATTAATTGATAAAATAATGGCATATTGAGGGGCAAAATCCTGGAATATTAATTTGCAAAACCCTGATATATTAATTGGTAAACATCTGGCATATTGAGAGGCAAAATCCTGGCTTATTAATTGGCAAAATCCTGGAATATTAATTGGCAAAATCCTGGAATATTAAATGGCATAATCCTGGCATATTAAATGGCTAAATCCTGGCATATTAATTGGTAAAATCCTGCCATACTAATTGGCAAAATTCTGACATATTGCGGGTCAAAATCCTGGCATTTTGAGGGGCAAAATCCTGGTATATTAAATGGCAAAATCCTGGCATATTAATTGGTAAAATCCTGGCATATTAATTGGCAAAATCCTGGCATATTGAGGAGCAAAATACTGGCATGTTAATTGGCCAAAGAATGGCATATTGAGGGGCAAAAGAATGGCATATTGAGGGGCAAAAGAATGGAATGTTGAGGGGCAAAATCCTGGCATGTTAAATGGGAAAAAATGCATATTGAGGGGCAAAATCCTGGCATGTTAAATGGCAAAATCCTGGCATATTAAATGGCAAAATACTAGCATATTGAGGGGCAAAATAGTGGCATATTGAATGGCAAAATAGTGGCATAATAAATGGCAAAAGAATGGCATATTGAGGGGAAAATAGTGGCATATTGAATGGCAAAATAGTGGCATAATATATGGCAAAAGAATGGCATATTGAGGGGAAAATAGTGACTTATTGAGTGGCAAAATATTACTGGCAAATTGAGTGGCAAAATATTACTGGCATATTGACCAACTGCTCCCAACCACCCTCCATATTACATTAGACTTGTGAGGGTAGGTGGGGCGAGCTGGAGATATTTTCGGGGGGAGGGGTAGGGGGCCCAGAAAATTTGTTCAGTAAGGGGCCCTGAAATTCCTGCGGCCCTGCTAACCTTCTATGTCATGCCGCTATGTCCTGTCCCACAGCCGCGATGAACTGTCCCTTGTGCTTAACAACATACTAACTCTAGAAATATAACTGTATAATGTACCACACTGAAGTTTAAAAAACACTGTCTTTTTTCCTTTTACTGCATACTTGCAGATTGATATAAGATTGTAAGCTATTGCTATGTGAAAAATATGTGACAAATGGCAATTTTTAGGAAAGTCAAAGGTTGATTTATATCTGAAATTCTGCAAATAAAAAGCATAAAAATGACTAAAGAAGATGCCCTAAATCTGCTTTAAAATCCTTTGATTATACACTTAGATCAAAAATGTTTGTTATTTAGTGTCATATCGTCGCGAAGCATATGTTTGTTTGTTTTTTATTGCAAAATACAACAATCCATAAAATACCATCATTCCACTACATAAATACAAAGACATTCAATCTCCGTGGCTAGAAATATATACTATACATTTATTACAATCCTCTGCACATGAATAATATACATACATACCGTCATTCACTGAGACATGTGAGGCAACATATGGACCTGTTCCCTCAATATATTGATCCAATCTCTAAGCCCTGCTTTTGTATGTGGAGCACTAGCAACCCAAGAAATATTCCTTGTCTATCGTGTCATTTTATCGATGATTATATGGCATCTATTCATTTTCCCTCATTCCCCACACATTATATTTAGTAATACCCATCTCCATTTTGCATTGGTACAGTGCTTGGGCTTTTATTTCCTTCCATTCAGAGATCTTTTTTCTCCCCCATTTTGTTGCGAATATCAGTTTTGTAGCCATCAGAATATGTGTTTTCATCATTCTATTTTCACTTGCCATTGTACAAGTCAGTTTGCAGTAAATTGACAAACAAATTACATCTTAACAACTGAACTTTTAATCTGGGCTCCACAGAAAATGCTAAGCTGTCACTTGTATGCTGGTGCCAGGGCTCTCTATATACTCTTACAGATATAAAATACTATATTTTGTGCAGAAACAATCCTGGTGAGCTAAAAATAAAACCTCACCAGGTTGGTCACTGCACAATGTATAGCTAAATTGGTAAGATGAAATGTTCATATCACCTCAACTCACCTGCAACTCACCTTTTAGTGAATACCCCCCAAGACACGGTCAGAGAGAGGACAACTAAAATATTAAAGTATTAGTTGCATAACTCCAGACACAAAAAATGAACCTCAGATGTTGAGGGAGAATGGACTAAAAGAAAATCTGGAAAAAGTAAAAATGTTTTAGAGGTCAGTCGCGGTGTGGTATACCAACTCAATCAGGAGCCAGGGTGTAAAATATTTAATAGGAAGAGGCCACAGACAAAAAAAAATATGTCTTAAACGTGCCTGGCACGTCCTGCGGTGAATCAAGCAGTTTGCTGGTCTATTGCATCGATGTCGAGGCAATAGCCAGCACCGAAATTTATATTTTGGGGCACCCACGATCGCCCCACGATCGTGGGGAGCCATATGGACTAAGCCCTCTGCCGGTCTGAGCTTCGGAAGTGAAAGTAACTTCACTTCCGTCGCTCTGAATATGCTACTTGACTGCCCCTAGTGGTAGTTAAGTAGCATTGCAATGGAAAATATTTAAAATACATATTTAAAAACAGGTTATATAGCTATATTAGCCTATAGGGTTAAAATTAAACATTTTTTAGCATAAGGGATAGGGTTAAAATTAAATTAAAATTAAAAAATATTAAGGGATATAATAAGGATTAAAGTTAGGGTTAAATTAAGTGTTAGGGTTAAATTTTGGGTTGGGGTCAAAAGGTCAATATAGGGAAAAAAACAAAAAACACTAATTTTGGTTTTTGCCCCATAACTCGCAAAAAAATACCGAAAAATATGTAAACATGCATATTTTTGAACTCGGGACAACATTTAGAAACTATTTAGACGGGGTCTTTTTTAATGATTTTATTTGTATAAATTATATTTTAGGTTAAAGATAGAAAAAGTGGGTCTTTTTAAATTTATGATTTTTTTTGTAGTAAATTATAAGATATGATGAGCATAATGGTATCTAATGAAAGCCCTTCTTATGACGATAAAAACAACATATAATTTGTGTGGGTACTGTATGTGAGAAAGCAAAAAATTACAGCTAAACACAAACACCCTAGAAATGTCAAACCAGCCATCGTCACCAAGGGAAAGTCAAGGTGAAAAAGTCTTTGTATTTGCTCAAATATAAGACAAGGTTTTTTTCAGAGTAAATGCTCTGCAAAAGACCCCTCGTCTTATATTCAAGGTTGTCTTATAATCTGACCTCAAAGCAGAGCTGCAGGGGACCTGGATCCCCCATGTCTGTGCGATGCGCGTCGTCATCCTCCGCTGCCGCCCGGCACGACCACTGAGACTACTATGATAAAGCTGGGTCCTTCCGGCTTCATCATAAAAGTCACAGCGGAAGTGCCGGGCAGCAGCGGAGGATATCTGTGCGTATCGTGCAGACATCCTCCGGCTGCCTCCACTAGGCAGCAGGGAGATTTGGGCAACCGGGGGATGTGCAGACAACCGGCTGTCCCTCATAATGGACGGAAGTGTCAGGCAGCATGGAGGATGTCTGTACATATCGTGCAGATATCCCCCGGCTGCCCCCACTAGCCACCAGGGAGGCTACGTGGGGGGGGGGGAGATTGGGGGAGAGACACAGACAACATTGGGGGGAGGGTGGGGGAGAGACACAGACAACATTGGGGGGAGGGGGTGGAGACACAGACAACATTGGGGGGAGGGGGGTGGAGACACAGACAACATTGGGGGGAGGGGGGAGCAGAGAGACAGACAACATTGGGGGGAGGGGGGAGCAGAGAGACAGACAACTTGGGGGGACGGGGGAGCAGAGAGACAGACAACTTGGGGGGAGGGTGGGGGAGAGAGACAGACAATGTTGGGGGGAGGGTGGGGGAGAGAGACAGACACCGTTAAGCGGAGCATTGGGTCAGTCTGGGGAGTAGGGGCAGCATTAGCACATAAAAGGTAAATAAAAACAAGAAATGCATTTTTTTTATATCATAAGTTTTTATTAAAAAACAATTATATGTGAATATATACAAGTTAAACCTAGTGTTCCCCCCCGGTCCCCACCCATGGCTGGCGGATGGGGACCCTAAAAAGAATGAGGGGGGACCTAGTTTCCACCCCCGGTCCCCACCCATGGCTAGCGAGTGGGGACCCTAAAAAGAATGAGGTTCCCAGCCCCTAGTCACTTACCCCGCCGAATAAAAAAAATTCCTACCTACCCCCCCTCACCCTAATAATAGTGAGGGGGTGGGCAATAAGCCAACCTGTAAAAAAAAAAACATTTTATACTTACCATTTGAGGTCTTCTTTCTTCGTTCGTCTTTTTTCTTTCTTCAGACCAAAAAAAAAAAATCCACATGTGAAAAATAATCCATCTTCTTTTTTCTTTCTTCAGCCCCAAAAAAGGCCAAATAAAAATCCATAATACGCACCGCAACTGTTAAAAAAAAAATAAAAAAAAACCTGAGCGCAAAAAATAAATAAATCCACGGGTGGAAAAAAAAAATCCAACTTTGCCCATGGAGGGCCTTGTGCAGACTGAGCTCTGCAGGGCGGGGGATGGCTTATAAAGAGTTCTCATCAGAGTTCTCTGTGTCATTTTACACAGCGTGGGAAAGTTAAAAAAAGCTCAGTCTGCACGGGGCCCTCCATGGGCGAAGTTGGATTTTTTTTCCACCTGTGGATTTTTTTTTTTTTTTTGCTCTCAGGTTTTTTTTTTTTTTTTTTTTAAACAGTTGTGGCGCGTATTATGGATTTTTATTTGGCCTTTTTGGGGGCTGACGAAACAAGAAAGAAAAAAGAAGATGGATTATTTTTCACCCGTGGATTATTTTATTTTTTTGCGCTCATTTTTTTTTTTTGCAGTGCGTATTATGTGGTTTTTTGTGCCTTTTTTGGGGCTGAAGAAAGAAAAAAGAAGAATGAAGAAAGAAGACCTCAAATGGTAAGTATAACATTTTTTTTTTTTTTTTTTTATAGGTTAGCTTATTGCCCATCTCCTTCACTATTATTAGGGTGAGGGGGGGTAGGTAGGAATTTTTTATTTTATTGGGTGGGGGGGTAAGTGACTAGGGGCTGGGCACCCCTAGTCACTTTATTTGTGGTCCCCACCTGCCCATGGGTGGGGACCAGGGGGGGACACTAGGTCACCCCCCTCATTCTTTTTAGGATCCCCACCCGCCGGCCGACACTAGGAAATATGCATGGATCCTACTGTATAGATATGAAATATGCATTGATCCGGCTGTATGGATATGAAATATGCGTGGATTCGGCTGTGTAAATGTGAAATATGTGTGGATCCGGCTGTGTAAATGTGAAATATGGTTGGATGCAGCTGTGTAAAGGTGAAATATGCGTGGATCCGGCTGTGTAGATGTGAAATATGCTTGGATCCGGCTGTATAAATGTGAAATATGCGTGGGTCCGATTGTACAAATGTGAAATATGCGTGGATCCAACGGTGTAAATGGGAAATATGTGTGGATCCGGCTGTGTAAATGGTAAATATGGTTGGATGCAGCCGTGTAAATATGAAATATGCGTGGATCCGGGTATGTAAATGTGACATATGCTGGGATCCGGCTGTATAAATGTGAAATATGCATGGGTCTGACTGTGCAAATGTGAAATATGCGTGGAACCCGCTGTGTACATGTGAAATATGCTTGGATCCGGCTGTGTAAATGAAAATCATGCGTGGATCCGACTATGTAAATGTGAAATATGCATGGATCCGGTTGTGTGAATATGAAATATGGTTGGATGTGGCTGTATAAATGTGAAACATGCCAGGGTCCGACTGTGCAAATGTAAAATATGGGTTGATCCGACTGTGTAAATGTGAACTTTGCATGGATCCAGTTGTGTGAATGTTAAATATGGTTGGATCCGGCGGTGTAGATGTGAAATATGCTTGGATTCGGCTGTATAAATGTAAAATATGCATGGATCCGGGTATGTAAATGTGAAATATGCGTGCAATCCAGCTGTGTAAATGTGAGATATGTAAAGATCCTGCTCTATAGATGTGTAATATGCAAGGATCCGGGAGTGTAAAAGTAAAATATATAAGGACCCAGCTGTATGGATGTGAAATATGTAAGGATCCGGCTGTGTAAATGTGAAATATGTGTGGATCTGGATTTGTAAATGTGAAATATGCATGGATCCGGGTGTATAAATGTAAAATATGCGTGGATACGGCTATATAAATGTAAAACATGTGTGGATCCTGCAGTATAAATGTATAATATGCGTGGATCCGGCTGTGTAACTGTGAAATAAGTGTGGATCCAGCTATATAGATGTTAAATATGTAATGATCTACCTATATATATGTGAAATATGTAAGGATCCGGCTGTCTAGATGTGAAATATATAGGTATCCAGCTGTAAAGATGTGCAATATGTAAGGATTTGGCTCTATAGTTGTGTGAAATGCAAGGATTTGGTTGCATAGATGTTTAATATGTAAGAATCAGACTGTATAAATGTGACATTTGTAAGGATCCTGCTGTGTAGAAATGCAATATCTAAGGATCTGGATGTATATGTGTAATATGCACAGATCTGGAAGGATCCAGTTCTCTATACATTAAATATGCAAAGTTCACATGTATTTATAAGAGAAAATGTTTGGATCCAGGAGGATCCGGCAGATCTGGCTTTTACCCAGTTCCTCTTCATTTTACTCTAGCTCCATGCAAAGTAAGTCATAGAAACCTGCTTTACAAAAACATGCATTTCATTATCCCGTGAAAATCATAAAGCATATTTTACACATAGTGCTAAACACATTGTTACGTTAATGTTGGTAACTTAGAAAGCATGGTTAGTATGAAGGCCTTCAGTTGGCTCTAAACACATGCCTACATTGAAATGAATCCAGTAAAAATATCCTTTGTTTTAAAAGGAGACTGATTGGAGAAAACCTGATCCCTTTTCAGTGGTAGACATGTTTCACACCATTCCGGCACTTTAGCAGTTAAAGCAATGTATGTCTGCAGTACATTGCATCACTCTGCTTCTGTTGCCAGGCATAGTGTTTTCAGTTCTTGTCTTTGATATTTAACCTCATGCTAATTATTCTGCAGTATAAACTAATGTCTTCATTTCTGCCACCTGTATGCAGAGTACTTTTAGTTAACCATACCTGCAGTGATAACCTTTACCAACATATGATTCGGTCATTGGATATAATGTTACACTGACTTTATCTCCCAAAGGAATGGGGATATTGAGTACCCAATCTGTGGTCAATCATGGTCCTGCAGGTCTTGGTAACACAAAATAAACGGTTATTGTGATAAATACTATTTATTGTGGTCATGTTTTTTAGCTATTAAATATGGCTGTTCCTGTAACACATTAATTTGTACTGCTCTTTCCTTTGCCCTCCCCACCCCAACCTCCTCAAATAAATGGATATGTCTTCAGGTAATGCTCCTCACAAAATATGTGGTTATTGTGTCACGTTTACTCTCCGACCCTCTCACCTCCTACCCATTAATTTTACTGTGCACCCAAGCAATGCAAAATATGCCAGGCAGCCAGAACTGTTTCTATGGTAACGCACACTGTGAAAATTGGCACCCTTCCCCCTTTTCCATCACTACCGCTTTAGGGATGCTGCCTTTACTCTTTGTATCTTGATTACACCCCTCCTCCTCCCACCAGCTGTATACAATCCCATATTTTGCACATTTAACAATGACATACATGTCTACATTACATACCAAAACGTGTGCAAGGTTTATGGAGGCTGCAATCTTTACATGCTTAATATACAGCATATGGGGTTTACGTCTACTCAATCTGTTCTTCCATTTCATTTGATTGACAAAATAAATGATCTGCCGAAATATGCATCTCTAGTCCTGTATAGTGCTGCGTATAGACTGCTTCTTGGAATGATTTTAAAATCTTCACATTTAATTGTTGGTATAGATGACCGGCCACTTATTCACTGTAATGTATAGCAGCATTGTGCTCTCTCACAAATAAGAACATTAGCAATTCAAGACACATGCACATAAACACACTGCACCTGTTTTGTACTATTCACAGAATGAAGCTTATCACAATTTGTAAAGAATGCAAATCATACAGCTTTTTACATGCACTTTTTACTCAAAAAGAACAGCCCACACCTTTTCTGGTGCATTATATTTGGATTTACTACAGTATATTAGCAAAAAAGGGGAAAATGGAATGTGCCATATACCATCAAATGTAACATTAGAGATACATAAAAATAGGAAATTTGCTACAGTGGTCTTATCTGTCCCTTTTGGCTAAGAACAAAAATAACAGCACAGTTACCTGTGAGCTTACTGCTGAAATGAAAGCACAAAAAAACGAACACAGCGTGCATTAGGTATGCATAGATTATGTTATTAGTTTTAGAAGCATACAGTTTGTGCATGTGAAAACACAATTATTGCAGTAATCAAATAATTCCAGTTAATTTTCTTACAAGCCCATTTTCCATTAAAGGCAATCAGTCTTAGCAAAAACACACTTGATGTTTGATATGTACTCTTAGCAAGCCAATTGCTGTGTCTTACCTCTTTCTCATAGAAAATTCATCAAGTATAAAATCCAGTAGGGTACGTATTTTTCCCAGTGATTAGTATCCATGCAAAAATATAGAAAAAGGAGAAAAAAAAAATCTGTTTTTTACATATTCTTTTTTTCTTTAGCAGTACTCAGTTGATACAAAAGACAGACCATAAAAATCAAGCACTTGTTTAAAAAAAAAAAAATGAAATTCTTTTATGCTTAGAAAAGACTGAAAAAAATTATACCTAATGTCTGTTTGATATCATTGGGTAAAACATGCCACCCCTTTTTTATGCAAGTGTTGTAATTGGCTACTGCTGTCCATTACTAAAAAAAACTATGTTGCTCCCTCCTTGCTTCCAATGTATCTCCTCCCTTCAGCAGTAAAGATTGCATCAAGTACTGGTTAATTCTCAGTGTCTGGTTCATTTTGCAGTGAGCATATGTAGAAATGCTGCCATTATTGCCCTTTCTCATCTTTGGTCTCCTGCAGTGCACACAAGATTTTAAACCAGTGAATCTACAGACCATAAAGGGTTATTTGTTTCTATATATGTATGGATGGCTTTATCTGTTATTAGACGCTTTTCACCAATACAGATCTCTTGCTATTGTTCATTGCTTCATTTTTCTCCTTTCATTAATCTATTTGACAGATGTCAAGGAATTTAATATAGAATTGCTTATGTTGGAATATTGATTTAGAGGCGGGACACTAGTTGCCTGTAGAGATACCTCATAATAAGACAGTGTGAACAAAGATACCATAAACCTTGGGGCAACTGTTTAAATGGGTGGTTTGCTAGAATGACTGTTATACCCATAAGGAAAAAAATAAAGAATGCCAGTCACCATAGCTGATTAGACATACTTTGGACAGTGATAACCTCAGAGGCAGTAGAACCACATAACAAATAAATTACTTAGGACAGTTGGTGCATATATATGTTCTGACTCCCAACTGCTATACAAAATACCTACCTCTTGTAATCTGGAATTTATGAAAAGACAACAATTCTTGCCATGTATGTTTGGTATTCCCATCAGGCCCAGGACAACAGTAGGCAAAAAACAGTATGCAAAAAAATGTTTATTGAAAGATTGCATTGACTAGTTTGAAATGTAAATGATTTAATGTTGAATTAGTAATAAAAGGGTCATATATAAACAAGGCGCAAATGCAGATAGTGGCGCTATCGGTATGTGCGCCTAAGGATAAAGCAGATTCAAAACAAATTTCAGGCATCTGCTCAGCCTCCACCAGAGTTTTACTTTCTGGTTGTGCTGGCGCTCATTGCGCCGGTGCAGCCAATCTAAAATTTATCAAGCCACGAAAAGCGTCTGATTAGTTCATTCTCCCAAACTACAAAGTATCAGGATTTTTAAAAAGCCAACTGCGCATTTTTATACCTCTCCTGACACTTTGCAGTGAGGGAGTTTTATACATGACCACAAGAGAACCTTATTCAGACCTCTCTGTTCCTCGTAGATCTATCAGATTGTTTCGAATCTTGGGTCAGTTGAAGCAAGATATGACCCAAGATTCCAAATAGTGTTAACCCAGAGATACATAGATCAAAAATAGCTAAAGTTACTTTAGTTCTATTCTTTCATTAAAGGAGCAATGCACTTTGTTCAACCCTTGCTTCCTTTCTTCCTTGAAGGAAGCAAGGGTTAAAAAATACATATCCAGAAAATTTGAAGTAAACCCAAAGTGTATCTTAATAGATACTTGCAGGTTTTATATCTGCTGTGTCCCACATTTTCCCGGCTGGGACTGCCAAATGCGTGGGTCTCTCAATGCTATAGCAGAGAGAGCCCCTTGTATTTGCATGGGATCAGTAGGGGGACCTAGTTAAGTGAGAATATGAAGAAAAAGATTCAGAAACTATAGTGCTCAATTAGTAGAATCAGTGGAACCTGCATTCTGCCTGAATTAAGGGCAGAGAGAGCCGGTCGCTGACCAGACGGCTGCCTGCTTCCTATGGAAGCATGGCAGCTGTCAGTCAGAGGATAAACTGGCTTGTACTATCAAAAACAACTAACATTTGTGAAAAGTAACATTTAGTGTACCTTTAACGCATTTTTATTTATAAAGTATACAAATGGTGTGCAGAGCCTGAGAGCTAACATGAGCAGACATACTGTCCAGATGCAGGTGGTACTTCAGTTATATGCTGGCTGGTGCATCACATTGTAAGGGACAAGATGATAATACATTACAGTGAGGCACCTTGTTATAAGAAGTGATCTTTCAATTATATGTTGGCTGGTGCATCGCATTGTGATGGGTATGATTATAACAGTATAATACAGGCACCTTGTTATAGGAAGTGGTCATTCAGTTATATGCTGGTTGGTGCATCATATTGTAATAGGTGAGATTGTGATATATTATGATGAACAGCAAGACTTTTTGCTGCCCTAGTGGAACATATATTTTGCCGTCTCTTGCTGCCCCCAGGCATTTACACACACAGTAACACTCTCAGTGTCACATACAATGTTAGATGCAGCCACACGTACACACAGTGTGAAACATAAAATGTCACATGCAGCCAAACATGCACACACTCAACTTCTGTCTCACTCTCCCTCCATGTCTGTCTCACTCTCCCTCTATGCCATCCCGGTCTGTCCATCCCTCCCCATGCCTACCATGTCTGTCTCGCTCTCACGCATGCCATTCATGTTTCCCCCTTTTATCTTTCTCTTCTCCCCACTATCTTCCCATCTTTTGTTTCTCTCCCTCATATTTGTCTAGTGTATATCTCTTTCTCCCCATTCTGTCTTTCTCACTGCCCCCATATCTGTTGTCTCCCTCACTCCCCCCCACCCCAAGTCTGGACTCTCTTTCTGCCTCCCCACCCCATGTCTAATGTCTCTCTCCCTTTCTCCCTCCCCATACCTCATGTCTGGTATCTCTCTCCCTCTTCCCCACCCCATGCCTGGTGTCACTTTCCCTCCTACCCTCCTCATGGCTGGTGTATCTCCACCCCCACCCCCCCATGACTGGTGTTTCAATCCGCCCCACCCCATGCCTGGTGTTTCTCTCCCTCCCCCCCACCCCATGTCTGGTGTTTCTCTCCCTCCCCCCCACCCCATGTCTGGTGTTTCTCTCCCTCCCCCCCACCCCATGCCTGATGTTTCTCTCCCTCCCCCCCACCCCATGCCTGGTGTTTCTCTCCACCTCCCCCCACCCCATGCCTGGTGTTTCTCTCCACCTCCCCCACCCCATGCCTGGTGTCTCTCTCCTTCCCCCCCACCCCATGCCTGGTGTTTCTCTCCTTCCCCCCCCCACCCCATGTCTGGTGTTTCTCTCCCTCCCCCCCCACCCCATGTCTGGTGTTTCTCTCCCTCCCCCCCACCCCATGCCTGGGGTTTCTCTCCCTCCCCCCCACCCCATGCCTGGTGTTTGTCTCCCTCCCCCCCACCCCATGCCTGGTGTTTCTCTCCCTCCCCCCCACTCCATGCCTGGTGTTTCTCACCCTCCCCCCCACCCCATGCCTGGTGTTTCTCTCCACCTCCCCCCACCCCATGCCTGGTGTTTCTCTCCACCTCCCCCCACCCCATGCCTGGTGTCTCTCTCCCTCCCTTCTGCCCCATGCCTGGTGTTTCTCTCCCCCCCCCCCCCCAACCCATGCTGGTGTTTCTCTCCATAACCCCTTCACCCCCCATGCCTGGTGTTTCAGCAGAATGGACAGAGCTGATGCTGCTCGCTTCTGTGCGTGGGGGCAGACTGGCACCTCTGCTCACCTCAGCACCACTCCGCCCCCTTTGGATTCATCAGTGCTACATGAGCATTATTAAAAAAAAAAGAATTGTGGCTGCCTGACGCCGGGATACATGAATCCCGATCCTCAGGCAGCAGCCGCCCCCACACAGCTGGCGCCTTCGGCGAACACCTAGGTTGCCTATAGGAAGCGCCACCCCTGGTTTTTCATACTCCCCACCTGATGCTGAGACTTCTCACTACCATGCAAACACTCTGAGCCTCGTCTTTATAGGCTATTAAAAATGTGACTTTGTTTCTTATAGGAGGAGATATATTCCAACATTAGATAATGTACTACACCATTTTTTGTTTTATGTTCCTTTTCTCTTTTTCAAGTTCAATCACGAAGTCAATACCATTTTTTGTTATTTTATATATTTATTTTATTATTTTGTGCACCCTATATTTCTTTTCAATTGCTTTTTTGGTGTAACCTAGGGTTTTTACACTAGGGTGGTACTTCAGCATTCTAAAAATACGAGAGCGCCACTTATTCACTTTTTTTTTTGTTTATATTAACGTCCCTCACAAATTTTAATTCTAGATATGTCTGTTTCTATGACAACAGCCCCATCTCTTATATATAAGCTTTGATGAACCCTCTGGTACCCCAAATGGGTACCTCCGTCAAAGCTCTGCTTCCTTGCTATGATAGCAAACTCAAGCCACCAGACAGAACCAGTGTTGTAGATAGCCACCCCAAATCACCAGACAAGACCCTCAGCCATTTACTCAAAGTACCAGACAACACCAGTATAGGGGTATAACAGGAATGAGTGTTTATTTAAAAACAGCATATATATTGTATAATACATATAAGTCAATGCAAAGTGAAAACTTACCCACTGTCAGGGCAGCCATCAGGGGGGGACGAGCGATACACCCGCCCCAAATCTTTAAAAAAAACGTAAAAAAAGCCCTGTTTGCATCACCGGGTGTGAGGTGAAGCTCCGCCCCCACCCTGTGAAGCAGAGCAGTGTCCAGTGGCGTACCTACCACTGGTGCAGGGGTCGCAGCTGCGACCGGGCCCGTCACTCCAGGGGCCCTGGCATATTAATTGGCTATATCCAGGCATATTAACCCCTTCACGACCGATGACGGTCCTGGACCGTCATAGGGAAATCTGGCATACCACGATCGCGCTACCAACGACATGGCTAAGTGTCTCGGTACCGAGACACTTCAGCCATGTCGGTTGAGGACCCCCCCGGAAACAATGCCTGCTTTGACAGCTATAGTCTCTCCCTGCTCCACGGTGATCGTGGGGCAGAGAGAGACTAAATATAGTGTGTGAAGTCTCCCCTTGGTCCCCCCAGTAACAACCAGCCCCCCCC
Source organism: Pelodytes ibericus (assembly GCA_036172795.1). Lineage (NCBI taxonomy): Eukaryota > Metazoa > Chordata > Amphibia > Anura > Pelodytidae > Pelodytes > Pelodytes ibericus. The sequence goes on along the minus strand of CM069866.1, from coordinate 47,038,917 downwards.
CCAAAGGATTTTTTTCATTTAAAAAAAAGTTTTGTTTTTTTTTAATTTTTTTTCCCTATTGTGCTAATCCTAACTCTTGGGTTAGGGTTAGAGTTCATCAAAACCCTAATCCTAGAGTTAGAATTAGGGTTTGTACTAACCCTAACCAAAGGGTTAAGGTTAGAGTTAAATAAAAATAAAAAAAATGTAAAAAAATAAAAAATTCAATAAATAAAAAAATTAAAAATAATAATAATTAATTGTATAAAAATAAGAAGTTATTCCGTAGTGGACCAATGAAATGTTATGTCTGTCTGTGGTCCTCTAGGGATATTTTATTTAAAAAAAAAAGACTGCTAGTGGGGCCAGTGCTTTGCATTGGCCCCCAGCAGTAGATAGGGGCCCGCAGCAGTTGGATATTTGATCCATGCAGCCGCAGGATAGCAAGAATAGCAAAAATCGGTGCTTCCTACTATAGACTACATTTCCTATTCTGCTACGGTAGCTTTTGGCTGGCTGAGCATGATAGGAAATGTAGTCACAAGTATTACATGATAAATACACGTTTTAAAGCTGCAATAACCATATCCTAAATTTTGCCCTGTACATGCCACATAAACCTAGCAAACCTATACATGTGGGGTACCGCTATACTCAGGGGAAGTTGCTGAACATATATTGGGGTTTTGTTTGGCAATAAAATAGAATAGCCCCTTTAAATTCATACCTAAGTTTCAAAGTGTGTGGAAATAAAACACACACAAATTTACCACGCCAAAACTTGTCAAAGATTGGTAGTAAAATGACAGAGTGAAAAGTGTCAAATTACCCCAAGTTGAATGCCCTGGGATGTCTACTTTATAAAAATGTGCACATGTGGGTGGTTATTCAGTGATTCATATCAGATATCAGTGTCACTAACGCTAATTTTTAAAAAAATGGTTTTGAAACAGCTAAATGCTACTTGCATTTATTAACCTAAAACATGCAAAAAAAAGCAAAAAAACATATAAACATTGGGTATTTCTGAACTCAGGACCTATAGTCGAATCTATTTAGCACGTTTTTTCATTAGCTTTTGTAGCTTAGTAAAATAATTTACAAAGAAAAGTCAGGAAAAGTGTTTATTTTTTTTATTTTAACCATATTTTACTATTTTTTACACAATACAATAAATGATATGAACAAAATAATGTCATGAAAAGAAAGCCCTTCTTGTCCTGAAAAAAACAATATATAATATGCGTGGGTACAGCAACTGACAAAGAAGAAAATTAAAGCTAAACACAAACACCTCAGAAGTGTTAAAACAGCCTTGGTCACTTATGCACAACATTCCAAAAACAGTCTGGTCATGAAGGGGTTAAGTGGCATTATCCTGGCATATTAAATGGCAATACCCTGGCAAATAATGTAGCAATATCCTGGCATATTAAGTGACAATATCCTGGCATATGAATTGGCAATATCCTGGCATATTAAATAGCAATATTCTGGCATATTAAGTGGCAATACCCTGGCATATTAATTGGCTATATCCTGGCATATTAAATGGCAATATCTTGGCATATTAAATGGCAATATCCTGGCATATTAAGTGGCAATAGAGTGGCAAAATCCTGGCATATTAAAATGGGAAAAGAATGGCATATTGAGGGGCAAAATACTGTAATATTAAATGGCAAAGGAATGGCATATTAAATGGCAAAATAATGGCATATTGAATGGCTAAATCCTGGCATATTGAGGGCACATAACACTGGCAAATGGGCACATAACACTGGCAAATGGCACCACTGACAAATGGGCACAACACACCGGCAAATGGGCACATAACACTGGCAAATGGGCACAACTGGCAAATGGGCACATAACACTGGCAAATGGGCAAATAAAGCTGACAAATGGGCAAATAACACTGGCAAAAGGGCACAAAACTGGCAAATGGGCACATAACAGGCAAATAACTGGCAAATGGGCAAATAACACTGGCAAATGGGCACATAACTGGCAAAAGGGCACATAACTTGTAAATGGGCTAATAACACTGGCAAATGGTCACATAACTGGCAAATTAGAAAAATAACACTGGCAAATGGGCAAATAACTGGCAAATGAGCAAAATAACACTGGCAAATGGGCACATAACTGGCAAATTATGGGCAGAATAACACTGGCAAATGGCCAAATTAACATTGGCAAATGGGCAAATAACTGGCAAATGGGCAAAATAACACTGGCAAATGGGCATAATTGGCTGTGACATATTGGCAATCTGGCTGTGGCATATTGGCAATCGTGGCTAATGGTTTCATAATGGGCAAATTGGCTGTGGCCAAATTGATACTGTGGAATTTTCTGTGGGGCAAAATAACATGTACTATGGGGTAAAAGGAACACTGTGGCATGTTCTGTGGGGCACAATAACGTGTACTATAGGGGAAAGTGACACTGTGGCATGTTTTGCAGGGGCAGTTCAGTAGGACAAAGTGACACTGTGGTATGTTCTGGCGGGAAAATTTATACTGCAGCCTGCCAAATCGTGCGGGTGCAATATGAGTACAAGCCAAGTGCTGTGGCTACTGTATAGTGCTGTGTTAGTACCTTTAGGTGCAATGTTGGTGCAGAGGGTGTTGGATGAGAGGTTAATATATGAAGGAGTTTAAGCATAAGGCTATCCTTGATATAAGAGAAGGCCAGGAACTAATGAAAATATTACTTTACTGAGAGGGTAGTGGATGCATGGGATAGTCTTCCAGTGGAAGTGGTAGAGATTAATACAGTGAAGGAGTTTATGCATGCATGAGATAGGTATAAGGCTATCCTAAATATAAAATAAGGCCAGGGACTAATGAAAGTATTACTTTACTGAGAGGGTAGTGGATACATGGAAAATATAAAATATGATGAAAATATGCCATAAAAAGCAGTTTTTCTAACTTTGACCTGATTTTTTTTTTTTACACAATTACAAATGTTAAACAAGACCCTTTCTATATATTTATAATATTTGTCCTGAGTTTAGTAATACCAATGTTACCTTGTTTGTCTATGTTTTATTTCAAGTAATAGGGCAATAAACAATATTAGTGTTTTTTTTTTTAAAAACCATTTTCTTCTACTTTTTAACCCCAACGCTAAATTTACCCCAACTCTAAAATTACCCTAACCCTAAATCTACTCCCACCCCTTAATCTAACCCTTGTAATCATTCGAACCCCCCTGTAACCCTAATTATGACCCTAATTATGACCCTAACCCTAGATCTAGGTTTAGTAGATCAAGCTTTTTATATTTATTTATTTTATTTATTTAATTCATTTTCTCTTTCAAACTGTAATATACTTAACTGCCTCTAGGGGCAGTCAAGTAGCGGTTTCAGAGCGACGGAAGATATTTTTTTTTTTCTCTCTTCTGTCGCTCTTCTCTGGGCACGTTGTATTGGAGGAGCAGGCTCCTCCAATCCAGCACCCACCCACGATCACCGGGTGATCGCGGTGCCCACGGGGGCACACAAGGTGTTGCATGTTAATCAAGGCATCATTGCAACTCTTTAACACTGCCTATGTGTGTAACGTGCATACAATCACATTTGCGGTGATCGGATGTGCGCGGTGGGGCCAGGGGGGCCTGAAGGCACTCTCAGAGGCTGCTTCGGATCCGAAGCAGCCTCTGGGAATAGCTACATGTCTGCCTCCCACCTTTCAGGAACAAAGGTGTCAGATACATACAGAGTACAGTCAATTACACTCGAGGAGGAGATCAGCCAGAAGAGAACCAGGCACACAGTTGGGTGACTGTTAGAAGTGGTTGTAGCAGGGGAGGGAAGAGGAAGAGGGAAGCTAGTCCTGAGTTTCTTCACCCAAACAAATTTGCTCACTTGAGTCAAGATATTGGGGAGGAAGATTCAGAAGTGGATTTGCTGGAGAAAGCTGTTTTCCCTAACAGCCAGGATAACAGCTCCTCTAGCACAGAGGTAATCCAGAAGCTAGTGAAGCCTAAGCAGTATTTGGTGGTAGGGGACTCTATTATTCAGAGAGTTTATAGGGTAATCTGCCCCTCTGATCGCAGTAACCAAAAGGTTTGGTGTCTCCTGGGTGTCTGGGTTCAGCATGTTGCAGACAGAGTGGACAGATTATTGGGAGGGGCTGGAGAGGAGCCTGCTGTCTTGGCCCATATTGGGAAAGGTAATTTTAGTGATTTAGGGAGTAAGATTAAGTAATGGAACTCCAAGGTAGTGTTCTCAGAGATACTACCTGTGCCATGCACTATGCCAGAGAGACAGCGGGTTTTTAGGGAGATTAATGCATGGCTAAAGTCCTGGTGTAAGAAGGAGGGCTTTTGGTTTCTAGAGCACTGGGACGATTTTGCATTTTGCATTGGGGTACAATCACTACAGTCACGATGGATTGCACCTAAATGCAAGAGGGGCTCATGTGCTATGGGATAGTATGGTTAGAAGTCTGCTTTAGCAAGCCCTGCCACACGCATCTGCTGGAATGCAGGCAGGATGCGTGTGACAGGGCTGGTAACACAGGCTGATGTGAGCTCAGCCTACACAGACTGAACTGGCAGGGTGACTTCTTTTTTAAAAAAAAAAACTTTAATTAAACCAAACAAACCTTTTGCCGGTGCACGGAGGAGACATGGAGCAGGTGAGTACTGGGGAAGGGGGAAGGAGGGTGGCATATTACTGGGGCATCAGGCTGGGCATATTACTGGGCAATTAGGCTGGGCATATTACTGGGCAATTAGACTGTAACATATTACTGGGAAATCAGTTTGTGGCATATTACTGGGCAATTAGACTGTGGCATATTACTGGGCAATTAGACTGTGGCATATTACTGGGCAATCCGGCTGGGCATATTACTGGGCAATTAGACTGTGGCATATTACTGGGCAATCAAGATGGGCATATTACTGGGCAATCAGGATGGGCATATTACTGAGCAATTAGACTGTGGCATATTACTGGGCAATTAGACTGTGGCATATTACTGGGCAATTAGACTGTGGCATATTACTAGTAATCAGACTGTGGAATATTACTGGGCAATCAAGCTGGGCATGTTACTGGGCAATCAGGATGGGCATATTACTTGGCAATCAGACTGTGGCATATTACTGGGTAATCTGGCTGTGGCATATTACTAAGCAATCAGTTTGTGGCATATTAATGGCCATACTAATATTGGCATATTAATGGTCAGGCTAATAGTGGCATATTAATGAAAAAATTTACTTTGGCCAAAGTGATGCTGTGTCATGTTCTGTGGGGCAAAGTTACACTATGGTATGTTCTGGGGGCATATTGACACTATGGTATGCCAAAACAAGTGGGTGCAAAGTGCTGTGGGTGCTGTATGGTGCTGTGTTAAGTTCTTTACGTGCAATGTGGGTGCAGAGGAAGGGATAAACAATTTTTCAATAAAATTTTTATTACATATAAAAATAGTTGAATACAATATTAAAAAGTTCATATAAGTATAAATGCAACTAGTTATATACATATATTTGGGGTCCACCTCAAGCTTTTCAAAACACTGGAAATATTTAATATTTTAATGTTTTTTGTGGTCAGAAATGTAATATTACTGTGCTGAGAGGGTGGTGGGTACATGGATTAGTCTTCCAGCATAAGTGGTAGAGCAGGAGTTTAAGCATTAATGGGATAGGTATAAGGTTATCCTAAATATAAGATAAGGGCAGGCACTAATGAAAGTATTACTTTACTGAGATGGTAGTGGATGTATGGAACAGTCTTCCAGTAGAAGTGGTAAAGGTTAATACAGTGAAGGAGTTTAATCAGGCATGCAATAGGTATAAGGCCATCCTAGGTATAAGATAAGGCCAGGGACTAATGAAAGTATTACTTTGTGAGAGGGCAGTGGATGCATGGAATAGTCTTACAGTAGAAGTGGTATAAGTTAGTACAGTGAAGGAGTTTAAGCATGCATGGGATCGGTATAAGGCTATCCTAGATATAAGATAAGGCCAGGGACTAATGAAAGTATTACTTTGTGAGAGGGCAGTGGATGCATGGAATAGTCTTCCAGTAGAAATGGTAGAGGTTAATACAGTGAAGGAGTTTAAGCATGCATGGGATCGGTATAAGGCTATCCTAGATATAAGATAAGGCCAGGCAGTATTATTTTACTGCTAGGGGAGTGGATACATGGAATGGCCTTCCAGCAGAAGTGGTAGGTTCATGCTAATGTATGTTTTATGGTGTAGACACAGCCCTCTGACTGAAGCACATCTGCATAAGGTCTTACAATATTTAATGTAAAAGTGATAAAATGCCTGATGTAGATGTTGTGCTGTGAATGTATCTGTTGTATACCAAGGATGCATGGTAATGTTGGTGGGAACTTGGTGATATAATCTACACTGTGACAAGTGGGTGGAGTTACATTATGCTAATTATACTGTGTGGGCGGGTCTTTTGAAAGGAGGTGTGGTCAATTGGAAGATAAGCTGCAAAGTGTCCCTGGAATTTTTTTTCAAATGTTGGCAACTATCGATATATATAATGACAGTATTGAACAGGTGGAATCATTGTGGGTGGAGATAGTCAGGGGGGTAGAAATGCCCAGAAATTGTTAGTTGGTATTTTATATAATTCACCAAATAATGGTGATCTTAAAGAATCACTGTTACTAATGCAAATCAAAAAGGCTTCTAAAATAGGGTGTAGTATCATTATGGGTGATTTTAATTACCCAGAAGTAGATTGGTAAAATGGACCAATTGGACCAATGGACTAATTCTGCTAAAAGCAATACGTTTCTGAATTTGTTGAATGGCAATTTTTTGTCTCAGCTAGCACAGACACCAACCAGAGGGGACGCATGCCTGGATCTGGTAATAACTAACAGGAAGGAACAAATCTCTAACATCCAAGTAAGGGAGCATTTAGGGAATAGTAACCATAACATGGTATCCTTTGAGATTAATTAAAAATGGCAAATTGGTATGGGTCCTACCAAAACACTGAATTTTAAAAAGGCCAACTTTAGTAATTTTAATATATCCCTTGGTCTTGTGGACTGGAATGGATTACTTTTGGGGAAAAACACAGAAAGTGGAATTCCTTTATACTAACACTACACAAATATACAAATACATTTATAATGTTTAGTAAGAAATGTAAAAGAAGCAAACTAAAACCAATGTGCCTAAATCAGAAAATAAATAAAAAGAAAGTACCGTTCAAACATTATAAAGCTGAGGAATCAGCAGAGGCATATGCAAAATATAAAGAAGCCAACAAAGCCTATAGAAATGGTAATAAATTAGCTAAATTGGAGAAGGAAAAAATAACTGCTAAGGAGAGGCAAGACGCAAGCAAGAGGAATACCAAAAAATACTTTAACTATATAAATGGAAAAAAAAATGAAGGCTGAAATTGTTGGATCCTTGTTATGTGAAATCTGTGAGATAGACAGTGGAGACAGAGAGAAAGCAGATATTTTAAATCATTTCTTTTCTTCTGTTTTTACCAAGAAAGAACAAATGGACAAGAACCTGAAAGCTACTTTTACAGAAAATTCACTGCAAGCATGTGATTGGTTGACACAAGAAAAATTGTTAAAAATGGTGTTAAAATAGACAAAGCCCCAAGGCCGGATGGTAAACACCCACAGGTACTTAAAGAGCTAAGCCAGGTCCTGGCCAGAACCTTATTTTTAATATTCAGTGATTCTTTTAGTTCAGGCATGGTGTCACAGATTGGCATAAGGCTGCTGTGGTGCCCATATTGAAAAAACAGATCAAAATCCCAGCTGGGAAATTACAGACCTGTTAGCTTGACATCTGGGGAAACTGTTTGAAGGGTTGCTAATAGAGTTAAGCGGACACGTGGATGTTCGGGTACGGCAGGTTCAGCCGAACTTCGGAAAAAAGTCCGGGTTCGGGGTCGAACTTGACCCCGAACCTGTACCCCGAACCTGTACCCCATTGAAGTCACTAAAATGCCTCTAAAAAAGTCCTGGAAAGGGCTAGAGGACTGCAAAGGGAATTAAAATGTGGGTAAGAGTAGGACAAGTGCCCTGCAAACAAATATGGTTAGGGAAATAACGTCAAAAAACATAAAATACATACAAATTAAAAATACAGCTGTGCCATAAAATAGCACTAGATGGAATCTTTGATTTTAGCTTTGGAAGAACATAAATCTAAATCTAAAGCATGGCTGCCAGGAGGATCAACAGAATTATCCATTTGAGAGAGCGTTGGAGTGCAGGGTATTCTCTTTCAGTTTATACTAAGTGACCCATAGGTTGAGGAGGCGGTGACCGTGGCGGTGTGGAAGCGCGCTTGAGGAGGAGGAGGTAGCCAGAATTTTTCAAAGTGCGCTGTAAGCACAGTTTTTGACGGTTCTATTTGACTCTCAGATTTGAAGTGCATCGCAAGACGCAAATCTACTATTTAGCACCCAAAACTACTGTATTAGCTTGAATATAAGACAAGGTTTTTTTCAGAGCAAATGCTCCGAAAAATACCCCTCGTCTTACATTCGAGGCCGTCTTATAATCTGACCTCAAATTGAGGTCAGACTATAAGACAGGGATCCAGGTCCCCAGCAGAGCTGCAGGGGACCTGGATCCCCCTCTTTAACAACAGGGGAATGTCTGCGCAATAAGCGCAGACCTCCCCTGCTGCCGCCCAGCACGACCGCCGGGACTTCTACGATGAAGCCGGGTACTTCCGGCTTCGTCATAAAAGTCCCGGCGATCGTGCCGGGCGGCAGCAGGGGAGGTCTGCGCTCATCGCGCAGACATCCTCCGCTGCCCCTCTAGCCACCAGGGAGAATCGGGCAGCTGTGGCATGTCTGCACGATACCAGCTGTCCGTCATAATAGACTGCCGTGTCGGGCAGCATGGAGGATGTCTGCACGTATCGTGCAGACATCTCCCGGCTGCCATCACTAGCCACCAGGGAACGAAACCAGGTGAGGGGGAGGGGGGAGGAGACACAGACAAGGGGAGGGGGGGGAAGACACAGACAGACAGGGGGGGGGACACAAACAGACAAGGGGAGGGAGGGGGAAGAGAGAAAGGGGGTGATGGATGGAGACAAGGGGGGATAGAGACAGACAAGCGAAGGGGGCAAGAGACGAGGGAGGTGGAGAGAGAAGTTTGGGGGGGGGAGAGAGAGACAACGCTGGGGGGGAGAGATACAGCTGGGGGAGGGGGAGAGAGGCCGCATTGGCACATAAAAGGAAATAAAAACAAGAAATGCATTTGTATAATATACATTTTTTAATAAATATTAAAAATTAATTTACATATATACAAGTTAAACTTTTTTTTCCTATAGGGTAGTCTTATATTCAGGCTTTTAGTTTTTTTCCTAAAGGAATATACAAATTTTGGGGGGTTGTCTTATAATCAGGGTCGTCTTATAATCGAGCAAATATGGTATTAGAATTTTTCAAAGTGCGCTGTAAGCACAGTATTTGACGGTTCTATTTGACTCTAAGATGTAATACATGTAATGCTATTGCTATTCTATACACCGAAATAGAGTCAATTGACCTATTCTTATGAATGGGGGCTCTATTTCGGTTTATAGAATAGCAATAGCATTACATGTATTCCATAAACCAAAAGTCTATAAACCGAAAGACATTCTTATGAATGGGGACTCTAGTTCGGTTTATAGAAATTCTTATGAATGGGGACTCTAGTTCGGTTTATAGAATGCCAATAGTATTACATGTATTCCATAAGCCGAAAGTCTATAAACCGAACGACATTCGGTTTATAGACTTTCGGTTTATAGAATACATGTAATGCTATTGGCTATTCTATAAACCGAAATAGAGTCCCCATTAATACGAATAGGTCAGTTGACCTATTTAGACTTTAGACTTTGCTATTCTATAAACTGAAAGTCTATAAACCGAATGACTTTCGGTTTATAGACTTTCGCTTTATAGCCGAACCTCGAACTCCAACCCGAACATACAGTGAAATGTTCGGGTTCGGGGTACGAACACTATAATGTTCGGTACGAACCCGAACAGTGCGGTTTGGGTTCGCTCAACACTAGTTGCTAAGGGAATATATTCAAGATTTCATATTGAACAGGAATTTCATTAGCAGGAGCCACTAGACATGTGCAAAACTAAAATTTTCGTTTTGTTTTCGTCCATTCGGACGAAAATGTTATTTATTTAGTCTAAAACGAATTTCGTTCATTACTGCATTCGCTTCAGACTAAATTCGTTCATTATATTCGTTTAGTTTTATTCGTTCGTTTTATAGAATATGTGTAATACTATTGGCTTTCTATAACCTGAACGAGAGCCCCATTCATAAGAAATTCTTATGAATGGGGCTCTTGTTCGGTTCATAGAAAGGCAATAGTACTACATGTTTTCTATAAGCCGAAAGTCTATAAACCGAACGTTCGGTTTATAGACTTTCAGCTTATGGAATTCATGTAATCCTATTGCTATTCTATAAACCAAACGTTCGGTTTATAGAATAGCCATAGGATTACATGTATTACATAAGCCGACAGCCTATAAACCGAACGTTCGGTTTATAGGCTGTCGGCATTTCACTACACGGAGACAGAGTCTCCATTCATAAATTTATGAATGGAGACTTTGTCTCCGTGTAGTGAAATGCTATTGTATTCTATAAACCGACTCTATTTCGGCTTATAGAATGCAATAGTACTACGAATGGACGAATGAACGAATGATTTTGTTTATTAACCATTCGTTTATTCGGCTTTCGTTAGCTTAGCATTTTCGTTATTCGTTTTTCGGACGAATGGACAAAAATGCAATTTTCGGACGAAAATGCAATTTTCGGACGAAAATGCTATTTTTGGACGAAAATGCATTCGTCCGAAAACGAATGCACATGTCTAGGAGCCACCATGGCTTTGTAAAAAACAGATCTTGTCAAACTAACTTAATTATATTTTATGAAGAGGTGAGTAAAATATAGATATGGGTGCTGCAGTGGATGTTATATATTTAGACTTTGCTAAGGTATTAGATACAGTTCCACACAAAAGTGTATAAATTAACTGAAATAGGCTTAGGGCTAAAGGCTTGTTTGTGAATTGAAAATTGGTCGTGGTAAATGGGAAGTTCTCAAATGGGACAGATCTCAAGGTTCTGTCCTGGGTCCTCTTCTTTTTCATTTATTTATTAATGATCTCCCAGGGCATAGGGAGCCGATGACACAAAATTATGTAGGGTTATACAGTCTGAACTAGATGTATCTTCGCTGCAAGAAAATTTTAAAAAATTGGGTAATTGGGCAGATAAATGGCAAATGCAATTCACTGTAGACAAGTGAAAAATATTGCATTTTGTGTACAATAATAAAAATGCAACATATAGCTTAAATGGTGGTTCCGTGGGGAAATCTACTAATGAAAAATATAAAAAAGACTTAGCAGTAGTGTACAGTGTCAGTTGGCAGCTGCAAAGACCTACAAGACATTGGGGTGTATTAAAAGGGGTATTGACTCATGGGAGGAAGATAATATTCTGCCTCTTTATAGGTCAATGGTAAGACCATACCTGGAATTTGCGGTTCAGTTCTGGGCGCCTTTAAATAAAAAATAAATAAAAAAAGACATTATGGAACTAGAGAAAGTGCAGAGGGGGAGGGGGGGGGGTACAAAACTAATAAGAGGAATGGAAAGTTTTAGTTATGAAGAAAGGCTGGAAAAGTTACATTTAGCAGCACCTTAGAGGGGATATAATAATGCTATATAAATGTTTTTCAGCTGGTCTGTCAGTAGCTTATTTGGTTTCTTGCTCTTATAATAGTATCTTATCCTCATTATCTCCGTATAACCTTAGCTCAATTGGGAGTTCCCCTTTTGTGTGGGGTCCAATTTATTCTTTTGTGCAAGATCCTAATTTAAAATATATTGGTTGATCATATTTATTTCTTTTTTTTAATTTTAATATATTTTTATTCAGATTTTAGTTTACAAATCGAACAATACTTTTCATTACATCAAGCACAGTTGTAATGATCTGCCTGGATTTGAACCCTGACTCCTTTGTTTTCTGATGCATACTCATGTTCCAGGCACCACCTGCTGTTTTTTTTTTTATCTCATGTAGCAGTAGTGGCTATCTCTCTACATTTTATCCTGTCACTCATTGACTGCTCAGGTCCTTGATGTGATGAGCCCTGGGGCTATATAAACCCCATCCTCCCAGCAATCAGTGCTGGTACATTTGGTCTGTTGTCTTGTATATTGGATTCCTGTTACTATTGTTCCTGACCATCCTGCTTTCTCCAGTCCTTTGACCTCGGCTTGTTCCTGACCATCCGGCTTTCTCAAGTCCTTTGACCTCTGCTTGTTCACGGACCATCCTGCTTTCTCCAGTCCTTTGACCTCAGCGTGTTTGTAACTATTCTGATCCTTGACCCTGCTTACTCCCTGCCTGGCTATGACCCATGGGAAACCTAACAAAGCCTCTGCTTGTGGGCGCTCAAAGCCAGGGGCTCCACCCCAGGTGGAGAGTGCTCACCCTGCGCAGGGCTTTGAATTGCCCACTACCCCTGCACTGCGACTCCAGCCCATCTTGGCACAGCCGTCTGTTACAACAGTATAGTGTTATTACAGTTCACATCTATAAATATTAATATTTATTTAAATTATCCACAATATTTTATGATTTAAATTCATCTTTATTAGTATTTTCTTTTGTTTTCCATTACAGATAAACATTACAAAAAGAGATACATATATGCTAAATATAATCCATATATTCTAGGACATCCTTGGATAGGAATAATCCCCAATAGGAGGACTATAATTTAATTACAACATCGATAAGAGTCGTACTTGGGTTCCCGTTATAAGATAGGGCTTGAGATCTCCCGAGTCCCATCCTCCAGTAGCCACACCGGGGCTGTCTAGGTTCCCCTCATGTTACGAAAAATGTGAAAACCTATTCTTCTAGTCCTATTCCGCTTTGTGATGGATTATTCTCTGTACTATCCACCTCTCTCTTAATTCTCACATATTCCATCCATCCATCCTATCATTCAGTCAATCTCTCTGCCCTCCCTCCACTGGGGCTGGGGCCCGAGCATCAATGCAGCCCCTAGTTCGATTCTAGTTCCTATATCTTTATCACAGGGGTTCCTCTAATCCCTTCCATGCGGCCCAGATTTTGTTATAATGCTCACGTGTTTTTTTAACTTTCCTATAGAAATATCTTTCCCCCCCAGCCTGATTTTCTATCTGATGTTCTATTTCTGGCCAGGGTGGCGTATCGGGCCTTCGCCAATATCTGGCCAAAGATATTTTTACTGCTGATAGTATGTTTATAAAAAGAATTCTATTGTACTTATCTCTGTATGGAATATCCCAATGGAGTAAAAAGGTTTGGGGGGAGAGCTGCAGCGGTGTACCAAAGATATCTTGGCATTTTTTGATTAGTTTAGACTTCAGATCAACCAGTCTTGGGCACTCCCACCAGATATGAATCTGAGATCCCTGGGTCCCACAGCCCCTCCAACATAGATCATCCGGCAGATGGTTGAACCTAAATAGACGCGTGGGCACCAAATACCAACGGTACATGAGTTTAAAATACTGCTCTTGGAGGTTTACGGAGTGCGTGGCCTTCCTAGTGGCTTGCCACGCACTCCACCATTTCTGGGGTGGTTCAGTCAATGATAGGTCTCTCTCCCATTTGCTCATTGCCCCTGGTTTAGTTTGAGTCTGTATACTCTCAAGGAAAACCAAGATCTTAGAAATCAACCTATCCGGTGTCATAATAGTTGTCTCGAGAAAATCTCCCCAGTTATCCGTGGGGATAATCTCACTTTTTGCGAGGAAGTGTTTTACTCTCAGGTAGGAAAATATTTCTGTATTGGGAAGGATGAAAGTTGTCTGGAGCTTTCCCAGCCACTCAAGTCTATATCTTGAATCATCAGTGAGATTGCCCCTATGGGGGTATCGTGTGTAATCTTATTCAATGACCCCATAAGTTGCCGCATTCTATGCATATTTTGTATAAGGGTTCTAATGAGGTCGATATTAGCCGCTTTGTCTCTCTCAATATTTATCCAACCCAGGTTATCTAGACTCTTCAGCCTCCATGCCAGGGCATTTGCCAACTGGCAGGCATTCTGTATTCTTATTAAATCTGGGAATCCCAGTCCCCCTTTTTGGAGGGTCCTTTTTATCTCTGCTTTTGCAATCCTGGCTCTGCCAGAGCCCCAGACAAACCTCAGAAACTCCCATTCAAATTGCCTCAGAGTATCCGCTGGCACTCTATGTGGAATAACCCTAAGTAAATATATAATTTTTGGGAGGATGTATGATTTAATAATATTTAGCTGCCTAGCCAGGACAGTTCTAAGGATCTCCATGTATTCAATATATTTTTAATTTCTGATAGGAGCAGAGCATAGTTGATGGGGACGATGTTGTCCAAGTTTTCCGTGATCTTGATTCCTAAATAGTCTATAGGGGTCTTATTCCGCAGTTTTAGGCCTATAGAGTTTGATGCATTCCATTGAATATGGTCTACATATAGCGTGATAACCTGGGTTTTGGTCAGATTTAGTTGATAATTAGATAGCTGTGAGAACTTGGCGATCAGCTCGACCATTGCAGAGGATGAGAGTTGGGGAGAGGATAGCGTCAGAAAAATAGTGATGCGGCGAGTGGCTCAATTGAGAGTGCATATAATAATGGGGCTAGTGGACACCCCTGGCATGTTCCGTTCCTAATCCTAAAAAAATCTGATTCTGCTAATAGACCGCCCACTCTAGCTCTTGGGTTAGAATACAGTGCAAGAGTTTTATCAAGGAACGGGCCAGCCAATCCAAATGCCCGGAGTGTTCCCGTCATGTATTTCCAATTAACTCGGTCGAATGCCTTCTCGCCATCTAGCGCTAGAAGGATCGATGGAGTTCTCTTCCGATGTATTACATCTAAGATGCCGAGAACCCTCCGGATATTGTCCTCGCACGACCTCCCTGGCATAAAGGCAACCTGATCCGGAGCCACCAGTTCGAGGATGACCTGGTTTAGTCTAAGGGACAAAATTTTAGAATACATTTTTATGTCCTGGTTAATAAGGGAAATTGGGCGGTAGTTGGTAACCGTAGCAGGATCCTTTCCGGTTTTCAAGATAGGAATTAAGGTGGCCTCCAGCATTTCATCCGGGAAGGTCTTCTCTCCACCGATACCGTTATATACTTTTTCCAGTAGTGGAGTAATGACCGGATCAAGAATTTTGTATATGATAGCCGAAAATCCGTCTGGTCCTGGGGCCTTACCAGGCTTTAACTCTTGGATTGCCCTCGAGATTTCGGTCTGCGTGAATGGGCTATTCAGCCTCTCGAGTTTTTCTAATGAAACCTTAGGGAGGTCTAGGCTTTCTAGAAACCTGACCAGTTCTCCTTCCTCCAAACGCGTTTCCGGGAGATTGTATAGCTCTTCATAATAGGACCGAAATGCTTTTGCATGTCTCTGGGTGTTTTTTCCTTAAAAATGATTTTTTTAATCCTATCTTTTTGTTTAGTATATCTCAGCTTATTAGTAAGATCCCGGCCCACCTGATTGTTAGTGGAGTACCATCTGTGTCTGAGGCTCTTCATTGCGAAATCCGCCCTTTCACGTAGTTTCTTTGTGATCTCTTGTCTTATCTTGGTGATGTCCACACTGCCCTGGCCGGAGGGGTTTATTTTATTCACTCTTTCAACTCCCGCGAGGGCAATGTGCAGATTAGCCAAGGATTTACCTCTCTGTTTGTTTATCCAGGAGCCCTGTTTTATTAGGTGACCACGTAAGAAACATTTAAGGGAACACCACAGGTTAGTATCTGACGTGTCCCCTGTATCGTTATCGGTCAGAAAGAGACGAGCCTGTGTGATCAGGTCTAATCGGCTCTCCTCTGAAGTGAGTATAGCTTCATTCACTCTCCAAGATCTTCTTGATCCATATTCTGGGTTCTGCCGGATCTCCATGAAGATCGGGGCGTGGTCCGACCAGGTGATGGGCCCAATCCGGGACCGGGAACACTGGTCCAGGGTTGGGCCCAGCATCAGGAAGAGATTGATACGCGAATACGAGGAGTGCACCAAGGAGTGGAACGTATAGTCTCTGCTATCCGGATTCTGTACTCTCCAGACATCATAATAATTGAACCGCATAAGTAACTCCGCAAGTCTTCCAGCCCTCCGCCCAAGTTCCTCCGGGACCTTGTTGCTCCTTGGGGAAGATCTATCTAATTTTGGATCCAATATGGTATTCATGTCTCCCCCAATAATCACTAGTCCCTTTGCCACTTCCTCCAGTCTCTGTAGAGCTGTTCTAATAAACTGGATGGAGTGGTCCGAAGGAACATATAGATTCATAAATGTATATGTTATATCGTTGATCCGACAGACCAGAATTAGTTGACGGCCCTCCAGATCTGTTTCGTGGAAAATATATTCAAATTTGTGTTTATCTGCTGATATAATTGCAACTCCACGTTTTTTCCTGTCGGGCAAAGAGGACTGAAAAACATGCGGGTACTTTTTGTATCTCCACTGCAGCCTTTGATCTTTTATCCAATGAGATTCTTGTACGAGTACGATATCTATCGATTCTCCCGTGAGCATATCATAGAGGTAAGCCCGTTTATGAGGTGTATTTAGCCCCTGTGCATTTATAGATGCAAGTCTAAATGTCATCCCGTTCGTAGATCAGCTGCAGTGGGGGTAGCATGAGAGAATACACAGGCCCCCACGCCCCGGGGGAGGAAGACTCTTCAATCAGCTCACCATTCTTGCCATCCTTGCGCTTCCATTCATAATCATCCTTACATTCACCAATCCTACTCAGCTTGCACTTCCATTCATCCATCACTTCATATTCATTACTCCCTCCTAATAGGTCTGGGGTACTTGCTCCCGGGCCAACGGAGGGCCCATTTCCCTGAACCATCCGGGAAACATTTGAGGAGCCCCCGCGGGTTAGTTAGCAAATTCTACATCATCATGACGTGTATAGGACGAGCGGAACCTCAACATAGCTAGGTCCCATTACCATTAACTCTGAAGGCGCCCAGTCATCCCCCTGTGGCCAAGTTTAGAGGGAGGGACTCGGTGTAGTCCCACTTGAGGCCCATTTCGGCTTGAAACCCATTTCAACCCCAAACCTCATGGCCCTTTTATGTCTAATTGGTCCAATGAGACCATCCAAAGAAAAAGAAAGAGAGAAAAAAAATAAAATAAAGAAGAGCGAGAGAGAGGGAGCTTCTGATTCCCACAATAACCGCTCAGTCTGCTCCTGTGTCTATCCACAATATTTTAACCATTCTCCTAAAGTTCCTTTTTCCATTAAATTAACTGCTCACCCCTCTACACATAAAATACAAAGAAAGAAGAGAAAAGAGAAAGAAAAAATAAGAGAATAAGACCACCCTCCTCTCTCCTCTCACTACTGTACTCTCCGCCTCCCATTCCCTCTCCTGATCTATTAACTATCCACCTTCTACTTCTCTATATTTCTACTTGATTTTTAAAGTCCTCCCTTTCCAAAAATTTCACCCACGGATACCATCTTCTGTCTTCTGCTCCTCTCCCCAAACCAGTCCAAACAATCTCCTCCATACCCTGCATTTTTTTTACTGAATTTATCTACTCTGACAGAGCTGTTACTTGTTTTCATTTTGTTGTTATTAAGAGTTTGCTCCATAAATTAGTCTCATAGTCAAAGAGTTCTTATATACCTTATATATAGATTGTCTTGTGTTATGTATCAAAATTGTAAGAACATCACTTAGCAAATTTGGTTCTCCCACTGCCTTTATGTCCTGATAACCGATTTTCAAAAAGGTTTTATAGAGGGATATTCACACCAAATGGGGATAAATGTTCCAACTTGAGCATCTCCAGCATTTATCCGTATTATTAGGATGGATTTTATTTAGAACATTTGAAACTTTGTTCTCTCTGTCATTACCTTAAATGCATTTTCTTGAATTCTAATGGATTTTGAGCAGCTATGTGTAATTGTTGAAATTTTATACCACTGTTCATTCAAGAAATCCACATATTTACCCTCTGTAATTTATATATTTTGCATAGTAACATAGTAATTTAGGTTGAAAAAGACACAAGTCCATCAAGTTCAACCCTTCTACCTATCATTCCATCTTTTGATGCAAAAGAAGTAAACCTAAGGAAGCTATTTCCCATTTGCCTCCTAGGGGGAAAAATTCCTTGTTGACTCATAGAATGTTATTAAGTTTGTTTGACAAGACCTGTCTTTCACAAAACCATGTTGACTTTTTACTAATTATATTCTGATTCAAGATGTATTCTTGAGTGTATACGTTAAGCAATCCTTCAAATAATTTCCCCACTACAGATGTCAAGCTCCCTGGCCTATAATTCCCCGGCAGAGATTTTGATCCTTTTTTAAATATTGGAATGACATCCGCCTTTCGCCAGTCTTTTGGCACTATACCAGAACTGAAAGAATCCCTAAAGATTATAAATAGTGGTCTGGCCAGAATTATGCTTAACTCTCCAAGGAGCCGTGGGTGTATACCATCTGGTCCTGGGGCCTTGTCTATCTTAACACTTAAGCACTTTTTCCTGTGTCAGCCAATCCCATGTTTGCGATGACTGTTCCGTAACTTCCTGTAGCAGGGGCTCATCCATCTGTTATTCCTTAGTATAAACAGAAGAAAAAAAAGTATTTAAAATGTCTGCTTTCTCTCTGTCCTCAAGTACCAAAATTCCCATTTGGGATAACAAGGGCCCAACATTTTCCCTCGTTAACTTTTTTCCATTTATATATTTATAAAACATTTTGGGATTAGTTTTACTCTCCTTAGCAATCCTTTTCTCATTATCCAATTTGGCAATTTTAATTGCTTTTTTACAGGCTTTGTTGGCATCGTTGTACTCTGTAAATGATAATGCTGATCCCTTGCTTTTATAATGTTTGAATGCCATTTTCTTTTTTTGTATTTCCTGTTTCACATTTCCGGTAAGCCACATTGGTTTTGATTTGTGTCTTTTGCATTTGTTTCCCAAAGCTATATATTGGGATATGTACTTTTGTTTTAAAGGAATTCTACTTGTCTTCTGTGTTTAGTCCAGAACACAATCGTTCTCAGTCTAAATGTTCAATCGATGACCTTAGTCTATCAAAGTTGTCCCTTCTAAAATGAAGTGTTTTGGTGGCGTAGTTACCAATTTGCTTCTTTGCATTAATCTCAAATGACACCATGTTATGGTCACTATTCCCCAAGTGTTCTCTCATTTGGATGTTTGAGATAAGCTCCTCCAAATCCAGACAGGCATCCATTCTAGTTGGGGTGTCTACTATTTGTGCCATAATTTTGTTATTAAGCAGGTTCAGAAACTTGCTGCGCTTAGCAGAACTAATTGTGCCACAATATCTGGGTAATTAAAATCTCCCATGATTAAAACTTCATTCATATTTGCAGCCTTTTCAATTTGTAATAAAAGCTGATCTTCTCCATCAATGCTAATATTGGGTGGCTTGTAGCATTCACCTACAAGTAATGTGTGATTCTTTTAAGTGTCTGTGATTCTTTTCAGTGTATTTTAGATATAGATCTTATTTGTTTTTTTGAAGACCAACACAGGGGTTCAAAAAATGTCAGTTCAGACAGTGTATTTCCTATTTGCTTTAAACTTGAAATATAATGGGAAAGTTGTATACTTAAAAAAGTGACCCATTTCCCTTTCTTGTTGTTCCACCTCTTCCCTTTCCTCTAAAACAGTGGTTCTCTACCCATTGAACCTCAGGACCCACATTTGTCCTTAGTCATGACGTGGCGACCCAGTTGTGACGGACTCCTTGGTACCCTGACTGGTACCCCCATCAGAAGTACAGAACCATGTCCTGGGACCCCCACAATACAATCCACAAATGTAGACCCCAAGTACCAGGAAAGACCAGTATAGGTCTCTAAAACAGAAGAACATTTATTGTACTAAATGAAATAACTTAAATACAACTGAATATCTGGATAACACGTTGATGAAAAACCATGGCACCACTGGACAGCTAACCAATCCCACAGGGAAGGACAATTATACAGTGCACACAACATGAACACAACATAACATAAACAGCAGTTAAATTCACGGGGCTTCCGTGACACCAATAATAATTTAATTTTCGAAACATTATAACTTATTCCACAAAAGAATTTGTACAGTATTCCACAGTGTACTGTATATATGCAGTTTTAAAAACATGAAACCAACAAAACAGGGCTTTTTAAAAAAAACGAAAAGTGCAGTTAACAGTTCAAGTGAAAATAAAAGTGCTATTGGGCTAAAAAAACAATAAAATAAAAAGTAATTGAAACATATGAGACTAATTAGAACTAATGGGAAACATGGGGATGCTGTTTGCTCCTGATAAGTATCTCAACGTCTGCGGTGATGGTAGACAAAGCAACTCTGAGGTCATGTTCAATGTCCATTATGTTCGTATATTTTGTCTTCAGCTGGACCAGAGTTAAGAAGTCGCTTTCACAGAGATAGATCCATTGAACACTCACAGCCATGTATTTGCCGCATCAAGCCCAAACTCCATTTGACTCATCTTGAGTGATTTTTAAAATGTTATCCTCAAAGTAAACAGTAAAGCCTTGGCTGTTTCCTAAACGTAGAGAGGTTACTGGAAGAGATATTAGCGTCACTATTGAAAAAATGCCATCTGTTCCATTGCAAAGTTTAACTTTTCTGATGAAGCCGAAGCAAACATCCGCGACCCACTCCACACCAGATTACGACACATTTTTGAGTCAGGACTCACCAATTGAGAAACACTGTCCTGAAGAAAAGATTTGCTCTATGAGTGCGATCTTCCATGTCCGCCATCTTATCTTTTTTTGTAATATCTCTATAATGATTTGAGATGTTGTTTGGTGTTCCTCTAAAAGCTTAATATTTTTTTTCCATCTTAGTTATAGCTTTTAATCCCAGTCATTAGATTCAGCCAAATTGACCACTCGATTCAGCCAAATTGACCACTAAACACGACGAACAACCGACATACTGCAATGGGGAAAAGCACCAGAAAACCCCCCCCAGACCCCTGGTCCTACGGCAGGCAAGAAAGTGGCTCCAACTAGCCTGATATCGGCTTTTTTGGTCTCACAACGACATCCTGCCCCATCCCCTAAAATGGCCGCTGAGGACAAAGACGCGGGAAACTGCTCAACTCCTTTCCACTCGGAGTCTGAAGACGATGAGGGATTTGATGCAGCGATCCCACGGGCTGCACATATCGAAATAGCAACGAGAGCAGATTTAGCTAATGTCTCCACCCAAATAAGAAAAGACTTTGCGAAGGTGGTGGATCAAATTAGAACTATGATCTGGGACGAGCTCGCGGACGTGAAGCGGGATGTCAGCCAACAAGGTACTAGACTGGAGACAGTAGAACAAGACCAAGCCACGATCCATACAGCACTGGCCTCGGTGACTAAGGAGCTCCGCGAACAGTGAGCCCTGACTACGCAGCTAACATACCATGCCTGGACAGAGGGGCCGTAGAAATAATCTACGTATCAGGGGCCTACCAGAGTCCGAGGGCCAGGAAAACACCATGCAGATAACGATGGACATTATCCGCACCTTGCTCTGCAAAGAAAGCTCAGAAGCTATAGTCCTAGACAGGGCACACAGGGCCTTGCGACCCAAGGTAATTAGCAGCAACTACCCCAGAGACATAATTGTATGGGTGCATCTGTACACTCTCAATGAGGAAATCCTGCATGCTGCCCGAACAGGGACACCACTACGCTTCCAAGAAATCACTATACAGATACTACCAGAAATGGCCTGGGGGACCCTGCAATTGCGCAAAAAACTTAAACCGATGGCAGATGAGCTCCGCAAAGCTAATATATGCTTCAGATGGGGGTTTCCTCTCTCCATCATTGTGCGAAAGGATGGAGAGACCCACACACTCACGACTCCTAATGACCTTGAGGTCTTCTGTGCTGCGTTAGGCCTCAATCCCCCTGACTTGAGAGATTGGGTTGACTGCACTGGAGATTGTCGTCCACCACAATTACAGAACAGTCCACGGATACCTAGAACTCAACGGGAAAAAATAGGAGACCCCTGTTACGTGAATACGCTCCAGGCCCGGACGGAAGAGACCCTCCGGACCCCGTCGAGACCTGAATGACAAGGTTGAACGATAGGACTGCCCAGGACTGGACCCCTTTTTCTATAACTATCTCGTGCCCCACAGAGGGTTTTCCTAACTCTACCAACCATAAAGACGGCCGTATACCCTGCAAAGGGCTGTCAGAGGTATTGAACAGTAATCTCGAGACTGGTACATATGAATAAAGTAGAAGCAAAGTATAACAAGATGGATGCCAGCAGCTTCCATTTTGTGACAGTTTTTGGACTTCCTTCTGTGTGTTTAAAATCTTATTCTGTGTCCCTGAGGATAAAAGGAAAGTCTTCCACATTCCTAACTCTGTTATCTAGTATCACTGGAACAGATAAGGTGGGCATTGTTAGTCATTTATGACTCTCATTGTATTTCTGAAGACACAGCTGTGTCTATATACATACTAGAGGAGAAGGGGGGCTTCTCTGCAACTTGCTAGCCCACCCAAACTGGCAGAAACTGACAGACACAGACACACTGAGATTATTTGGATTTTTAGATTTGTACAATCTAACAAGGGTTATTATAAATACACATAGTTGATTCTAATCGCTCATTAAAATATATAATATCAAACCTTCACTAAGAAATATTTAAAGTATAATTAATCCTACATATTAATTAGAATATTGTTTTTATTGTTTTATTAGTGTGATATACATTTTATTATAAGTTTTATTTAATGTGCAATGATAAGAATAAGAATGATGAATATTTACTCTAATTTGAAATTGTATTAACACTTTTAGATATTTAAACCTATATATTGTCTGATATTATTCTCACAATCCAGGTGTTGCTATAAACCATGACATCATCTCATTTAAATTAAATACACCCATCCATTCAATTGGCTAGAAGTTACAGAAACAGGGTGTGAGTCTGAGATAAGGTTTGGTTGATAAGTTGGTACTGGAGGTGTAGAGAAGAAGACCTGAGATACCTGAAAAGACCTGGAGAGACTGATTTTGGGAGAGCTGCCACTAGTGGGGTGAGAGATGGGAATGTTTTAGAAAAGGGCTGAGTCTATCTCCTTCTGGGGAGAACTCAGGAATATGAGGCTTTTAATAGCACATGTTCACTATAACAATAGAAAACTCCATACCCATAGTATTGAGCTAAGTCCCAGGAGTAGCTCCCATCACTCAATTCTTCAATGGAAGGAGTCTCAACTGCAAACCAACCTCTGCCGGTAATGTATAAATGTGGTAATTTGTTTCTAGCATAATCTCATTTTTATGGATGTCATTAGCATATATATTTGGGTAAATTTAACTTAAATCCCACAATTTCTGGGATCTATATGTTTCAGCCTGGTGTTTATCTGTCATCCTTTCTGCAGAAGGAAGCCAGAGGAATATCCTAGAGATATTACCAAGAACCATAAGTTCTTATAGTCTAGCTATTTACCCAAATATGTCATATCTAATCTCCAGAGATTATCTAAGATTCTCATTCTTAAAGTCTAAACTAGAATACATACATTATCATTTACCGAGCATATTAAGAAATAGTCACCTTGAGTAGTTATATGATTTAGTAATATTACCTTACCTAAGCAGAGTATATGTTGGTAATTTGTAGGTAATTATGGTGTACTATCATTAACCATTTTAAATACTAATCATTATCAATGTAGGTTGAATCGAAATAAAATGCATGGCCATCTTATGGTCAGAAACGTACTACATAGTAAATTATTCTACATGCATGTTGATATAGGTACAGAGCTGCATAATTCATGTTTTGTCCTACTTACTTATGTTATAAGTCATACATGCGAATTATGATTAACATCTATTGATATTTTATTTTGTAGTAATGCTATTTTGCTTACCGTTTGATCTTTATTCTATATTCAATAAATTCATTATTATTGTATTAATAATTGTTGCATTGTATTTACTTTTGTAAAAACGTCATCCAAACTCTCACATACATAACGAATTCTTGATATGGGTATTTTTAGTCGGACCCATATATATGAATCATCAATTTTCATATTTTTTTATGATTCATAATTAATAACTCATATTCATATTTTTATGGTTATTAATAATCTGACAGAGCGGACATGGATATACTCGTCTCTTCAGAAACATTCCTCCCCTATGGTCTCGCTGACTTTGAACCATCAAGTACCCTGCACTGGCCTGGAGGCCTGGTAATATTTAACCTATATGAGCCAAAGGAGGAGAGTCTGAACTTTTGATAGAACATAGGGCTCCAGCACAAGGCAGTTTCATACCTCAGTTAATACCTCTTTTTCTGCAAGTTTGGTCACAGTTGAGGTTATATTATGTTTGGAACATACATGTTCTACCCTTCCGTTATAATACTATATAATGTGTGTTTTTCATGTGGTCTTTTCAGGCTGTATACTATACATCCAAATTTTAGATGAACATGCATTGCCTCCGCAGGGGCAAGCCTCGCACCCTGCTAAGATGATGCAATTAAACATGGGAGTCCATTTAGATCCCCAGTGTAGCCACAATCCCTCTTGGCTATTGGTCTATGTATTACAGGGCAAATCCATGCTGGTCATTCGATTAGCAGGAAAACTAGCCCTAGACATGCTAGCCATTTACACCATGTCCGCACTCCGCAACGTATCCATCCAACATGAGCGACTTGCGGACAAGGACCTCCCCGTCCCCGAGACGGATACCTACTTACACCCTAATGTATGTACCCCCACCCTTCCCTACCCACCTCAACTTCTCGGCACAGCTTACTGGCTACCGCCACGCACCGCACTAATCACCAGTCTGACAACGAGACACAACACGAAACCCCTCTATAACCCTAGATGAATAGTGGATACTTGGGCCTTTCGATCCTCTTGATAAATGCAAAGGGCCTTAACTCCCCAGGTAAATGCGCTAGGCTATTTGGTGAACTTAGAACAAAAAAGATAGATATAGCCCTTATCCAAGAAACCTACTTTTGCAGGACAAAACCCCCCAGCCTCAAGAACAGCCTATACCCCACAATTTACTACTCACACTCTCCATTTAAGAAGTCTAAGGGTGTTGCAATTTGTGTGTCTAGGTCCCTTCCTTTGACCATCACTGATACCTGGCAAGATAATGATGGCAGGGCTGTGTTTGTCAAAGGAACTATTGGACCTGACATAATCACTATAGCCAATGTTTACACCCCTAATGTCAATCAACATCTTTTTTTATGTTCTAGTTTGCATGAACTTGAAGAGTTTGCGGCAGGGATAATAGTCATGGGCGGAGATCTAAATATTACCATGGACCCGGCTTTGGACTCCTCGACCGGTACTTCATCCCTGAGCGTTCACAAGATCAGAAAGGTAAAACAGACACTGCACACTCTTCAACTGGTGGACGCCTGGAGGATTCTCCATCCATCAGTTAAAGATTACTCATTCTACTCTACCCCACACAATAAATATACCAGGATTGACTACTTCTATATCTCCCACAGACACCTAGAGCTCCTATATGATGCCACCATTGGTAGCATCACCTGGAGTGACCACGCCCCCATACAATTGATGCTTAAAATCCCCTCTAGTCCCCATAAAACCACTATTTGGCACCTTAATGAAACTCATTAAAATCCTTCCCACATACGAGACACACAAGACCTTCTGACTCATTATTTCAATGAGAATTCGACGCCTGATGTCTCACCTGCCACCATGTGGGAAGCACATAAAACAGTAGTCAGAGGCCATTTGATTAGCCCGGGCGCATATCTTAAAAAACTGAGGTCCCAAAACATGCTGGATGTCCTCACGAAAATCTAAATTCTAGAAACCGCACATAAGAAGGTACTGACACCCGCCCTCTTTCTCGAACTTACTAACCTCAGAGCCGAGCTTGCCTCCCTCTGTAACTCTAGAATTCAACACTCTTTACAGAAGCTCAGGAACCATCATTTCCTACACAGGGACAGGCCCGGCAAATACCTAGCCCGGGCACTCAAACGCCAGCAATCCACCTCCTATATAGCTAAAATCCGCTCACCTACGCGTCAGCCCTTGCATAGGACCTCGGACATTGCAGACGCCTTTAAAGACTTCTACAGTGCCCTGTACAACCTATCCCCCCAGGGGACCTTATCTGTTGGCCCCGATATTTTCTCTAAAATCGAAGAGTACCTTAAGAACCATATGACTAAAACGATCCCGAAGACAGACACAGCCCTTCTAGACACTGACATAATGATGGAGGAACATCAGGAAGCCATTAAATCCTCCCCCACAGGGAAAAGCCCTGGCCCTGATGGACTTACGCTTAATTACTATAACCTATTACAAGAAATTCTATTACCACAGTTACTGAAGGTTTTTAATTCCCTAGCCCGTGGAGGCACACTCCCACCCCAGTCACAGGAGACCCACATATCCATTATCCCCAAGCCAGGAAAAGATCCCGAACAATGTGCAAGCTATAGGCCAGGGGTCCTCAAACTACGGCCCGCCGAGCACATTTGTCCGGCCCGCGGGGGGTGCTGCCGGCACCCCCCGCTCCCCGCTGATTACCTTTTTTTTTTTTTTCCTTGCAGCCGCAGAAGATGCGGCTGCAGGAAAACAAAAAAAAAAAAAAATCACCGCGACCGGATGTGACGTTTCGTCACATCCGGACCCGGTAACTGTTTCCCTCCTCCGTGCAGGGAGGAGGGAACACTGCGTGAGACGTCCGGCCCGGGGACACAGCAGCTGGAGGTAAGTGATGGGGAAGGAGGGGGAGGAGGGAGGTATAACGAGCACTGTACTATTCCTGGGCATCTGAATGGCATATTATTCCTGGGCATCTCAATGGCATAATATTCCTGGGCATCTGACTGGCATAATTTTCTTGGGCTGTGACTGGCATAATAATCCTGGGCATCTGACTGGCATAATATTACTGGGCTCTTACTGGCACTCTATTCCTGGGCATCTGACTGGGATAATATTCCTGGGCTCTGACTGGCATAATATTCCTGGGCATCTGACTGGGATAATATTCCTGGGCTCTTACTGGCATAATATTACTGGTCATCTGACTGGCATAATATTCCTGGGCATCTGAATGGCATAATATTCCTGGACATATGAATGGCATAATATTCCTGGGCATCTGACTGGGATAATATTCCTGGGCTCTTACTGGCATAATATTCCTGGTCATCTGACTGGCATACTATTACTGGGCATCTGACTGGCACACTATTCCTGGGCATCTGAATGGCATAATATTCCTGGACATATGAATGGCATAATATTCCTGGGCATATGACTGGGATAATATTCCTGGGCATCTGAATGGCATAATATTCCTGGGCATCTGAATGGCATAATATTCCTGGGCATCTGAATGGCATAATATTCCTGGACATATGAATGGCATAATATTCCTGGGCATCTGACTGGGATAATATTCCTGGGCTCTTACTGGCATAATATTCCTGGTCATCTGACTGGCATACTATTACTGGGCATCTGACTGGCACACTATTCCTGGGCATCTGAATGGCATAATATTCCTGGACATATGAATGGCATAATATTCCTGGGCATCTGACTGGGATAATATTCCTGGGCATCTGACTGGCATAATTTTCTTGGGCTGTGACTGGCATAATAATCCTGGGCATCTGACTGGCATAATATTACTGGGCTCTTACTGGCACTCTATTCCTGGGCATCTGACTGGGATAATATTCCTGGGCTCTTACTGGCATAATATTCCTGGTCATCTGACTGGCATACTATTACTGGGCATCTGACTGGCACACTATTCCTGGGCATCTGAATGGCATAATATTCCTGGACATATGAATGGCATAATATTCCTGGGCATCTGAGAGGCACACTATTTCTGGGCATCTGACTGGCATAATATTCCTGGGCTCTTACTGGCACTCTATTCCTGGGCATCTGAATGGCATAATATTCCTTGGCATCTGACTGGCACACTATACCTGGGCAGCACCCCCCGCTCCCCGCTGATTACCTTTTTTTTTTTTTTTTTCCTTGCAGCCGCAGAAGATGCGGCTGCAGGAAAACGAAAAAAAAAAAAAAAAAAAATCACTGCGACCGGATGTGACGTTTCGTCACATCCGGACCCGGTAACTGTTTCCCTCCTCCGTGCAGGGAGGAGGGAACACTGCGTGAGACGTCCGGCCCGGGGACACAGCAGCTGGAGGTAAGTGATGGGGAAGGAGGGGGGGGGAGGGAGGTATAACGAGCACTGTACTATTCCTGGGCATCTGAATGGCATATTATTCCTGGGCATCTCAATGGCATAATATTCCTGGGCATCTGACTGGCATAATTTTCTTGGGCTGTGACTGGCATAATAATCCTGGGCATCTGACTGGCATAATATTACTGGGCTCTTACTGGCACTCTATTCCTGGGCATCTGACTGGGATAATATTCCTGGGCTCTGACTGGCATAATATTCCTGGGCATCTGACTGGGATAATATTCCTGGGCTCTTACTGGCATAATATTCCTGGTCATCTGACTGGCATAATATTCCTGGGCATCTGAATGGCATAATATTCCTGGACATATGAATGGCATAATATTCCTGGGCATCTGACTGGGATAATATTCCTGGGCTCTTACTGGCATAATATTCCTGGTCATCTGACTGGCATACTATTACTGGGCATCTGACTGGCACACTATTCCTGGGCATCTGAATGGCATAATATTCCTGGACATATGAATGGCATAATATTCCTGGGCATATGACTGGGATAATATTCCTGGGCATCTGAATGGCATAATATTCCTGGGCATCTGAATGGCATAATATTCCTGGGCATCTGAATGGCATAATATTCCTGGACATATGAATGGCATAATATTCCTGGGCATCTGACTGGGATAATATTCCTGGGCTCTTACTGGCATAATATTCCTGGTCATCTGACTGGCATACTATTACTGGGCATCTGACTGGCACACTATTCCTGGGCATCTGAATGACATAATATTCCTGGACATATGAATGGCATAATATTCCTGGGCATCTGACTGGGATAATATTCCTGGGCATCTGACTGGCATAATTTTCTTGGGCTGTGACTGGCATAATAATCCTGGGCATCTGACTGGCATAATATTACTGGGCTCTTACTGGCACTCTATTCCTGGGCATCTGACTGGGATAATATTCCTGGGCTCTTACTGGCATAATATTCCTGGTCATCTGACTGGCATACTATTACTGGGCATCTGACTGGCACACTATTCCTGGGCATCTGAATGGCATAATATTCCTGGACATATGAATGGCATAATATTCCTGGGCATCTGAGAGGCACACTATTTCTGGGCATCTGACTGGCATAATATTCCTGGGCTCTTACTGGCACTCTATTCCTGGGCATCTGAATGGCATAATATTCCTTGGCATCTGACTGGCACACTATACCTGGGCATCTGAATGGCATAATATTCCTGGGCATCTGACAGGCACACTATTCCTGGGCATCTGACTGGCACAATATTCCTGGGCATCGGACTGGCACACTATTCCTGGGCATCTGACTGGCACACTATTCCTGGGCATCTGAATGGCATAATATTCCTGGGCATCTGAATGGCATAATATTCCTGGGCATCTGACAGGCACACTATTCCTGGGCATCTGACTGGCACACTATTCCTGGGCATCTGAATGGCATAATATTTCTGGGCATCTGAATGGCATAATATTCCTGGGCATCTGACAGGCACACTATTCCTGAGCATCTGACTGGCATAATATTCCTGGGCATCTGACTGGCACACTATTCCTGGGCTCTGACTGGCACACTATTCCTGGGCATCTGAATGGCATAATATTCCTAGGCATCTGACTGGCACACTATTCCTGGGCATCTGACTGGCACACTATTCCTGGGCATCTGACTGGCATAATTTTCTTGGGCTCTGACTGGCATAATTTTCTTGGGCTCTGACTGGCATAATATTCCTGGGCATCTGACTGGCATAATATTCCTGGGCTCTTACTGGCACTCTATTCCTGGGCATCTGAATGGCATAATATTCCTGGGCATCTGAATGGCATAATATTCCTGGGCATCTGAATGGCACACTATTCCTGGGCATCTGAATGGCATAATATTCCTGGGCATCTGAATGGCATAATATTCCTGGGCTCTGACTGGCATAATATTCCTGGGCATCTGACTGGCATAATATTCCTGGGCATCTGACTGGCATAATATTCCTGGGCATCTGACTGGCACAATATTACTGGGCTCTGACTGGCATAATATTACTGGGCTCTGAATGGCATAATATTACTGGACTCTGACTGGCATAATATCCCTGGGCATCTGACTGGCACACTATTCCCATTGAAATACTGGTAAGTTTGTTGATTTAACTTTACTTCATTTTAAATATTGTATTTGTTCCCGTTTTGTTTCTTCACTTCAAAATAAGATATATGCAGTGTGCATAGGAATTTGTTCATAGTTTTTGTTTTTACTATAGTCCGGCCCTCCAACGGTCTGAGGGACAGTGAACTGGCCCCCTGTTTAAAAAGTTTGAGGACCCCTGCTATAGGCCAATATCCGGGTTAAATATAGACATTAAATTGCTAGCTAAAATCTTGAGCATTCGACTGGGAAGGTTACTCCACAAACATATTCATAGGGATCAGGTGGGATTTGTGCCGGGCAGGGAGTCCAGGGACAATACGGTAAAGGTCCTGAACCTCATCCACCACGCGCATTCCCACTCTATCCCTACAATGCTTCTCTCTACTGACGCCGACAAGGCATTCGACAGGGTGAGCTGGCCTTTTCTTTTCAGTGTTCTCAAGCATATTAGGATAGGAGATGCCATGTTTAACTGGGTAGCTTTTTTATATCACGCTCCCACAGCCCGCATCCATGTAAACGGGACACTGTCGGCACCTCTCACCCTGTCGAATGGCACTCGGCAGGGATGCCCCCTATCCCCTCTCCTTTTCATCCTCACTTTAGAGCCCCTTATCAATGCCCTGCGCACAAACCCAGCTGTGCATGGCTGCTAGATAGGCCCCCATCACCATAAGGCCGCAGGATTTGTGGATTACCTGTTCCTGATCATCACTCAGCCACGTATCTCCCTACCACATGTTCTACATGAAGTGGCTACATATGGCGCCCTCTCGAATTTTAAAATAAATATGATCAAGTCAGAAGCCTTAAACATAACCTTGCCCCCAGACTTGCTCAGAGATATTCAGGATAATTTTCCTGTGAATAAACCTTACCCCCGACCTGACGCAGCTTTTTGACTTAAATTATATCCCTCTACAGAACTCTATTAAACACGACATGGAACGATGGAACAAGACCTACATATCATGGTTTGGACGGACTGCAACAGTAAAAATGATGATACCAAAATCATACTTTAATCACATGAGAATGCTTATCATCAAATTTAACTGGGGAAAATCCTCCCCTAGGCTGGGAGATAAGTATCTAACCAAACCTAAATAACGAGGTGGGTTGGGTCTCCATGACATAGAGACCTATTACAAAGCCACACTCCTCTCTAGGATAGTTTAATGGACAAGACCAGCGCCTAAGTTGTGGGTCTCCATTGAACAACAAACTTTCTCTGAACCAATCCCCATTGCAGCATGGACCACTAGGTCCCAAAGTATCTGCCTAGATGACATTCACCCAACAGTCCCCCCCGACCTTCGAATATGGCGTAGACAATCCAAAACACCAGGCCTGCTCAACCTACCCTCTCCGCTACGGTCCCTGACTAGAACAGATGTTTTCCCACCAGGCGAGACTGGGCGTATATTCCAGGCATTCATTCCTGAAAATATCCCCTTTCCTAGATTGGGCCATATACTGGCCGATGATGGAACCCTTAAATCCTTGACCGCCCTAAGGGGCTCACCCACAACTGACCATTCACTCCAATACATGTTTAGACAAGTGCACCATCTCTATAGAGCCCTGCATCCCTCTCACCAGAAAGTAGTTGCTCTCACACAATTTGAAACACGATGCCTTGAAAAAGACCCTCCTTATAGGCTTACCTCCAATATAAATCGGCTGCTGGGGCACACTCCAGATACCACTAAACCATACTTCATCAGGGCATGGGAATTAGACTGCAAACTAACCTTCTCCGATTAAAAGTGGCAGAAAATTGTAGCCCTGACGCACAAATGTTCGTATTCTGTAAAGATACAAGAGAACGCTTCTTGACAAACCAGATTAGACAAAGGAACTATAACAGGATTATAATTTAACCTAAGGACATACAAAGGGAAATCCTGCCTCACACCTTTCAGGATACAAAGGTGTCAAGTTCAGATACACACAGAAACTAAATGACTTACATAAGACAATGGGAAAGGTGACAATGACAGGGATTAAAGATAGGATCCAATCTTAACTTGGGGAAAGCAAAGTGAATAGGACAAAGACTTGGATCCTAGTAATTACAGTACATTCCTCTGCTTGGAGATAATTGAGTTAACCTTTGTATCAGCTAAATTATCTCCAAGCTAAAATATACAGGTTTTACACAATATTAATAACTTTCAAAATATGCATCACATTCACATAAAACATACATTTTCAGAATCAGCATACTTTAAATATGAACATAACTAAAAATCAAACAATTCCACCCAGAAGTTCAAAAGTTAGCTTTTTGGGCATTTTTAAAGGGCCATACACTGTTACTTAGAGTTTTGTGTACTCCAGGCATAGGAAAATCTCTGCAGGGCCAACAACCAATAAAGGGAATGAGACAGCCAAAAAGGGGTTCCGCTACACTGCTCCCCCTTGCCCACAAGCCGGCATACACAGTCAGATCTATTACGGAGCGACTTGGGGATGTCCGGGGATGCTCACAAATCATTTTTCCAATTCAGTCTGTCTTGACAACCCGTCAGCGTTTCCATTCTGTTTCCCCCGGCGGTATTGTATATTAAAGTCAAAGGGCTGCAGCGCCAAACTCCAGCTCAGCAGCCTGGCATTTTTAAAGGGCCATACACCCCAGGGCCATAGTCACAGGGGAGGAGGCTGGCAAACAGGCCTCTACAGGACCAAGTGGCGAAGGGCACTTCGTCACACATCTCCCCTTTGGGGAGACGATTAACCAGGCACCTGACCTTCTCTCGGTCAGTACCTAAGTTAGTCGATTCACCCACCCACAATAAACAAGTGCCAGAGTAGCCCACCCACAACAAACAATTACTGCTCATAGGTATTCCTCTGGGATAACTGGGCAACACACTGTGGGGGCTGGGGGGGCAGAGGCCAGCTGCGCTCTGCCCCGATGCCAGAGCTTCTGCTAGGATAGCCTGGTGGGGACTTGGCTGGGGAGGGGAAACATCACTTTCCCCCTCCCCCTTGTACTCCTGCGATTGTAGCTGGGGATTTGGACCGGCTGTCCAGCATCCCTGTGGGTCAGGCACAGAGACCACGGTCCCATCTGCGCCGTCTGAGAGATTGGTGTCTCCCCTGAGTAGGTTATGCTGCCGCTGGGGAGAAAGGGTGCCGTACTCCTCACCCTGGAACACAGGCTGCCCCTGGAGAGGGAGACCGACTGTCTCCACTCCCATAATATTGTCCTGGTGCTGGGGAGAGAGACAGACTGTCTCTGCTCCCTGTAGGACACACTGCTGCTGGGGGGGAAGGATGACACTTTCTTCCCCCTGGG
Organism: Pelodytes ibericus; assembly: GCA_036172795.1. Classification (NCBI taxonomy): domain Eukaryota; kingdom Metazoa; phylum Chordata; class Amphibia; order Anura; family Pelodytidae; genus Pelodytes; species Pelodytes ibericus. The sequence goes on along the minus strand of CM069866.1, from coordinate 47,005,076 downwards.
ATGCATCTTGCTGCTGGGGAAGGCGGTCGCCTATCTCCACTCCCAATACAATACTCTGCCGCTGGGGAGAGAGACCGGTTGTCTCCTCTCCCTGAAACTCACCCTGCCGCTTGGGAGTGAGGCCGATTGCCTCCACTCCCTGTAGGGTACACTGCTGCTGGGAAGAGAGGCCGGCTGCCTCTTCTCCCTTCAGCTTACACTGCCGCTGGGGAGAGAGACCGGTTGTCTCCTCTCCCTGAAACTCACTCTGGCGCTGGGGAGTGAGGCCGATTGCCTCCACTCCCTGTAGGGTACACTGCTGCTGGGGAGAGAGGCCGGCTGCCTCTTCTCCCTGCAGTTTTCACTGCTGCTGGGGAGAGAGACCGGTTGTCTCCTCTCCCATAATATTGTCCTGCTGCTGGGGAGAGAGACCGACTGTCTCTGCTCCCTGTAGGACACACTGCTGCTGGGGGGGAAGGATGACACTTTCTTCCCCCTGTGATGCATCTTGCTGCTGGGGAAGGCGGTCGCCTGTCTCCACTCCCAATACAATACTCTGCCGCTGGGGAGAGAGACCGGTTGTCTCCTCTCCCTGAAACTCACCCTGCCGCTGGGGAGTGAGGCCGATTGCCTCCACTCCCTGTAGGGTACACTGCTGCTGGGGAGAGCGGCCGGCTGCCTCTTCTCCCTTCAGCTTACACTGCCGCTGGGGAGAGAGACCGGTTGTCTCCTCTCCCTGAAACTCTCCCTGCCGCTGGGGAGTGAGGCCGATTGCCTCCACTCCCTGTAGGGTACAATGCCGCTGGGAGAGAGGCCGGCTGCCTTTTCTCCCTGCAGTTTACACTGCTGCTGGTGAGAGAGACCGGTTGTCTCCTCTCCCTGGGACTCACCCTGCATGGGTATCCACAGTGGCGACCTGTACAACTCAAGCTCGAGGCACCTTGCCGCTTGGTTCTCCACATAAGTCTTAAAAGCCTGGTACGGTACCTTTGGTTTGTTCTCCTGTACCATGGGCACAATCTGGTTCCTCTCTGGAGTTTGTTGGACCTTCTGTCGTAGTACAAACTCCTGTACCTCCGTCATGGTTTTGGCGATAATCTCTGTTGGTGGGTTTTCCCCATAAAATGACAGCCGGAATTGCAATTCTCTTTTAAATTCCAACCGCCCCTGTTTAATCTGCACCAAAGCCGGACCCTCTTCTGCTCTGTACTCCGCCATGACTTCTGCAACCAGGACTGCCTTGGTCTTGTTGCTGGCAGGAATACCCCTTGCTTCCAGGAGGTCCTTTACAGTGGATCAATTTAAAGTGGTGTAATTGATCTCCATCCGTGATCCATCAATGCTGTTGTCTTTCCTGGTACTTGCTCCTCTGTGGGTCTGGAACCCACTGCTGCCACCAATGTAGCGGAGAGCCGATTTCTCACAGCTAAACTCCACCAAGTACTTTAAGAGGATGCAGGAACAAGTAATAAATCCAAGAGAATATCCAGCACAACCAGCATTACAGTCCAAGAATATCCCATCACTTTCCCCAATCACTGGACGACACACAGTATCAGGAGTAGAACTGACCAGAACTGTTTATTGATCCAGAAACACAGAATATATACAGTTGAACATCTTGACAAACCAGATTAGACAAAGGAACTATAACAGGATTATAATTTAACCTAAGGACATACAAAGGGAAATCCTGCCTCACACCTTTCAGGATACAAAGGTGTCAAGTTCAGATACACACAGAAACTAAATGACTTACATAAGACAATGGGAAAGGTGACAATGACAGGGATTAAAGATAGGATCCAATCTTAACTTGGGGAAAGCAAAGTGAATAGGACAAAGACTTGGATCCTAGTAATTACAGTACATTCCTCTGCTTGGAGATAATTGAGTTAACCTTTGTATCAGCTCAATTATCTCCAAGCTAAAATATACAGGTTTTACACAATATTAATAACTTTCAAAATATGCATCACATTCACATAAAACATACATTTTCAGAATCAGCATACTTTAAATATGAACATAACTAAAAATCAAACAATTCCACCCAGAAGTTCAAAAGTTGGCTTTTGGGGCATTTTTAAAGGGCCATACACTGTTACTTAGAGTTTTGTGTACTCCAGGCATAGGAAAATCTCTGCAGGACCAACAAACAATAAAGGGAATGAGACAGCCAAAAAGGGGTTCCGCTACATGCTAACACGTTGGTATAGAGTTCCTTCCCTCCTACATAAACTATATAGAACTGCTTCTGACATCTGTTGGAGATGCAGGGCCGATAGAGACACTTTCTTCCACATTTGGTGGGCCTGTCCCAAAATATCTCAATATTGGAAAAACATACATAAGACCATAACGGCAATCTCAGACTCAACCCTCCCACTTACACCCATGGCATGTCTCCTACACCACACACCCCTGCCAATCTCCAAATATAAGAAAACACTCTCTTTACACTTGCTTAATGCGGCAAAACTTCTGATAGCTAAGTTTTGGAAACAAACCCAATCCCCAACGCTCAGGGGAGATTAGGGCTGCGGAGGAATCAATACAATCCATTCAAGGACCCGCCCATGACCAACGATGATTTTACTGGTATGAATACCTAAATAGTGACTTATGTTTTGTCTCACTGTGAATGATAGATGAGAAACTTTCAGACTTATTCTTGGTGCCGAGAACCCCTCTTATCCCCTCCCTCTCTCCCCCTATCCAAAACCACCCATGACTTCGTTTTCCCCCTCCTGATGTTTCTTCCATCCTCCCTCCCTCTTTTTCTTCTCCTTACTTATTTCATAATTACTATTATTCTTAAAGTTACATGTATAATTATACTACGATGTAAGGTGAAATTGGAGAATGGGAATTTTTAACAGTTTGTATAAAGGATGCTATTTCAACTAAGATAATTTCGCCCCATCCTATACTCCTCCCCCCTCCCTCCTTTATTTTTCTGTATCCCCCCCCAAACTTCCTATTTTGAAAAAAACAATAAAAAAACATTGGGGAAAAAAAAAAAGATTATCTAGTGCATTCTGTAGGTATGTCTGATTTACAACACATGCATCTGGTAAAAGAGAAATGTCCAAAACATCCTCTGACAATGATTCCATCTGTGATTTATCTAATATTTATTTTGGTGCTCTAGGTGAAAAAAGAGAAAATTCTCTTTCTCGTGTTTGGAGTCTTTCTTGCCCTTTGCCTTATCCTATGTTTTACATTGCTATGGTGGTTTGGGGGACATTTTAGTGTATGGAGGGATTTATTTCTTATATTGTAGGTCTTCTAAATGTTCTCCATCTGAAAGATGCTTGTAATTTAGTAACCACTTTGGTCCATGAGCTGGTTGGCTCAATATTTGTAATTAGACAGACTTAGGCAGACACGGTGCACTTAAGCATATACAACAAACATTAAATTCCATACTCTCAGTTACATCACCTGACTAGCACCTTGATAACCCCAAGTTAAGTATGTACACCCCAAAAATACCTCTGAACCTGAGTACTATCCGTAATTTCCATTGAAGTGCGCTGACTTTAGCCTGCGACCTTCAGTTTCCGTTGATTCTCAATTCCTTCCTCTGACGGGAACACTCTTAGGTTTATTAGGCAGTCCTCCTCTCACTAGCCTGAGTACTTCTTTAAATGGTATAGCAAGTTGGGAATTAAGATAACTATATTGCATTATTTCTGCTCATCTGTGGTCCTTACTTGCCTGCCGCCTCTTCAGCTACATAATTTATTTAGACTTTGCTAAAATATTTGATATAGTTCTGCACAAATGTGTTTTTGTATTGAAAACTGAATGCAGAGAATTACTGTAAATATAAATTTCTCAAACTGGATAAAAGTGTTAAGGGAAGTACCTCATGGGTCTCTTCTGGGTCCTTGTATTATTAATTTGTTTATTAATGATCTAGCATATTGAATTGAGAGCTAGGAATTTGGATTTTGCGCACTAGACATTCCCTTTAATACTGAAATTATATTACAATTATTTGTGCATAAATTGATTAGCAAATAAATCCTAGGCACCACTAAACAGTTTGACGATTTGCAGTAACAAAACAATTATTTAGCATTTGCTTCTGACGTGCTAAAAAAAGCTCACACAACTCACAGCATAAAAAGTGATTAGATATAATAATAAGCAAATTAGCCCTGCTGAGGAAATTATTGAAACAATGAGTTGGCAATGTCACGAATGCAAGCTACTCCAAGAGTGCATGTGACTGGGTTATGATGGTGCAAGGGTTAAAATTAACTATCTCTCTGCCCTAGACTACAAATAATGATAAAAACCCCCCTTTAACACCACCCACACTTAATTATACTGATATAACTAATGTCCTAACACTGCCACCACCAAGACAATTTATAAATGGGGTGCCTTGGTCCCCCAAGGAAATTAGTATAAACCCACAAAATATGCTTTATCACAAAACAAAAGTCACTGTGCATAAATAAAATAAAAAAGATGACAAAGGATTTACACCAAAAGAGATAAAAATAAAAAGATGAAATTAACAGAAAACCTAACTACTCACTTAGATGGAAAAGTACCAATATTCTCTGTACAAGGGACTGCGACAAGGAAATGACGGCAACTTATGCAAAATTAGATCTTGGCCCCTAGTAAGAACACTGGACATTGTTCCGTCATTAGATTTATACCTAGTCATGTCAACTGTAAAGGAAGAGAGTATCAGTAAAGGAAGAGAGTATCAGTAAAGGAAGAGAGTATAACAGTAAAGGAAGAGAGTATAACAGTAAAGGAAGAGAGTATATCAGTAAAGCAAGAGAGTATATTTAAAAGAAGAAAAACTACCATAGTCTTAAATTAGAGGGGCAACGATTTAAAAGTAATATCAGGAAGTATTACTTTACTGAGAGGGTAGTGGATGTATGGAATAGCTTGCCAGCAGAAGTGGTAGAGGTAAACACAGTCAAGGATTTTAAGCATGCGTGGGATAGACACAAGGCTATCCTAGCTATAAGACCGGGAACGGGGGACTAATAAAAGTACTCAAAAAAAAAAAATTAAAAAAAATTGGGCAGACTAGATGGACCGTATGGTTCTTATCTGCCGACACATTCTATGTTTCTATGTTTCTATGTAACTCTGGTTTCCAAGCCGGCCCAGAGGTGGGAAGGTGTACCAAGAAGTGTCCTCCCCCCTTGTGTGGTGGAACTACCCCAGTCAAAATATGGAATCTTGTTTCTAATTTCCCTCCAGTGCATGTCACATACATAATTCTTGCCTCTTTTAATTTGTTGCAATTTATGAAGTCCATAGATATGTCATACTTGCTACCCATGACTCTATACCGCAGACTTCACAATAACTTCCAAATGGCTCAAGTTGCACCAGCCATATTTGTACTCATTTTGTAGGGTGTACTATTCCCTGTCTAAATATTCACAAAATGAGCCATGATTAATTATCTGTGAGTTATTATTAACCCCTTAAGGACAGAGCCTTTGAAACATTTTTGTCCATTCTGGACAGTGGCTATTTTAACATTTCTATGCTGTTTGTGTTTATCTGTAATTTTCTTCTTTGTCATTTGCTGTACCCACACATATTATATATTGTTTTTATCGGGACAAGAAGGGCTTTCTTTGGATGCCATCATGTTGATCATATCTTATAATTTTATATAAAAAAATAATACAATATGGTAAAAAAAAACAAAAAAACTAATTTCCTTAATTTTATTTGAAACATCTTCTCCTCGTCGACAAAAGTGAACGTAAAAATGGCTAAATAGATTCTAATATTTATTCTGAGTACAGGGATACCACCCATGCATAGGTTTGTTGGGTTGTTTGGGGGCTAAAATGCAACATTTGGGAGGTGCAGTTTTTGGTTTTCCAACTTGAAATTTTTACATGCAGACAGCCTGCACCCATGTCCTATTTGGGACATATTTGAAGCCAGCCAGTGTATTTTACCCCATCAACTCATATATTTTTTAAAAGTAGACACCCTAGGCTATCTCAAATGATGGTATTTTAACACTTTCCATGCACTAATTCTACCACCAGCCTTTGTCAAAGTTTGTGGTAGATATTTTTTTGTGTTTTTTTTCCACAAACATTGTACTTCATACATGAATTCACAGATTTTGGTACGTGTCACTGCCAAAAAACACCACAATATGTGTCCAGCAACATTTCTTGAGTGTAGGGATACCACCCATGCATAGGTTTGTCTGCTTGTTTAGGGGTTAAAGGGCCACATTTGAGAGGTGCGCTTTTTGGTTTTACAACTTGAAATTTTGACATAAAGACAACTTGCGCCCATGTCCCATTTGGGACATATTTAAAGCCAGCTAGGATATTTTATCCCATCAACCCATATATTTTTTAAAAGAAGACACCCTAGGCTATCTCAAATGGGGGTATTTTAACACTTTCCATGCACTAATTCAACCACCAGCCTTTGTCAAAGTTTGTGGTAGTAATTTATTTGTGTTTTTTCCCACAAACCTTGTACTTCAGACATGAATTCACAGATTTTGGTATGTGTCACTGCCAAATAACACCCCAAAAAGTGTTCAGCAACATTTCTTGAGTACAGGGATACCACCCATGCATAGGTTTGTTGAGTTTTTTTGGTTGGGAAAGGCCAAATTTGGGAGGTGCAGTTTCTGGTTTTCCAACTTGAAATTTTGACATGCAGACAGCCTGCACCCAAGTCCCATTTGGGACATAGTTGAAACCAGCCAGTGTATTTTACCCCATCAACCCATATATTTTTTTAAAAGTAGACACCCTACGCTATTTCAAATGATGGTATTTTAACACTTTCCATGCACTAATTCTACCACCAGCCTTTGTCCAATTTTGTGGTAGTAATTTTTGTGTGTTTTTTTCCCTACAAATATTGTATTTCAGACATAAATTCACAGATTTCGGTATGTGTCACTGCCAAACAATAACCCAATATGAGTTTAACAACATCTCCTGAGTACAGGGATACCACCCATGCATAGGTTTGTTGGGTTGTTTGGGGGCTAAAGGGCCACATTTTGAAGGTGCGCATTTCCAACTTGGAATTTTAACGTGTGGTCAGCCTGAGCCCATCTTTCATTTGGGGCTTTTTTTTTTTAAGCCGGACAGTGTATTTTACCCAAAAAAGTATATATTTTGTAAAAGTAGACACCCTAGGCTATTTTAAATGCTGGTATTTTAACACTTTCCATGCACCAATTCTACCACCAGCCTTTGTCAAACTTTGTGGTAGTAATTTTATTGTGTTTTTTTTCCCACATACATTGTACTTTAGACACAAATTCACAGATTTTGGTATGTGTCACTGCCAAACAATAACCCAATATGAGTTTAACAACATCTCCTGAGTACAGGGATACCACCCATGCATAGGTTTGTTGGGTTATTTGGGGGCTAAAAGGCCACATTTTGAAGGTGCGCATTTCCAACTTGGAATTTTACCGTGTAGTCAGCCTGAGCCCATCTTTCATTTGGGACTTTTTTTTTAAGCCGGACAGTGTATTTTACCCAAAAAAGTATATATTTTGTAAAAGTAGACACCCTAGGCTATTTTAAATGGGGGTATTTTAACACTTTCCATGCACCAATTCTACCACCAGCCTTTGTCAAACTTTGTGGTAGTAATTTTATTGTGTATTTTTTACCACATACATTGTACTTTAGACACAAATTCACATATTTCGGTATGTGTCACTGACAAACAATACCACAATATGTGTTCAGCAACATCTCCCGAGCACAGGGATACCACCCATGCATAGGTTTTTCAGCTTCTGGGGCAGCCGGAGGTGCTTAGGAAGCGACCGATCGTTCGCTTCCTAAGCACATGTGTGCAGCAGGCGCAGCCATTTTTAAATGGCTGCTACGATCACTCCGGGGAGTGATCGTAGCGCGCCCCTGCACTTTTTTGGGGTGTTGCACAATGCAACCTAGAGGCATTGTAGCAACACTGATAGAGTAAAGAAAGCGACTGCTGGTCGCTTTCTTTACTCTATTAAGTGCTTGACGTGCTAGGCACGTCAGCTGTCGACAAGTCCACGATTTGCCGTGACGTGCCTGGCACGTCATCTGTCACGAAGGGGTTAATGCATGTTTGGGAGTTGACTTTTGCAGGACAAGACATCTAACTGGTAAGGGTCACTTAGCATGTCAAAAGAACCTACTATCTACGAGGGGCTACAGACCTATGCTAGATAGACTTGCTGGCAACTAACTCAGTGTAACATTTCACACCTTGTAACATCAGTTCCAGCTTCAAAGGAACCACTCAAGTTGTAAAGCTTTTCAGATCACAAAGGTCATACCATCTCTACTGGATAGTAGATGCAGGTATGCACTACACCAATTGTTGTGACAGGTAATACATAAAGATGCTATAAGTATAATCTTTCGATATTTGTGCAATAAACGAAAAAACACTTGAATAGTTTAGAAGAGATAAGAGAAAAAGTAACATTTATCATTCCAATAGAATAATAACTTGACTACACACAGATGGGTCTATTCACTAAAATTCAACTTTACAGGGTGACTGCAGCACTCAAGTTTGACTTAGAAAAAACACCCAGGTTCAAATCTTCCCCATTGAAAGTAATGGTAAACAAAAGGGTCAAAGCTATTTTTGAGACTAAGTCAAATTCTTAGTCAGATGGCATAATACCGTTTCAAATTTGCATGTCTTAAAAAACTATTTACTACTCTATATGCAGGAAACATATTAAAGTTACTGGTAGGGGCAAATTTTAAACCTCTCCCTACAATTTTCAGTTGTACCTGACTGAGTGTTGACAGATTATATATACTGTTAATAGCCTCTTTTTTTGAAGCTTTTGATTTTATATTGTTATGTAATCTTTTCATGCTCTTATTCACCTAAATATAAACTTCTTCTCATTCTGGGATTTTCCATGTGGATTCTTTGGGGCTGGGGTATCAGCCCGGAAAGGTGAAAATACTCATCGATAAATGGTAAAGCTTTACCTAGAGATTACTTGAAATCTATTGTAAATTGGTGTATTCTCATGCACAATATTCTCAGTATTGCTCAGATTTGTAGATGGCATAGATGTAGTCTTGTTTATTTTCAGCAACTACGTCCATATATCTATGATGTAGAAGATGTAGAATGCATTCCCTAATTAGGGTATGGTATTTCTTATTGGCTTGTGCATGATACCCATGTGACTCTTTTATCTCAAAATACTTTATTAAGTTTTTAAAGGTATAAAATACAAAACATACAGGAAAAGTACATAACATTACATACATACAGTAGGTTAGGGTTCTTAATTACGTTATTAAAACATCAGGGGTCGGTTTCCCGCTGCAGTAGATTCTGTATCTCTATAATTCCTGTTAGGGCCCAACCCTGAGCACTCATTTATCTCATTCGCAACAAGTACTCTCGTTGTGCATCCCGGATCTGAATCTGACTAACTGGCAGGCAAGGGGAGTTTAAATAATGGGAGACTTATACCAAGATGGCCATTTGATGCACTTTTCGGAACTACAATCTAAATTTAACCTTACTAGTAACCAACTTTTCCCCTTTCTCAGAATGAAGAATTTTCTCATAAGACATACGCAATGGCTCAAACGGAGTGGGACTCCTTCCTGGTAAATCCACCCACTAGGAACGCAATTTCAAAGACCCTAAGATTATTTAGAACCCTTAAGCAAAGCCAGAAATCTAGGGCGATTCTACAATGGGAGATTGATATAGAAAGCACTTTTCCATATGCAGTATGGTGCAAAGCGTGGCAGGAAGTTAGGAAGGCATCCCACTGTGTTAATATCCAAGAGCACTATTATAAATTAGTAAACAGATGGTACCTCGTCCCTACGCGAGTCTCAAAATATAATCCAGAAGTTAATGATTTATGCTGGAGATGTCATCAGAAGCGAGGTTCCCATCTCCACATCTGGTGGGAGTGTAAAGTTCTAGACCCCTATAAAGATAAGCTATCATCCTTATTGACATCTGTATGTTCACTTAGAGAGGACCTGACCCCACATCTTTTTCTCTTCCACGTCGATCCTCCCGGCGACCGATACAATGGGATCTTATGTATTAACATCTTGTTGGCATTTAAGGTCTGCCTGGCTAGGTACTGGAGGAGACCGGAGATCCCATCCTGGAACGAAATTAGGCTCCAGATAGATTTCCAGGCCTCCTCAGAGAAATACTTTTTTAAGAATATCCCTAAAACACTGACTAAATATAATCGTATCTGGCAGGAATGGACTCAACTAACTAACTAAGATCAAAAAACAAGTCTTAAAGCCATTGGCAACTGGAATTAACTACTAATGCAGTAAATCACATTCTAGGGATACTCCAGGTTCCCCCTCCCCCGGCTCAGAATGATTGATGTGTTGTGAAGATTAAAAGGCTTGTTGCCATGTGACTCTTTTGTGGAACATATCTTTTAAAGTTTCTTTGTGTATCTTCTCTATTAGAATTAATTTCATTAATTTGTGCCCATGATGGCTCTTAATGCCAATCATTAGATGAGACATTTCTCGATGTTTCCTCTTCAAAATATTACTTTGTAAAGGTATCATGTTGTTGTCATGTGATTTATTTTTTATGTTTAATTTGTAGATACGGTGTGCAGATACAGAACCATTAATTATTTATCCATTTAACTGGTAATTCTGTAGTTTTCTAGTTTCAGATAAACAATAAAATATTTTTTTTCTATTTTTGTATTTTTATAGATATGTATGTAAACATATTTTTTTTAGACAATTTTATAAAATGTATTTCATAATATCTTGCACATTTTCAATGGGTTTTATGTATACCATGTTTTTTAATATCAAGTATATGACTCTGAATATGAAGGCTCTCCCATGATGGAAACCTGCTCTAGCCCTTTTTTGCCTCCTGCCTTGACTGCAACTAAGGATGACTCCCCAACCACTAATCAAGATTTTAAATTACTCATTGCTGAAGTGAAGCAAATAATAGACCATGGTGTGGCAGAAATTCAAAGTAATGTCCAAGCTTTGGCGAACAAAGTGACATACCTGGAATCTGAGAAAAAGACTTCCTACTCGAAGGTGGAAAACTTGGAAAAGAGCTACAGAACCCTCGACAAGCAACAGGAATTGCTCCAGCTTAAATTTGAGGAATTAGAAAACAGATTACGCTTTGGCCTTAGACCTAGAGACCTCTTCACTTACTTGAGGATTAAATCCTTTTTACTGAGTTCGTCTCAGTAAAGTTTGTCTCTTCCGATCAAAGCAGGAAGTCTATATCAAAATGTACTGACGGCAAGAACCCGCCTGTAAAAACTCTTGCCATTGCCCAGTGGGAGACAGAGATAGGCTCTGTCTTCCCGCTGCGTGAGTGTTATAGGGTATGGAAAGAAAAAAGAAGATCAGTTCATTGTATTAATATCCAGGAACAGTTTTATAAACTGACCCACTAATGGTACATGGTACCAACATGCTTAACAAAATTCGCCAATGATCCATATGATTTATGTTGGTGATGCCAGAGAAAATCGGGATCCCATATCCACATCTGGTGGGAATGTGGAGCCTTGTCTAGCTACAAAAAAATATTACAAGAAACATTGGGTACCCTGCTCGATCTTAGAGATGAACTCCGCCCACAGTCCTTCTTATTTCATTTGGATCTACCCATAGATTTAAGAGAATCCTTGGTATCAACGTCCTTATGGCTTTTAAAATCTGCCTTGCCAGATACTGGAAAAAAACTAATATCCCAACATGGCTGGAAGTCAGAGCACAGACTGAATTTCAGGCACAGGCGGAAAGATATTACTATGGATCCACAGTAGAAAGACGGGGCATGTATAATTAAATATGGTCTGACTGGAATTTGAAATTGGCCCCTCTTTGATCACCTTCCCTGATTAGTAATCAAGATATTCCCCCTGCGCATAACCCTTAAGCCCCCGGGCGTTACCCGCGGTACTGCCCTCCCCACCCTCCTCCGAAAGTAAACAGAATAATAACTGAATAAGTGGTTGTTTCAGTGTCTGAAGTGGTATGTATGAGATGAATGTCTGCGTGCTAGTTACAACTTAGACCTGCATCTGCGCGACTAATGTAACAGATGAATAGATTGATCGTGGGAAAACTGCACGCAGATGATAGATGATATTTGTATAGAAATGTGTCTGAACCTAGAAATTTTGCTATATTTTTGTATATTTTGGGAAAGTGTCTACTTAAAAGAAAAATGTTGTGACTCTGTAAATTTAGTAAAATGTAATAAAGATTTAAATATAAAAAAAAGAAAAGAAAACAGATCACGCAGCAAAAATGTACGGCTGCGTGGGGTTGCGAAGGAATATAATTGCAAGAAATACCGCAACTCAATTGAAGGCTAATGACACAACTCTCCCTTAATACCCAAGTCAGGTCATTACTAGTGTTGAGCGAACCCAAACCACACTGTTTGGGTTCGTACCGAACATTACAGTTTTTGGACCCCGAACACAGACATTCCACTGTATGTTCGTGTTGGAGTTCGGGGTTCGTCGATTTAATGGCGCATTTTTGAAAGGCTGCAGGGCAGCCAATCACCAAGCGTTTGACTCATTTGCCCTTAGAAGCCATCACAGCCATGCCTTCTAATGGCATGGCTGTGATTGGCCAGTGCAGAATGTGACCCAGCCTCTATATATAAGCTGGAGTCATGTACAGGCACATCACATGACCTCTTCTTAGTGTAGGGAGAGGATGCTGCAGCTGTGAGGGACAGATAGTGAAAAAAAAAAATTCTGGTATTGAATCTGCAAACTACAGCGATTATTCAAACTACAGCGATTATTCAAATTGCAGTGATTATTTTAGTGGGTGCTATACTACATATTTGTACCCTGCCCTGAGCCCAGTGCCACAGAGAGTGCAGTGCACTTGCAACTGCATGTGTGCCAGGCACATGACTTTAATCTTGTTCTGTTAGCTCAGTGGGCAACATCTAGGCATTTTTAAATACTGCAATTTGTTGGTGTTAAATATTACATTTGCGTCCTGCACTTCATATCTGAGAGTCAAATAGAACTGTCAAATACTGTGCTTACCGCGCACTTTGAAAAATTCTAATAGTTTTGGGTGGTAAATAGTACATTTGCGTCTTGTGGTGCACTTCATATCTGAGAGTCAAATAGAACCGTCCAATACTGTGCTTACAGCGCACTTTGAAAAATTTGAATAGTTTTGGGTGGTAAATAGTACATTTGCATCTTGCGGTGCACTTCATATCTGAGAGTCAAATAGAACAGTCCAATACTGTGCTTACAGCGCACTTTGAAAAATTCTAATAGTTGTGCTAAATAGTACATTTACGTCTTGCTGTGCATTTTTTGCAGTCCAATAAACAAAAGAAAAATACAAATACAAATTGTTGACTATTGGCGGTTACATTGTCGCCTGATAAACCATCTGCTACTTTGGTGGGTGACCGCAAAGAATGAGGAGAGCGTCAAATAAGGGACATGGCCCTGGTCGTGGTGCTGCTGCTGTTGGTGGAGCTCCTGTTGCAAGTAGGGGATGTTGCCGATCTGTGCCAGCTACACGCACAAGTGAAACACCTTCCTCAGGTGCTAGTACGTGACAAAACCTTCAGCGTTATTTGGTAGGCCGAATGCCGCTCTTAGAATGGTGAGGCCAGAACGAGTACAGACGATATTAGATTGCGTGGCTGACAGTGCCTCCAGTTTATTTATTTATTTAGAAAGTGTATAAATAATAATAAAAAAAAAAAAAAAAAAGAAAGTGTTTTACCAGGAAGAATACATTGATATGTCTCTCGTTTTCAATTATGTCCTGGGGACCCAGTCCAGAATGGAGTTACAGAGTTACACATTTAACAGTAGATTAAAATAAATACATACATACATATATATAAACAAGTTGGAAGGTGAACATACCAGGTAAACCATTATTGATACAAAGAAGGAACAACATGTGCAGTATATGAAGGAGTATGTAAACTAATAACAGGTACAATCTGTTTTGAGGATTTTGGAGACATTTACTTTCAGTGATTTTAGACTAGCTGCTGATTTGGCAGAAGCAGGAAAGCTATTCCATGTATGTTAGAGTGTGGATAGTGCTACTGTGTCAAACAAATCACCTTGTAACCCATACCCAAAATAAAACACACGAGACAGTTGTTGGTGAATAAAAAGGCCACAGCGATTTATTAACATAATAATAACTTGTAAGGACTGTATCAGCCAATCACCTTAACTATTTTAGTTCTCAATAGATACATCCTAACAAATCATCTAAAATCCTTGCCAGTCACGTAAACTAACATTTTAAATATACAACCATATATATTAATGTGCAAGTAGCACCAAACCAGTGGTACTCCGCTCCCCCCTCGTCCTAGGGTCTCTTTACCCTTTTACCTTACATTTTCCATGCTAACCACTAGCCGAACTCTCCTCGCTCAGTGGGCACGTAGTGATTTCTCACTTTTAAAAGGTTAGGGGAGGGCCAAGCCCAAAACGTAACCATAACATCGTCACTCCTCCCTTTTCTTTCATAAACCACGACCGGCAAGGACCTGCACCCCCGCCACAGGCACCGCTGTTTTACTGCCTTAAATCAGCGGGAGCCCCCCACCCCATCGCCATTGCCTGCTCAACTCCATCCTGCAATGCTAAATTAAATAAATCTAACCCCACGTCCATGAGGTGAACCCCATCGCTCCTGAAATAAACCGCTGCATCCCGCTCGATGACCCGATGGCGGATCGTGACGCCCCCAACCCCCAGTACAAACTTGGAAACATGTTTGTTGATCTTAATCCTGCATCTCTCCATTGCCTTCTGACTATGTGCAACTCGCCAATAATTTCGTGGAACCAACTCAGACCAAACCAAGTGCACGTTAGGAAATAAGATCAACACCCTCGCCAAATCTTGCTTAATAAGATCACAGAGACCCCACACCGGGATAGACCCCAGGTCATTACCCCCCAAGTGGATTAGTAACACATCAGGTGGACCTAGTAATCTGGAAAGGCTAACCAGCTCAGGGAGTAAACGTACCCACCGCATGCCCCTTATATCTATCCAGCGAACTTCTGCCACCGCTGATGGGAATCCTAAAGGCTCCCCCCCGGACCGGATTGCTGCGCGCTGTCGGGCCCAAAATATATAGGAGTGGCCTATGAGCCAAACCTTCCTGACTGCAAGACCTGGGAATACAGAGCAGAAGATACCTACATGAGACCCACTGGGCGAATATAAGACATAAAACGCCGAGATTCCCATCTGCCAATGCGTCTAATCGCCTTTTCTGCAAAGCCCAACCTCGAAGCCTCCGATGCTGCCCCAATGCGAAATGAATGTCCCCCAAAAGTGGAGCTATCCAAACCTAAAGCCGTAAGCGCCAACTTAAATACTTTTACAAACTGGTAGCGTGATAATGAAGACCCATCCCCATGAAGCAGCAACGGGCCCAAGGCTGTAGGACGCACAGCGCTATACGCATCAAAACCTGCTACCGGGCAGACTAAGGAACCCGGGACTTCCCGCAGAAAAACCCACGCCCCTTTTGCAAGAACATCAGTTTTTGACCGCCGTAGTCTAAAACGCAGCCCACCCAATTCCCGTATTACATCCTCAAAGAGGACACCCCCAGCCTTCCATTTCGACGGGCTGACCAACTCCCCCACCCTCAGGGCCCCAAAGAACGCCAGAGAAAAAGCTAGCCGGAACAACGCCGCTTCAAAGGTAGATACACAAACGGAAGGGAGGACATGGACAATACATAACAGTAACGCCCCGGAAACTGGGCGCCGTTGGTCGCCCACCCTGTCACCCTCCCCCCGTCTCCAGCCCTTCAACGATTGCCGCACTAAAAATTCCTTCGTGACATCCCTGAACCCGGCTACCTTGAGCCAAAAACTGAGGCCCGCCAGTCACGTAGCCACCACATTTGCCGAGAAACCCGAAGCCTCCCAAGACCACATAAGCCATAACAAACCCTGGAGTCTGTCCGTGTCGTCAATGAACCCCCCACGGGCCTGAGCAAACCCCAGCCAGTCATTCCAGACCTTACCATACTTCGCCCATGTGGCCTGCGAAACCGAGTTACCAATCCACTGGGCTACTCATCCAGCCCAAGGCTCCACAGAGCCGGAGGGCAAGGGAACCCTGCCGAATCCGCCCCCTGAAAGTCTCCCACTGTAAACGAGAGAGAGCGTCCGCCATTACATTTGACACCCCCGGTATATGTACTGCCCTGCACGAAACATTCCATCTCAAACAATACAATACAAGTTTGCGCAGGAGGCGAACCACCGGAGGGGAAGAGGCGGTGAGATTGTTTATCGCCATCACCACCCCCATATTATCACAGTGGAACACAACTTTCCTATCCTTTAGCAAATCGCCCCACAACACCACCGCTACCACAATGGGAAAGAGCTCCAAAAAGGCAAGATTCCTAGTGAGCCCGGAGGCATACCATGCAACCGGCCACGACTCGGCGCACCAATGAGCCCCCAAAATTGCCCCGAACCCAACTGACCCAGCGCATCCGTATACAAGTGGAGATCGTCATTGGAGACCTCAGGAGCCTGCCACAATGATCTCCCATTGTATGATTCCAAAAACACTTCCCAAACCGACAGATCAGCCAATAGTGGGCGAGTCAGTCGAATGAAATGTCGCGGGTGAACGACCCCCGCCGTAGCAGCCGCCAAGCGCCTATTAAAAACCCGACCCATAGGCATGATCTTACATGCAAAGTTGAGTTTCCCCAACAGCGACTGCAGCTGTTGCAGACGGATTTTCTTTAACCCCTTCGCCGCTGCTATATCCGCCCGCAGCCCCACCACTTTATCCCATGGGAGCCTACACTCCATCTCACCCGAATCTATCTCTATCCCCAGGAAACTGAGACAAGTCGACGGACCCTCTGTTTTCTCCGGAGCCAATGGCACCCCGAAACCTTGCGAAACCGACTGAACCGAGGACAGCAAATGTGCACACACATTCGAGTTAGGGGGACCCACCACCAAAAAGTCATCCAAGTAATGCATGACGGAGTCAAAACCCGACTCCATCCGCACGACCCATTCTATGAACGTGCTGAAACACTCAAAATAAAAGCACGAGATAGAGCAACCCATTGGCAAGCTCAATTCTACATAAAACTGGCCTTCAAAATAACAACCCAAAAGATGCTGGCAATCCGGATGAACCGTCAGGAGGCGGAACGCAGATTCCACATCAGTCTTAGCCATCAATGCCCCACGGCTGGCCGCCTGCACCATCCGGACCGCGGAGTCGAATGATGCATATGCTACCCTGCAGAGTTCTGCGCTGATGTCATCATTCAGCGATTCCCCGTAAGGAAACGACAAGTGATGAATAAGCCTGAATTTTCCCGGTTCTTTTTTGGGGACCACTCCCAACGGAGACACCCTCAGATTACTTAAGGGGGGAGAAGGAAAAGGGCCGGCCACCTCCTTCCCTAACATATCCCTAACTACCCCCGGGTGATCCAGAACGGATTTTAAATTCCGCAAGGACAGTGGGACCTCCCTGTCCTGGAAAGGGATCCAGAAACCGTCCTCCAAACCCCTTAAGAGAATCCCCGCCGCCTTCCTGTTCCGATACCTACGTCGCGGCGACGTCCACTGGCGTCCTCCCCCTTTTCTCCCAAATCCGTTTTACCCCCGGACTTGTTTCGTTTAAAACACTTCGAAGCCGGGTGGGATCCCCCACAACTGGAACATTCGTGTTTAAAGCGACATCCCGCCCCAAACTTACATTGCCCTTCATTGTATTTCCAGCAACTACCCCCCCCCCGACGTTGTGTGGCCGGAGGAGTGGGCGTACCCATCCCCCCGGCCCCCCCAAGAAAGGACGCCATGCCCCCTTGGTGTGCCGCGGGGCGAGTCATGATAGACAGCCACAAACCGATGTCCATTTGATCCCATGACAAAGATGGCCGGACCGCCATGCGCTGGCGGAACTGCTCATCATAGGTCCACCACCCTAAACCCCCATATACACGACATGCATGCCAGATCATGTCCTGATAACAAAATAACGCTGAGCATTTGTCAGGGGATTTCTCCCCTATAATGCTCGCCAGAATAGAAAATGCCCGTATCCAATTCCCAAAATTTTTGGGGATCTTCCTATAGCGTTATTTTTCCTTCTCGCCTTCGGACTCTTTCAGCTCCTTCTCTGGAGGAGGAACCTCCTCCAAGGGAATGAGCGAGTATATCTCAATGTACTCCCCTTTCCAAATCCGATCCCTAATCTCCTGCTTGACATGGAGCCCCAGAAGGCCAGACCAACACATATAAGTCACCCCATGGGCCATCGGAGCTACCGGAGCCACTGACGTAGCTGACAGTGGGTCAGGCAGCGCCGTGTGCGCCGCCGAGGCCTCAGCCTGCGGAGGCGCTGAAACGGCAACCTGTGCCAGTACCGTAGCTGGTGCCAGCACTGAGGAGGCAGCAGTACCTTGCACCACCGCCCCACCTCCCGCATTCCCCCAAGCCTGACTGAGACCCCCCCCGGGCACCGCCGGAGCCCCCCATACCCCCCCCGACCTGTGCATCCAGTGACGTAGCAACTACCCCCTGTGCACCCAACTGTGCCTGATTCCAAAGCCCCCGCAGCCCTTGAACAAACCCTAACCAAGCCTGCTCCTGCATACCCTGTGTCCCCTGTGTCCCCAGCCCGCCCTCCCCAGGTGTAAGTGCACCTTACTCACCAGCTGAGCCGGCCGGAGAACCCACCAATGCCGCCATGGACACAGGAACAGCTAAACCGCCCGCACTCGGCATCACCGGAGCCGGGGTGCTGTGAACCATAGCCGGTAGTGGGGATACCTGAAAAGGAAAAACTTGTGAGGGACAACTGATACCAGCTATCGCTGCTGGTGGCCCAGCCACAGACCCCCTGGAAGCCGGCACCGGAACTGCAATAATGGAGGTAGGGGAACTGGCAGGGACATCCTCCCCCCCAGAAGACCCCCCACTGGATGGTGACAGGGGCCCCCCCCACCTCAACCCTCCAGGAGGTGAACCCGTGGTCCTCCGTTTTTGGGCCCGGGGCCTACTTACTGGTCTGGGCGCTCGACGGGAACTCCTCCTCCTCACGCGGGAAGACGCAGTCTCGCGGGAGTATCACTCACCGTCTGCGCAGCTCCACCGGCAGCCCTGCTCCTCGATCGGGGAAGGATGTCCACGTCAGGACTCAGTCTGGCGGGCGGGCGGATCCGACGCCTCACACTCCCGCGGTCCACCGGATCAGGGAGCACAGCCGGGGCAGCCTGCAGCCGGGAGAGCTGAGACAGGAGCTGCCTGCCACCATCAACCGCTGCTTCAGCCCTCAAAGCATCAAGGATCTTCTCGACATCCATGCTGAGGCCGGTAAGAAAACTCCAAAGAGGTAAGTAGCAGGACCACCAACTTCTTTGAATGTCTGCAGGGGTTATAAAATGGCTGCTGCAAGGGGAGGAGTGGCACAGACTTTATACTGCTACCCCCAAGTCCTCCCCTTGCCCAGTCCATGACCCCTACACACTCCCACTGCCACATACATGCCCTGTCCATCACAGCAAGCTTTTGACTACCAGGGTTCTCATATGAGGAGCTCTGAAAGAGAACGCACCTGGACCCGCTTCCTTTTTGAAGTGAGGGATCGCTAGCGAAGGGTTGGTGCAAGATCTGAGATTGTAGGATGTGCAGGGAGTAAGGGCGAGCATGCCGCTCAGGTAGGGGGGAAGCGTTCCAGAGAAGTGGTTATGCACTAAGCACGCTAGGTGGAGAGCGTGCCTGGAGGCAAGTGTCAGTCAATTTAACTCTTTTAACATTTTAAAGTGATAAGTGTTATAATCGCACTGTAGTGCAAAACGACACAATGTATTGTACAGAGTGTCGAGTCTGGGGGGCAGAATCATACACAACATCTCCATAGTCCAAGATCGGGATTAACATTTGCTGCACAAT
Organism: Pelodytes ibericus; assembly: GCA_036172795.1. NCBI lineage: Eukaryota > Metazoa > Chordata > Amphibia > Anura > Pelodytidae > Pelodytes > Pelodytes ibericus. Next base: position 46,985,099 of record CM069866.1, on the reverse strand, counting down.
ACGTTTCCTTACCGTGGAATCTAGGTTTGATTTGTTTCTATATAGAAAGCCAATCCTAGGATTTAGCTTTGACACTAGCTTATCAATATGGAGACCAAAAGATAGGTTTGGGTCTAGCCACATGCCAAGATACTTGTATGAATTGACTTGGGTCATGTTATAACTAGATTTGGTCTTGATGTGTATTTGAGGATTGTCTAATTTAAGTAGCTTAGCATTTGTCCCAAACAACATGGACACAGTTTTTTCAGCGTTAAGGAATAATTTGTTTCTAGCTATCAAACTTTCAACTTTAGAAAACTTCCCCTGTAGCACGGATTCCACTTGCGATAGTTTAGTACCGGACGTATAAATGACCATATCATCAGCATACATATGAACACGATCCAGGTCACACACCGAAGGTAGATCATTAATAAATAGTGAGAAAAGCAGAGGCCCCAGAACAGATCCTTGAGGCACTCCACCCTTGATTGGCAATGGGAGGGAGGCAGTATCAGCAATAGACTCATATTGAGTTCTATCAGACAAGTACGAACGAAACCAGCAGAGTGACCTCTCTTTTATACCAGAACAATTTAACTTGTGTAGCAGCAGATCATGATCAGCCGTATCAAAGGCCTTTGCAAAGTCAAGGAAAACTGCACCTGTGATTTCACCACTCTCCATACCACTCTTAATGTCATTGGTCACCTTTAAGAGGGCAATTACCGTGGAGTGATTTGACCGAAACCCAGATTGAAGCGAGGTTAGATAGTTGGACAGTTGATAATACTTGCACAGTTGATCATGGGCACATTTTTCCAGGATTTTAGAAAGGACGGGTAGCAGTGAGATAGGCCTGTAGTTTGCCACTATGTTTACATCACTATTTTTGTGGATGGGGATAACTCTGGCTTTTTTCCAGGCTTTCGGGACATAACCGGAGGATAGGGACTCATTGATTAGGCGTGCAATGGGTCGTGCAGTAACTGGCGCACTCAGCCTCAGCAGCATTGACGGAAGTAGGTCCAGCCCACGTTGTAGTTTCTTTTTTTGATTGAGGAGATGCGATGCTATTTCACTATGTGATATAGGAGCAAATTCAAATTCAGCAATGTGTTTGGCCAGGGGTGATATCGGTGGTGACTCGTCTTCATAATATTCATTGTGATGTTTTGCTATAAGAGCTGTGGTGCATCCTACAAAATAGTTATTGAATTAGTTTGCTATTGCCGCTTCCTTCACATTGTCTCCCACCCGGTCCCCTGCTGGAAGCTCAGAGTTGACACCTGCAGCCCATGGCCATCTGTCTTTTCATCTCATCCCCGCAAATCAGGCAAGCAGTCTGAGCCACAAGTCATGCAGCAGTCTCTTATGCTTTTTGATGACTCTGCTGGCGGGGTCATCAAACCTAGCATTGCCCCAGAAGTGGAGGAGATTGAGTGCATTGATGCACAACCACTTATGTGTCAGGATGTGGACATGCGAGGACAACCGCAGCCCGTCTCTGATGATGACGAAACACAGGTGCCAACTGCTGTGGCTTTCGGCAGTGTGCAGACCGGCAAGGAGGGCAGGGTTGAGGAGTGGGTGGAAGATGATGTGGAGGATGATGAGGTCTTAGACCCCTCATGGAATCAAGGTCATGCGAGTGACGTGTCCAGTTTGGAGGAAGAGGCGGTGGTCGCAAAGAGACACCAGCTCAGCATAAGAGGGAGCAGGGTGCAAAACCGTAGCGGCAGTCCCCTAGACAGTATGCCTGCTACTGCCCACCGCACACAGGGGCCGAGCACACCAAAGCCAGCTCCAAGAAGTTCCCTGGCGTGGCAGTTCTTTAGACAATGTGGTGACGACAAGACACGAGTGGTTTGCAAGCTGTGCAATCATACCTGAAGTGAGGCATAAACGTGCTAAGCCTGAGCACAACCTGCATGAACAGGCATCTCCATGCAAAGCACGAGCTGCAGTGGAGAAAGCATCTCAAAACCCAAGGAAGGTTTCAGGCTCCTCCTGCTTCCTCTTATGCTGTTGTCTTGGCCTCTTCCTCCAGCTCTGGAGTCACAGTGGCACCTGCCACCGAGCAAATAGAGGAAGTGGCAGCAACGCCACCACATCCGCCCATGTCCCCAAGCATCAAAACACTGTCCCATGGAAGCGTTCAGCTGTCCATCTCCCAAACACTGGACAGAAAGAGGAAGAATGGCCCTACCCACCCGCGAACACTGTCCCTGAATGCCAGCATTTCTAAATTCCTGGCCTTTGAAATGCTGTCATTCCGTTTGTTGGAGACGGACAGTTTTAAAAACCTGATGGTGGTGGCTGTCCCACAGTACATGGTTCCCAGCTGCCACTACTTTTCCAGGCGAGCCATCCCTTCCCTGCACAAGCAATTGGCGGAAAAAATCAGGTGTGCACTGCGCAACGCCATCTGTGACAAGGTCCACATAACCACAGATACGTGGACTAGTAAGCACGGGAAGGGATGCTATATCTCCCTAACTGCACACTGGGCAAATGTAGTGGCGGCGTGGCCTGAGGCAGATAGCAGTTTGGCGCATGTCCTTCCACCACCGAGGATTGCAGGGCATTTCTCTTTTCCTCCTGTTGCCTCCTCCTCCTACTCAGCTTCTTCCTTCTCCTCTACCACCTCCTCCTCCTCATCTGGTCAGCGTAAAACCTTCACCACCAACTTCAGCACAGCCAGGGGGAAACGACAGCAGGCTCTTTTAAAACTCATGTTTGGGGGAAAGACCCCACAGCTCGCAGGAGCTGTGGACGGGCATGGAAAATCAGACCAATGAGTGGTTGTTGCCACTGAGCCTCAAGCCCGGCCTGGTGGTGTGCGATAATGGACGAAATCTCATAGCAGCTCTGGGCCTAGCCGGTTTGACGCACATCCCTTGCCTGGCACATGTGCTGAATTTGGTGGTGCAGAAATTCCTGAAAAACTGACCAGAGCTGCTGCAGAAAGTGCGGGCCGTCTGTGCGCACTTTAGGCGTTCTCACCCTGCTGCTGCTCGCCTGTCTGCGCTGCAGCGTAACTTAGGCCTTCCTGCTCACCGCCTCATATGCGACGTGCCCACAAGGTGGAACTCCACGTTGCACATGCTGGAGAGACTGTGCGAGCAGCAGCAGGCGATAGTGGAGTATCAGCTGCAGCACGCACAGGTCAGTCGCTCTGCGGAACAGCACCACTTCACCACCAATGAGTGGTCCTCCATGCGAGACCTGTGTGCCATTTTGCACTGTTTCGAGTATTCCACCAACATGGCCAGTGCCAATGACGCCATTCACAGCCTTACTATCCCGCTTGTATGTCTCCTTGAAAAGCGCTTAGGACGATGATGGAAGAGGATGTGGCACAGGAGGAAGAAGAGGGGTCATTTCCACGGTTATCAGTCCAGTAATTCACAAGTGGCTTGGAAGGTGGGTTCCTGCACCAGCATAGGCCAGGTACACAACTGTCAAGCCAGGGCACAGTTTTTGAGGAGGATGAGGAGGAGGTAGAGGTCGCACTTCAGAAGGCAGGGTTAGCATGGCCGAAATGTGGAAAAGCTTTGTCAGCATGCCACAAGAAGCAGCACCACCATCTGATATGCAACGTCTTAGCAGGAGGCAGCATTTCAGCAACATGGTGGAACAGTACGTGTGCACAGGCCTACACCTACTGACTGATGGGTCTGCCCCATTCAACTTCTGGGTCTCCAACTTGGGCACATGGCCTGAGCTTGCCCTTTATGCCTTGGAGGTGCTGGCCTGCCCTGCAACTAGTGTATTGTCTGAACGTGTGTTTAGCACAGCAGGGGGCTTTATCACAGACAAGTGCAGCCGCCTGTCCACAGCCAACGTGGACAAGCTCACGTTTATTAAGATGAACCAGGCATGGATACCACCAGACTTGTCTGTACCTTGTGCAGAATAGACATTTATACCGGCCTCACCCAGTCATTGTTATACTCAAGTGCACTTATTCTTTGTTTTCTGTTGTTATATATCCCAATATTTTGGGGGCTACCCTAATTTAAAAAAAACAAAAACAAATAAAAAAACACTGTTGGCTACCTCCTCCTCCTCCTTCAGCGCCGCTTCCACTTACACCGCCAAGGTCACCGCCTCCTCAACCTATGGGTCACTTAGTATAAACTGAAAGAGAATACCCTGCACTCCAACCCTCTCTCAAATGGATAATTCTGTTGATCCTCCTGGCAGACATGCTTTAGATTTAGATTTATGTTCTTCCAAAGCTAAAAGATTCCATCTAGTTCTATTTTATGGCTCAGCTGTATTTGTAATTTGTATGTATTTTATGTTATTTTAAGTTATTTCCCTATCCACATTTGCTTGCAGGGCATTTGTCCTACTCTTACCCACATTTTACTTAGTTTTGCAGCCCTCTAGCCCTTTCCATTACTTTTTTAGAGGCATTTTAGTGGCCAAAAGTTCGTGTCCCCATTGACTTCAATGGGGTTCGGATTCGGGGTCAAGTTCAGGGTCAAGTTCGAGCAAGGACCCAGACATTTTTCCCAAGTTCAGTCGAACCTGCCGAACCCGAACATCCAGGTGTCCGCTCAACTCTAGTCATTTCACATAAAAGAGGTGTTCCGGGTTGCTAAAGCCGCAGCTGCATCACCAGATTCTCCAAGGAAAATAATCCATGCATCTACCATACTCTCAGTAAAGTAATACTTTCATTAGCCCCTGACCTAATCTTATATCTAGGATAGCCTTTTGCTTATCCAATGCATGATTAAACTCATTTACTTTATTAACCTCTAACACTTCTGTTGGAAGGTTATTCCATAAATCCACTATCCTCTCAGTAAAGTAATACTTTCTTTAAGGCCTGACCTTATCTTATATCTAGGATAGCTTTATGCCTATCCCAAGCATGCTTCAACTCCTTCACTGTATTAACCTCTACCACTTATGCTGGAAGGCTATTCCATGCATCCACTACCCTCTCAGTAAAGTAATACTTTCATTAGCCCCTGACCTAATCTTATATCTAGGATAGCCTTTTGCTTATCCAATGCATGATTAAACTAATTTACTTTATTAACCTCCAACACTTCTGTTGGAAGGTTATTCCATGAATCCACTATCCTCTCAGTAAAGTAATACTTTCTTTAAGGCCTGGCCTTATCTTATATCTAGGATAGCTTTATGCCTATCCCAAGCATGCTTCAACTCCTTCACTGTATTAACCTCTACCACTTATGCTGGAAGGCTATTACATGCATCCACTACCCTCTCAGTAAAGTAATATTTTCATTAGTACCTGACCTTATCTTATATCTACGATAGCCTTATACCTATTGTTAGGGTTAACTCATATTTATTGTGTTAACAGCATCACAAGAGATAATTCAGCATTGGAAGTGTTAACTTCAGGGAAGGGTTAAACCCCCACTCTCCTCTTGGAGGGAGCACATTCTTTGTCTGTGCTGATCACATAAATATACACACAAATGTTTGGTCGCTGGTAACTCCCTCTGGTCACTGGGTATAGGAAGGTCTTATCTTATCTCTGTCTACTGGGGCTCTAAGTGGAGGAGGTAACTGAAGGCTCCTTCCTGCTTACAATTAGGAGTTGTGTTATTCTTCCAAGTAGGCACAAAGTACCAAAGATATATTGATTTTAGTTAATTATATAAATATATATTTGTAACACATATGTATTCTATGTCTACACCCCTTTCGTACTCCATTTTATGCACCAAATATTAACAAATGATGTTGCACTAGCCAACTCCTTGTTGCTTCTATATAAGTGCTTCTCTAGACAATAAAATCCAGAGTCCTATCCCATGCATGCTTAAACTCATTTACTCTATTAACCTCTACCACTTCTGTTGGAAGGATATTCCATGCATCCACTACCCTATCAGTAAAGTAATATTTTAATTAGTGTGTGGCCTTATTTTATATCGAGGATAGCCTTATGCCTACCAAATTAATGCTTAAACTAAATTACTGTATTAACATGTGCCATTTTTGCTGGAAGACTATTCCATGCACCCTCTCAGCAAATTAATATTATGTTTCTGACAAAAAAAAACCCCATTAACATATTAAATATTTCCAGCTGTTTCAAAAGCTTGAGGTGGACACCAGATATATGTATATAACTAGTTGCATTTATACTTATGTGAACTTTTTAATACTATATTCAACTATTTTCATATGTAATGAAAATATTATTGAAACATTGTTAATTTCTTATTTTAATTTCCTTCCTCTGCACCCACATTGCACCTAAAGGACTTACTGCACCATGCTGTACCCAAAGCAAATGGCTTGTACTCATGTTGCACCCACACGTTTTGGTATGCCACAGTGTCAATTTGCCCCCCAGAACATACCACAGTGTCACTTTTTCCCACTGAACTGGTCCTGCAGAACAAGCCACAGTGTCACTTTCCCCCCATAGTACATGTTATTTTGTCCCACAGAAGTTGCCGCATCATCATTTTGGCCACAACCATTTTGTCCATTAATATGCCACTATTAGAATGCCCATTAACATTCCACAGCCAATTCCGGGGGGGGGGGGGGGGGGGGAGTATGGTTGCAAAGCTGAAACTTAAAGCAATTGACAGAAGGAGCCTGTGGCTTAATTTCACTCAACACGGGAAACCTCACCTGGCCCGGACACGGAAAGTATTGACAGATTGATAGCTCTTTCTCGATTCTGTGGGTGGTGGTGCATGGCCGTTCTTAGTTGGTGGAGCGATTTGTCTGGTTAATTCAGATAACGAACGAGACTCCTCCATGCTAACTAGTTACGTGACCCCCAGCGGTCGGCGTCCAACTTCTTAGAGGGACAAGCCACGTTCAGCCACACGAGATCGAGCAATAACAGGTCTGTGATGCCCTTAGATGTCCGGGACTGCACGCGCGCTACACTTAATGGATCAGCGTGTGTCTACCCTTCACCGACAGGTGCGGGTTACCCGCTGAACCCCGTTCATGATAGGGATTGGGGATTGCAATTATTTCCCATGAACGAGGAATTCCCAGCAAGTGCGGGTCATCAGCTCGCGTTGATTAAGTCCCTGCCCTTTGTACACACTGCCCGTCGCTACTACTACTGATTGGATGGTTAAGTGAGGTCCTCGGATTGGTCCCGTCGGGGTTGGCAACGGCTCTGGCAGAGTGCCAAGAAGACGATCAAACTTGACTATCAAGAGGAAGTAAAAGTCGTGACAAGGTTTCCGTAGGTGAACGTGCAGAAGGATCATTAACGGGCCACCCCGCTCCCTCGGCGACGGGGAGAGCCGGGGGTGGTGCTGTCAGAAACGCGCCACCCAGCTTCGTCCCCCCAGGGGCTCTCCCGTCCCAGGGCGAGGAGGGGCCGTCCTTGGGCTGCGCAGGCCCCTGAGCCGTTCCCGGGGGGAGAGCGGCAGGGACGCTACACTGAATGGATCAGTGTGTGTCTACCCTTCACCGACAGGTGCGGGTTACCCGCTGAACCCTGTTCTTGATAGGGATTGGGGATTGCAATTATTTCCCATGAACGAGGAATTCCCAGTAAGTGCGGGTCATAAGCTCGCGTTGATTAAGTCCCTGCCCTTTGTACACACTGCCCATTGCTACTACTACTGATGGGATGGTTTAGTGAGGTCCTCGGATTGGCCCCGTCGGGGTCGGCAACGGCTCTGGCAGAGTGCCGAGAAGACGATCAAACTTGACTATCTAGAGGAAGTAAAAGTCGTAACAAGGTTTCCGTAGGTGAAAATGCATAAGGATCATTAACGGGCCACCCCACTCCCTCGGCGACGGAGAGAGCCGGGAGTGGGGCTGGCAGTGACTCTGACGCGTGCCGGGCCCTTCCTGTGGATCTCCCCAGTTGCGGCGCGTTCCTCTCCCCCGCCCCCTGCCCCGTCCATCCCGTCCTCCCCCCCAGGTGAGCGGTGGCGGCGGGAACAGACCAGGGGGGCCGACGCATCTCCTCGGCCGGCGCCTAGCAGCTGACTTAGAACTGGTGTGGACCAGAGGAATCCGACTGGTCAGCAATTTCAAATTCCTTCTTGACTCCAAATGGCAATCAGATTTTTCCTTGGAACAACAAGCACTATATAAATATGAATGCTAACATGCATAGCCCTCTATGCTCCAGCTCATTAAAAAAGTATCCAGACTGCTATATTGTATTTGCAGTGAATTCCATACAATTATTTCTTACCTCTCTCCCGGGGAGAACCTGGTGCTAAATCATTCGTAGACGACCTGATTCTAGGTCAGGGTTTCGTGCGTAGCAGAGCAGCTACCTCGCTGCGATCTATTGAAAGTCATCCTTTGAGCCAAGCTTTTGTCTCTCTCTGTGGGCCCGTCTCTCTTGTGGGAGATGGCCCAGGGGGTGCAGGGCTCTCTTATCCTCTTTCTCCAAAGGGGGACTTGGCCCAGGACGCATCCTGCCGTGTGCCGTCGGGCGCCCTGGGGATTGTGGCCTGGCAGAGGGGGGAGTGGGGAAGGAGGAGGGGAGGCTTAAGCCTCCATTCCCGGGCTTAAGTTTTGGACAGACGGACGGCAGGGAACCGGGATGGACTTGGCCCGGGACGCTTCCTGCCGGGTGCCGCCGGGTGCCAAGGGGTTCGTGGACCAGCTGAAGGGGGTGTGGGGAAGGAGGAGGGGGGGCTTAAGCCTCCATACCCGGGCTTAAGTTTCAGGCAGCAGTGGGGCAGAAGGCGGGTGGACAGCCGTGGTGGGAGCTTAACCCCTTAGTGACCGAGTGCTATGTTGCATTTGATGTGCCTTGAAGACCAGAATTCCATTATTTTTGTCATACGTTTACTGAACTGTGAATTTCTTTCTTTGTGTTCAGTCCACCCACACAAATTATATATCATTTTTTAAAGGACAGATAGGGCTTTCATTTGATACTATTATTTTCATCATATGATATCATTTACTATTAAAAAAATATAAAATATGATGAAAATATGCCATAAAAAACACTTTTTCTAACTTTGACCTAATTTTTTTTTTTTACACAATTACAAATGGTTAAAAAGACCCTGTCTATATATTTATAATATTTGTCCTGAGTTTAGTAATACCAATGTTTCCTTGTTTGTCTATGTTTTATTTCAAGTAATAGGGCAATAAACAATATTAGTGTTTTTTTTGTTTTCTAATCATTTTCTTCTACAGTGACTTTTTAACCCCAACCCTAAATTTACCCCAACTCTAAATTTACCCTAACCCTAAAACTACCCCCACCCCTTAATCTAACCCTTGTAATCATCCGAACCCCCCTGTAACCCTAATTCTGACCCTATTTATGACCCTAACTCTAGATATAGGTACAGTAGATCTAGGGTTAACTTTTTCCATTTATTTATTTATTTTATTTATTTATTTAATTAATTTTCTATTTTGAACTGCAATATACTTAACTACCTCTAGGGGCAGTCAAGTAGCGGTTTCAGAGCGACGGAAGAGATTTTTTTTTTTTCTCTTCTGTCGCTCTCCTCTTGGCACGCTGTATCGGAAGAGCATGCTCCTCCGATACAGCACATACCCACGATCACCGGGTGATCGCGGTGTCCAGGGGGGCACAAAAGGTGTTGAATGATGCCTCCATCGAGGCATCATTGCAACACTCTCACACATAGGCAGTGATCAGCTTTCACTGCCTATGTGTGTTAGCGCGCATACGATCACATTCGCGGTGATCGTATGCGCGCGGGGGGGGGGGGTCGAGGGGGGCTGAAAGCCCTCTCAGAGGCTGCTTCGGATCCGAAGCAGCCTCTGAGAGTAGCTACAGACATGTAGTGTTGCGCTAATGAGCGCAACACTACATGAAAACGGAGGACGTATATATACGTCCTCATGGTCCTTAAGGACCATGCTTTTCAGGACGTATATATACGTCCGAATGCGTTAAGGGGTTAAGTGTCTGAGGAGGGAAGGTCCCCCAGAAGCCCACCCGAAACCCGACCCCCGCTATGCCGTGTCCTCGGCTTGTGTCTGTTCACCGCAAGTCCGACCATTCTCCAAATGTTCTTGATCGGGTTCAAATCAGGACTACTGGGGGGCCAATCGAGCAGGCACACGCCTTTGCGCTCCAAGTACTGTCTCACCTTTCCGGCTCGGTGGCAGAGAGCCAAATCGTGCTGGAAGATGCAGTCCTGTGGCTGCCCGAACAACCTCCCGATGGTGGGCATCAGTGATCGGGATAAAATCCGTCCATACGACTTGGCATCGACAGTTGTGCAAGTCTCCTGTGCCCTTTGCACTCATGCAGCCCCATTTCATTTGCGACACCGGGAACTTGACTGTGGAGACTACGCAGCTTGGTAGATGTTCACACCTGCTTCTCCTGACATAGGCTAGGCCATCCGTCCCGTGAATGTTGAACTTACTTTCGTCTGAGAAGATGTCCTTCTCCCACCAGTGTCCAAGCCCTGTGGGCTCTTGCCCACCTTAGACGCTTGGCTCTAGCGGTCTCCATCACCAAGGGTTTCTTGTGGGAGCGCCGTGCAATAAGCCCTGCCTGGCACAACCTTCTCCTTGCAGTTCTGTTGCTGACCATCGCCCCCGTGGATAATTTCCTATCCCAGTTGATTTGCGGTGACGTGAGCCAGCGATCATGCAGGCAGATCCGTACCAGCAGCCTGTCTTGTGAACCGGTTGTGCACCTTTTCCGCCCTAGACCTTCCCTCTGCTCCATATTGCCCGTCTGAGCGTACCTCTTCTGCCAGTGACTCAACGTGGACCAGTGTGTTTGAATCCTGTCAGCAATCTGCCGGGATGACAGACCTTCGTTGTGTAGTGCGAGCAATAGAGCCTGGACTTCCGGAGTCAGTTGCATCTTAAGGCCGGAATCTGACTGGGGGCCGGCTCCGTGATGAGCTGGAAAAAAGAACAGGGGATGAGGGTTAGTCCAGTGCCCACACATGCACACACACTCACAAAACTATTATCGTTAAAAAAAAATTGTATTACTGGTAAAAGGCTACAATACTTTACTTAAACACTGACTCGATAATTATGTCCACTACCGTATATATATATATATATATATACACATCCAAAGGGGGAAAAATTCACACACTCACAGGATTTTCCAAAGTATAAAAATCTGTATAATTCAATTTGTCATTATCTTCTCATGGAAGAAGATCTCCATTTTTGGAATGCACAGCATCAGTTCTGCCATTTTGAGTTGTTTAAAAAACAAATACCCTGATGCATCACTTATTGACTATTAAGATTTTTGATTATTATACCTTTTTAAAGTTAGATGTTTTTCAAATTAACCCTTAGTGACATGACTTTTTTGGCTTGTCCGACGCTTAGTGACATAGGCTGTTTTAACATTTCTGAGGTGTTTGTGTTTTGCTGTAATTTAGTGTACCCACACAAACTATATATAGTTTTTATTGTCATAAGAAGGGCTTTCTTTTGATACCATTATTTTGATAATAGCATGTAATTTTATATAAACAAAATAATAAAATATGGCAAAAAAAAAATGTCTGACTTTTATCTGAAAAATCATATACTTATCTACAAGAGACAACAAAAAAATAGGTAGGGATATTGTAACACTGATATCTGTACTAAACCCATGAATGACCCCCCACATGTACATATATTTGAAAACTATACAACTCAGGCCATTTAACTTGGGGTATTTACACAACTTTCATGTAGCCAATTACGACCAACCTTTGCAAAGTTTGCAGCCAAATTTTTTTTTTAAATTTCTCACATAGATTGCAATTTAGGTAAACATTACCTGAAAATGTGAAGGGGTATTTCCAAACAACACCTCAATTTGTGTTCAGCAGCATCTCCTGAGTACAGGGATACCACCCATGTATAGATTGGGTAGGTAATTTGGGGGTAAAATGGCCACATTTGAGGGGTGCGCTCTTTGGTTTTCCAACTTGGAATTTTGACATGCAGAAAACCATGTTCCATTTGGGACATTTTTGAATCCAGGATGTGTATTTTACCCCACAAAACCATACATTTTTGAAAAGTATACACTCAAGGGTATTTCAAATGGTAGTATGTTAACACTTTCTGTGCACCAATACAGCCTTTGTCAAATTTTAGGTTAGTAATTTTTTAATGTTTTGTTTCCACATACATTGTAATTCAGGCATGAATTTACAGCTCCTGTTATGTGTCAGTGCCAAACAACACCTCAATATGTGGTCAGCAACATATCCTGAGTACATGGATACCATGCATGTATAGGTTTGTTGGGTTGTTTGGAGGCTAAAAGGCCACATTTAGGGGGGTGTGCATTTCCAACTTGGAATTTTGACATGCAGTCATGTTCCATTTGGGACACTTTTGAAGCCTGTCAAAGTATTTTACCCCATCAAAACATATATTTTGGAAATCTAGACATCCTAGGGTATTTAAAATTCTGGTATTTTAACAATTTTCATGTACCTATGTCAAACGGTTGGGATGTAATTTTTTTTCACACACATTGTAGTTCAGGCATGAATTTTCAGTTTCTGGTATTTGCCACTGCCAACCAACACCTCAATATGCATTCAGCAACATCTCCTGAGTACAGGGTTACCACCCATTCATAGGTTTGTTTTAAAACTAAAAGGTAACGTTTGGGATGTGCGCATTTCCAACTTGGAATTTTGACATGTAGTCAGCCTGCGTCCATGTTCCATTTGGAACATTTTTCAAGCCGCCCAATGTACTTTACCCCATCAAACCATATATTTTTGTAAAAAAGACATCCTAAGGTATTTCAAATGGTGGTATTTTAATACTGAATATGTACTAATTCTACCACCAGCCTTTGTCAAAGTTTGTGGTAATACATTTTTGGAGTTTTGTTTCCACATACATTGTACTTCATGCATGAATTCACAGATTCTGATATTTGTCACTGCCAAACAACACTCCAATTTGTGTTCAGCAACATCTCCCGAGTACAGCGATACCATCCATGTATAGGTTTGTTTGGTTGCTTGGGTGGTAAAAGACAACATTTGTGAGGTGCGCATCTCAAAATTCCAACTTGGAATTTTGACATTTAGTCAACCTGTGTCCATGTCCTATATGGGATATATCTTTGAAGTCAGCCAATGTAATTTACCCCCACCAAATCATATATTTTTTAAAAGGTAGACACCCATGACTCCTTGTGGCAAGGGCTTAGCAGCCACCGATACATCACTAGATGATGTATCAGAAAGCTGACCAGGGTCAAAATCCAACCCTGAGTCAGCAACCTCAGAATCAGTGCCTAAGCAGTGATCTACAGCAAAGAAGGGGTTAATAACTCTTAGAAGAGCCTTTGTAGTACTGTAATAAATTACAGTACAAAAAAATTAACCCCTAAAAAATGCACAAATAGCAAAAATAAATGCGCTGATGTGCAAGATCACTGCTTACGCAAGATCAATGGCAGGGAAGGGGTTAAACACAGGGAATTTTAAAAAAAATGTTTCTTTTTCTGCCCATATTATAGGGGTGAATTATTCACACTGTTTGGGTCTCCTCTGTTTTCTAGATGACCTTTCTATGGCCATACTGCACGAGGAGATTCACTCTCTCCCTTTCAGGGCCGTCTTTAACGCGGGGCAAACGGGGCAGCTGCCCTGGGCCCAGTTACTCCTGGGGGGCCCCAAGGCAGCTGTCCCGTGGGCCCCCAGCCCCAGCTTGCTGCGTTCATAGCGCATTGCGCTTGTGAACGCTTTTTTCCGGCAAGCCGCATCCGATGGATGCGACGACCGAAAAAAAAAATAAAAATAAACTGACGCCGGATGTGACATCGCGTCACATCCGGTGACTGTTTCCCTCTTCCGTGCAAGAGGGAAGGCTGCACGGAGGAGACATCTGGCGGGGGACACGGAGCAGTGAAGTGTAAGTACTTGGGATCGGGGGGGGGGGGGGGCGTGGGGGGCTGACTGCCACTATATTCCTGAGCATCTGGCTGGCACAATATTACTGGGCTCTGAGTGGCACTATATTACTGGGCTCTGGCTGGCACAATATTACTGGGCTTTGAGTGGCACTATATTACTGGGCTCTGGCTGGCACAATATTACTGGGCTCTGGCTGGCACAATAATACTGGGCATCTGGCTGGCATAATATTACTGGGCATCTGGCTGGCATAATATTACAGGCATCTGGCTGGCACTATATTACTGGGCTCTGACTGGCATAATATTACAGGCATCTGGCTGGCACTATATTACTGGGCTTTAACTGGCATAATATTACAGGCATCTGGCTGGCACAATATTACTGGGCATCTGGCTGTCACAATATTACTGGGCATCTGGCTGGCACAATATTACAGGTATCTGGCTGGCACTATATTACTGGGCATCTGGCTGGCACAATATTACTGGGCATCTGGCTGGCATAATATTACAGGCATCTGGCTGGCACTATATTACTGGGCTCTGACTGGCATAATATTACAGGCATCTGGCTGGCACTATATTACTGGGCATCTGGCTGGCACAATATTACTGGGCTCTGGCTGGCACAATATTACTGGGCTCTGACTGGCACAATAATACTGGGCTCTGATTGGCACAATAATACTGGGCATCTGGCTGGCATAATATTACAGGCATCTGGCTGGCACTATATTACTGGGCATCTGGCTGGCACAATATTGCAGGCATCTGACTGGCACATTATTACTGGGCTCTGAATGGCACAATATTGCAGGCATCTGACTGGCACAATATTGCAGGCATCTGACTGGCACAATATTACTGGGGTCTGAATTTCACAATATTCCTGGTATCTGACTGGCACAATATTCCTGGGCTCTGACTGGCACAATATTCCTGGGCTCTGACTGGCACAATATTCCTGGTATCTGACTGGCACAATATTCCTGGGCTCTGACTGGCACAATATTCCTGGTATCTGACTGGCACAATATTCCTGGGCTCTGACTGGCACAATATTCCTGGGCTCTGACTGGCACAATATTCCTGGGCTCTGACTGGCACAATATTACTGGGCTCTGAATGGCACAATATTACTGGGCTCTGACTGGCACAATATTACTGGGCTCTGACTGGCACAATAATACTGCGCTCTGAATGGCACAATATTACTGGCATCTGAAAGGCACAATATTACTGGAATCTGAATGGCACAACAATTATGGCATATGTGTGTGTGTGGGGGGGGTAACATTGCGATGGATGGCGGGATTGCATGCAGGGGAGGGGGCAGGGTCCAGGGGGCCCAAGCAAATGCTTGCCCAGGGTCCAATCACTATTAAAGACGGCCCTGCTCCCTTCGTGCATTTTTGGTGGTTCCTTGGGTGACTAGAGAAGCCTGTCGCAGCACACAAACCCCCAGAAATACACAATATACATTGTGCCCCTGAGTGACAGGTGTGCTCCGGACTGGTAGCACACCTGTCACAAGATATGCCCCTGTTGCCCACAGTCAACTGTTTTTAGCATGACTGGATCCCAGAAAACGTGACCTTCATGAAAAAATGTAATGTTCTGGCTTAACTGCCGTAAATGCGCAGAGCTTTGTATTGTGCACAGACAGCATTGTGTTTTAAAGACATGAACTGTATCAACTGCATTGGCTCTCGATCCCCTAGGAAGTGTGCAGATGTTTCCAGAGTAAAGAAATGTGCAGAAATATTCCAGTTGATGCATAAATGTTCTGTGTATAACAAAACTCAGGAAATATCATCCAAATTCTTGACCCAATGGCATCGTACACCAACCCTGCTTCAGAAAATGTTTCCACTATACCCCACAGAGTGCTGGTGATGCAGCGCGTCACTGGGCACAATGCAACACATTTGGTGGGATTGTCATCTTATGAAGCCGTTTTGGACAAGAGTTTATACAATTCTTCAGACCCTGATGGAAAATTCCCCGCCGTTCCAACCTGCACCTATGCTGCTACATCACACTACACTTCCCATTGCACATTACAAAAAATCGTTCACAAGACATTTGCTTAACGAAGCGCTAATTCCAGTACATTGGGGCGAAACTTCCCCTCCTACCATCTGGGAGTGGATCCTGAGGGTGGAAAACACAAGACAGTTGGAATAACTTATCAGAAAGGCAACTGATTGCCAAGACCGATATATTAAAACCTGGTTTTACTGGTTAGAATTGCTTGACAAACCCCAAACACAGACTATCCTTCATGGTACCCCGCCCTGTACTTGTTCCCCTCCCTTTTTGAGACAGTTGAGATGTTACTAGATGTGTTTTTTCTTTTTTGTGGTACTGGGTACCCGTACTCCAGGTGTATGGAGTCGGTATACTTTAGAGGTTCTGTAATTAATATTCTGTATAATTTTATTCATGCGACCCTACCATATGTTTTTTCTATTACTTGACTATTAATGTAATGTGCGTTATTTGAGGCACGAGTCTGCTGCGTCAGATACCTCTCTCCAATGTACCCCCCCATACCCAGATGCTAATATACCTTCACTCCCCTCCCCCCTCCCCACCCCCCCCCCACTTCCCTCCCCCCTTCTTTTTCTGGTTTCTTATATTTGAAAAACATTACAAAATGTATTGATTTGCAAAAAGAAAACAAAAGAAATATACGATTATGCAAGGGTCCCAAGGACAATGGATTCATTGGCCATTCTCATGACACGCAATGGGATGCCTTTTTTAATATTTATACACCAATTTTATTAATATGCACTTATTGCTGCAAATACTTAATGAATTATAGTGGATTTATTCCCTGCTTATTGTATCAGTGTTAAAAAAAATGTTATCACAAAACTTAGATTTAACTACCCTTGGGATGTTGACATCCACCAAGTCCACTTGCTGTGCTGAATAGGGGTAAATGCATTCCAGATGAAAGTTGTCTGGTTTGCCCTATAGCTATTCTCATGTGGATAATTCTTCAGCAGTTGAGAACAGAAGGTGACTATGCTTCTCTGAAAAGGTGAAAGATGATTTGTCTTTTGCAATTCATGGCACATTCCATTTCATTCACTCTTTACTGAATACACATTATTTGTCTTACCTGTTCAGCATTTGGACAGCAATACATGCACCTGACTTCGTCTAGGATAGTTCATTGTAGCTGCTTCACCCTAATACTAACCACCCAAACACTAATAACCCTAATACTAACATGACCCCCAAAACCTAATACTAACACTACCCCCAAACCCTAATACTAACTCCCTGAACCCTAATAATAACACTGACCCACTGAACCTTAATACTAACACTACCGCCGAACCCTAAAACTAATAACTAACCTTCTAACTCTAATACTAATACCTGACCACCCGAACCCTAACACTAATACCTAACCCCTAATAATACTCACCTTGTGCAATCTCGCAATCAACTGTCCTGCGAAGAAAGGTCCAGCAATGACCTCTCGCATGATGAACTGGCCATCTCGGGAGAAGTCACATTTAAGTGGCTGCGTTCAAGCAGCTGCAATGAACCATCCCATCCACCACCTGACTTTGTTTGACTCATTTGGATATTACCATAGAGACTACACTACAGTCTAATATTAATGTCGAACAAAGATCTGTTTATGTGGGTCAACTGAAGTTGCATTGAGACAGACAGAGCATTAGCATCATCGGAGGAGGGCTGGCAACTTTTGGTCTTATGAGCAAAAACAATTTAGTGGCCTATGGTTCCGCATCAGTAGCCAAACTGTTATCACCAGAGATAGACAAAAAGAGACAGACAAGACAGTTGTGCTGACAGACAAGATTATTCTGTAAGTTACAGATATTGATAGATAGACAAGATCATTCATTAGAAAGATAGAAAGTGCTATGAACTAGACATATAGAAGTGAAAAGTGTACAGCTCCAGCCCACTGAGTCAGGTGAGAGAGCAGCCTGGAGGGCAATTGCACCTCTGCCCCCCTTGCCAGCCCTCCCGTAAGCACACTAGAGAAAAGAAGCAAATCTAAATAACATTATATTAGGTTTGATTTGATGAGCAATGAATATAACTAATCACGTGCATCAATCAAAACACCAGGAGTTTAAATGATGAGTAAAGTGTGCAGGTGTTTAATTTTCTATAACAAATTGTCCATAGCGCAGATTATTGCATGTCTTTTCTTTTCCTACTGGTTACTTCCTACTCTTCCCATACTGTTTTCCGGTCAGATGTTTCCGCATCAGTGGACAGGATAAAATTAGCTGCTGATGAGGCTAGCCTAGAGGCATGATCACTAGTGGTGAGTAACCACTGAAGTTAACGTATCAGTTTCTGTTATGGGAATTTTGACCCTTATTCCCTCTAGTCCATCCAGAGCAAAACATAATTTAATTGAAAGCTGGGGGGGGGGGGGGGGGAATTCTGGTGGTTTCTAAAGCCCTAAGCTAATTAGAAACCAACATCAAGTGAATAATTTAAAATGCACTGATTTAATATGATGAGATAAATATTTTCACAACATCACAAACATTGGGCACAAAGTAAATTAGAGGGACTCTTTCATCATTGGGACATTGCAAAATAAACAATCTATCTGTTGTAATATATATAAATATACATATACATAAGTAGTGCAAGAAGTAAAAGAATAGCCATTCATGTATTACGCCCAAATCAGCATCTGAGCAGCCATATTTCCGAGAGGATACATCCAAGGCAGAGTTTGAATGTTGTTTTTCCACTCCTTTGTGCTGGCAAGCAATGCTATAAGGTTGAGGAAACAGTGACTTGCTCAAGTGCACCATGCAGGGACTTCACTGTGGTCCAAGCATCATGTGTTTTGTATGGGGGTGGGCAGGAGCGGACTGACCATTCAGGCCCTTGGACACCGCCTGAGGGGGGCCTGCTGCACCTGGCAGGGATGGCAGTACCGTGGGGAGAATGGGGCAGCCGCCCCTGTCTCACACGGAGTCAGTCACTAGGGCAGCAGTCGGCAGAGGATGCAGATGCGGCTTTCTGGCACTGCCACTGGAAATGAAAGCAAGTCATATAGGAGGCTGTATTTCCTGCCATCTGCATGCAGCATGCAGGGAACACTGCGGAGGAGAAAACCGGGGACAAGCATCAGCCAGTTAAGTACTGGGGAAGGGGGGAATTCTTATTGGACAAAATGGCTATGGGTTATTAACTCCTTAATGCACCTGGACGTTTATATACGTCCTGTAGTAATGTAATAACGCTACATGCAACACCGATTTTCTGCGCTCTAGGCATGCTCCTCCAATACAGCGTGCCCTATGCCCCTAGAGGCAGTCAGCAACATTACAGTGAAAAGGGTTACGATTTTGGTAAGGATTACAATTAGGGTTATGGTTACAGGTGGGTTAGGGTTAGAATTGTAGTTATTACAAGGGTTAGATTAAGGGGTGGGGTTAGATGTACAGTTAGGGTTGCAGTTAGGGTTAGGTTTGGGGGTCAAAAAGTCACTGCAGAAGAAAATGGTTAGGAAACAAAAAATACTACTATTGGTTATTGCCCTTTTACTTGAAAAAACCCCCAGAAACACATGGAAACATTGGCATTTCTAAACTCGGGACAAATATTAGAATCTATATAGATAGAGTACTTTATTTTTTTTTGTAAATCTTTATTTGTAACAAAAACATTTTTTCAAGAACATTCCACTTTTATAAAAAAAAATACAATCTAGGCAGATTTTGTTGCCCTTTTTCCCCCGACATAACATTACATCGTACATGACAAGGGATCTCTGTAAGTAAAGCTCTGTATCAAACATTTATCCAATAAAAAAAACATACCCAATACAAAAATACATATAAACCATTGAGGGGTGCACCACTTCGCAACATCTGACCAAACTCTATCTTAGTTCTACTTCAAACTCCTAGGGTAAAGTTATAGCGTGAGGGATGAGATAGGGATGTTCTCTCGCCTCTTTTTCTCCTTCCTTTAGCTATTTCCCTCCACTCCCACTTCCTATACCCTTCTTCGAGTGGATATTAAGCTATTGTTTCACCACTATCTGCAGGGATTCTTATCCACCTAACAGAAAGCGGGCAAGCCAAGGTGACCATATTTTATTGAACTTCCCAATAGTTCCATCGTTATCTACAATGTTTTGTTCCATTTTATACTGGTATATAATTTGGTTCTTTATCTGTATCCATGATGGTTGTTTATTTTGATTGCAGTTACGAGCGACTCGTCAACTTGGTGGCCATCAGAATATGAATTAGGAGGTATTTTTTTTCAAATATCAATGTCGGGGGAACCATATGAAAGAGAGCAATGTCTTTTGTTTTTTCTAACTTGATTTCTAGGATATTATCCACTATCCCTAATACTTTTTCCCATAGTTTTGTAATCACAGGACACTCCCACCATGTGGCTATGATCCCCTACACTTTGGGAGCATCTCCAACATATAGCCGAGTTGTTATTATTAAATTTATGCATGATTTTAGGGACCCTATATCATATATAGATGATCTTTATTTGAAGTTCAACAATATTTAAGCATTTAATTGACCTCTTAACATCTGTAATAATGGAGTACCAATGTTTCTTCTCGCATAATTTGGGCATTACCTTGCTTTTTGTTTTTGATCGAAGATCCTAGCGATTTCGCTTACGTTTGGGTCTGTGTTTCTAGTGATTATTCAATTTTTTTATGTTTTAATCTTAAATAGGTAATACATACAACCCGATGACATTTATTTTACCTAACCATGAAATTTCATTGAAACGCCAGGTTTTGTTTAATTTGAGTTGTGTATCTTGAAACAACGTTTCAACGTTTTTATCCATCAGGTTCTGAATGCACGTCGAAATGTATATTCGTAGATGTCTAAAACCCTTTTCAGTCTATTTGAATGGATATGTCTTTGTAATTATCTTCCTCACTTCCTTACCTACGTTCAACATAACTGCTCTTGTTTTTGTGAGATTTAGTTTATAATTTGATAGTTTGGATAACTTTCCACTTCTTGCAGAAATGCTTTTATGCAATTAACCCCTTAAGGACAGACCCTTTGAAACATTTTTGTCCTTTCTGGACAATGGCTATTTTAACATTTCTGTGCTGTTTGTGTTTAGCTGTAATTTTCTTCTTTGTCATTTGCTGTACCCACACATATTATATATTGTTTTTATCGGGACAAGAAGGGCTTTCTTTGGATGCCATCTTTTTGATCATATCTTATAATATTATAAAAAAATAAAATAAAATATGGTAATAAAAAAATACACTAATTTCCTGACTTTTATTTGAAACATCTTCTCCTCATCGACAAAAGCGAACGACTTCCTACTCTTCCCATACTGTTTTCCGGTCAGATGTTTCCACATCAGTGGACAGGATAAAATTAGCTGCTGATGAGGCTAGCCTAGAGGCATGATCACTAGTGGTGAGTAACCACTGAAGTTAACGTATCAGTTTCTGTTATGGGAATTTTGACCCTTATTCCCTCTAGTCCATCCAGTGCAAAAAAGAATTTAATTGAAAGCTGGGGGGAAATTCTGGTGAGATTTAGTTTAAAATTTGATAGTTTGAATAACTTTCCACTTCTTGCAGAAACACTTTTATGCAATTAACCACTTAAGGACAGAGCCTTTGAAACATTTTTGTCCTTTCTGGACAATGGCTATTTTAACATTTCTGTGCTGTTTGTGTTTAGCTGTAATTTTCTTCTTTGTCATTTGCTGTACCCACACATATTCTATATTGTTTTTATCGGGACAAGAAGGGCTTTCTTTGGATGCCATCTTTTTGATCATATCTTATAATGTTATAAAAAAAAAAAAAATATGGTAAAAAAAAAAATTAAAATACACTAATTTCCTGACTTTTATTTGAAACATCTTCTCCTCATCGACAAAAGTGAACGAAAAAAAAACTGCTAAATAGATTCTACTATTTCTCCTGAGTACAGGGATACCACCCATGCATAGGTTTGTTGGGGTGTTTGGGGGCTAAAATTCCAAATTTGTGAGGTGCAATTTTTTGTTTTCCAACTTGAAATTTTTACATGCATTTGGGACATATTTGAAGCCAGCTAGTGTATTTTACTCCATCAACCCATAGATTTTTTAAAAGTAGACACCCTAGGCTATCTCAAATGGTGGTAGTTTAACACTTTCCATGCACTAATTCTACCACCAGCCTTTGTCAAAGTTTGTGGTAGTAATTTTTTTGTGTTTTTTTTTCACAAACCTTGTACTTCAGACATGAATTCACAGATTTTGGTATATGTCACTGCCAAATAACACCCCAATAAGTGTTCAGCAACATCTCTTGAGTACAGGGATACCACCCATGCATAGGTTTGTTGGGTTGTTTGGGGGGTAAAAGGCCAAATTTGGGAGGTGCAGTTTTTGGTTTTCCAACTTGAAATTTTGACAATGAAGACAGCCTGCACCCATGTCCCATTTGGGACATATTTGAAACCAGCCAGTATATTTTACCCCATCAACTCATATATTTTTTAAAAGTAGACACCCTAGGCTATCTCAAATGGTGGTATTTTAACACTTTACATGCACTAATTCTACCACCTTTGTTTAAGTTTGTGGTAGTAATTTTTGTGTTTTATTTTCACAAATATTGTATTTCAGACATAAATTCACAGATTTTGGTATGTGTCACTGCCAAACAATAACCCAATATGTGTTCAACAACATCTCCTGAGTACAGGGATACCACCCATGCATAGGTTTGTTGGGTTGTTTGGGGACTAAACGGCCACATTTTGAAGGTGCGCATTTTCAATTTGGAATTTTGACATGTAGAGCAAGGAAGGGGTTAATAGCTATTATAAGAGCCTTTGTAGTACTGTACAAAAAAAATAACCCCTAAAAATGCACAGACAAGAAAAAATGTTCTGCTGTGCAGTGATCAGTGGCAGGGAAGCGGTTAATACACAGGCTACACTATACAAAGTGTATGGCTTTTATAAAAGCCCTTGGGACTCACTATTTTTTAACATTTTATTTAATTTATTACAATTAAACAATTATATTATACAGATCTGTCTCTTTCCCTCACTAAAACTCAAGTGAGGAGAGGGAGGCAGATCCATATGGGTCAGAACAATATTTACCAATATTGATCTATCCAGACAATGGTGATGCTCATCTGAGAAATCACCAAACCACCTTTGCCACTGATCGGCTGTTACTGATAGCTAAACACGCGTTCAGACAGGTTCAAAAGGAATACACGTAATCCCCTAGTGGGTATAATTAACCCCTAGCGAGTGTGACAAAAAAAAATGCTGATAGCAAAAAAAAATCCTTCTGCGACCAGATTGCTCCATATGCGCTGCTTAGGCAGTGACCATATGCACTGCTTAGGCAGTGACCATATGCACTGCTTAGGCAGTGACCATATGCACTGCTTAGGCAGTGACCATATGTGCTGCTTAGGCAGTGATATACGGCAAGGAAGGGGTTAATAGCTCTTAAAAGAGCCTTTTTTATACTGTAATGAATTACAGTAAAAAAATTAACCCCTAAAAAATGCACAGACAGCAAAAAATGTGCTGCTGTGTATGATCACTGCGTACACAGCGATCAATGGCAGGGAAGGGGTTAAATACTGGAAACGGCTTTTATAAAAGCCTTTGGGTCTCAATTTTATTAAATATATTATAATTAAAAACTTACATTATACAGCTCTGTCTGTCTCCCTCACTAAAACTCAAGTGAGAGGGAGGCAGATCTACACGGGTCAGATCAAATATTTACAAATATTGATCTAACCAGGCGAATGGTAATGCTCATCTGAGCAAACGCCAACCCACCTTTGCCACTGATCAGCTGTTACTGATCGCTATACATGCGCTCAGACAGCTAAAAAAATTGTTTTTATGTTAAACGTAATCCCCTAGCGGGTATCATTAACTTGTGACGGGTGTAATAAAAAAGTTTAAAAAAAATGTAAAAATGCTTCTGCAGCAAGATTTCTGCATTTGCATCAGATCGCTGCTTAGGCAGTGATCTACAGCAAGCAAGGGGTTAAAAGAGCCTTTTTTATACTGTAATGAATTACAGTAAAAAAATTAACCCCTAAAAAATGCACAGACAGCAAAAAATGTGCTGCTGTGTATGATCACTGCGTACACAGCGATCAATGGCAGGGAAGGGGTTAAACACTTGAAATGGCTTTTATAAAAGCCCTTGGTTCCTAAAATTTTATTAAATATTTTTAATTTTATTATTTTATTTTATTTTTTATTTTATCTGATCTGTCTCTCTCCCTTACTAAAACTAGTAAGGTGAGGGAGGCAGATCAATACTTGTCAAAGGCAATATTTAGTAATATTGCCTTTGACTGTATGATAAGTGCTCATCAGAGCACTTACCATACATGCCTGCACACAGATCACACAGATCTGTTGTGCAGGCATCGATTGGCTCCCCCTAGAGCATCGGAAAGTGAAATACTTTCACTTCCGATGCTCTTGCCATTAGAAGGGAAGCGCTGCCTGTACAGGCAGCGTTCCCTTCTACTGAGCCGATGGGGTCACTCAGGAGAGTGACCACCATCGGTTCTGGGGAGCCTGAAGGTGCTGCTAAGAGCGAGGCACTTTAGCAACACCGGAGGTGCTTAGGAAACGAATATGTGTGCAGCGGGCGGAGCCATTTTTAAATGGCTGCTACGATCACTCCGGGGAGTGATCATAGCCTGCCCCTGCACTTTTTGGATGTGTTGCACAATGCCTCTACCTAGAGGCATTGTAGCAACACCGATAGAGTAAAGAAAGCGACCGCTGGTCGCTTTCTTTACTCTGTTAAGTGCATGACGTGCCAGGCACGTCACCTGTCGGCAAGTCCTCGATTTGCCGTGACGTGCCTGGCACGTCATCTGTCCTTAAGGGGTTAACTGGCTTGGTCACTGTAACAACTACATCGTCTGCATAAAGGCATAACTTATATTCAGAATTTTCAATCTTTAGCGTTGTGATATTTTCAAGATAGGGTATTTTTTACTGTTTTTAATTGTTTAAAAAAAAATAGAAAAAGTGGGGTTTTTTTTGCATATTTTCATCATATTTTATATATTTGTTAATAGTATATTAATTATATCTTTAACAAGACTACTCAGTAGCAGCTTTTAGCTCTCTGACATCTTAAGGGAGATCCCGCCGCTGCCACCAGTGTAACAAGATGGCTCAGTAGCCAGATGTTAATTCTCATTTTAGGGTTACAATATCTCCTCAGCCCTCAATCTTTCAAAATCGTTTGTCAGCTCCCAGGTCAACACCCTTAGAAATACAAGATTCATTGCAATTCCCAGAAATAAACACAGCTACCAAGAATTTCACAGCAAGATCAGTTTATTAAAGACAAGACAGCCCATTTATACAATAAAACATCTTGATAACAGATTATTAAACAATACAGTCATAACAGGTTTATCTTCAATACAATGGCTAATACAATCAAATCTGGCACCAAGGATGGTGGGAACCAATGAGAACATGCTGAGAAAAGTTGCAACCAATCAGGCGAGTGGGGTGGAGCCATGTCCCTTTATTCCTTTTAACTTTAGGGACCTTTAAACTCCTGGCCAATGAAATGGGCGCCTACCATGTCCCCTTTGACACATTATCAATGGCATATTAATGGACAAATTATCAATGGCATTTTAATGGGCAAATGAATAGTGGCATATTAATGGAGAAATTATCAGTGGCATATTAATGGGCAATTATCAGTGGCATATTATTTGACAAATTATCATTGGCATTTAAATTGACAAACTAAAAGTGACATTTTTATGGAACAATTATCAGTGACATATTAATGGGCAAAATAACAATGGCATATTAATGGACAAATTATCAGTGGCATATTGATGGACACATTATTAATGGGTAAATTAACAGTGACATATTAATGGACAAACTAGCAGTGGTCTTTTTTTCCGCAGAAGACACCACAGACACATTTAAAACAAATATTTCTCGTTTTATTAATTTGTTTGCGATTTTGCTAACCCAATATATAGATAATGTTGCATTATCTTCTTTTACAGCATAAGCAATGTTTAATTTGACAGAATACCTTTAAGGAGGACTGAAGGGAAGAGATGGGTCTTGAATTCAATGAGGGAATTATACCTCATATATTTCCAGAGTTAATTGAAGACCAAGGGGACCAAATCTCCAGGTACCTATGGTAGATGTCCTTCTCGTGAATAAACACTGCTTACATAAAATGCTGGTGCTCAATTTGTTGCAGAATTCTGCCCATGGTAATTGGCCTTTTACTTTCCAGTTTCTTGCTAGACATAATTTGGATGCCATTAGGATATGAATTATTAAACTTTTTTGACTGTTGTTGCCCCAGATGTTCATATGGAATAAAAAATGTTTGTGGGGGTATCTGTATTTCTGTCGACAATAATCTATATAAAAGATGAGACAGGTTATTTACCATAGGTATCAATTCACTGCATTCCCACCAGATGTGGAACACAGTGCCTGTTGGTGCCCCACAACGCCAACATTCTGGGGGGGATACTGGGAATAACCCGTGTAATTTAATAGGAACTAAGTACCATCTGTAGATGATTTTATAATGTGTTTCAATTAGAGTTATGCAGTGTATATTTTTCTTTACTAATTTGATAACGTGAATCTAATTTTCCCATGTGAAAGATAAATTTAACTTCCCACTTTAACCATGATTTTTCCTTGACCTCTATAGATAATTGTTGCAGAAATTTAGATATCTTCGAAGCAAGTTTTTTTATTATGTGTTTACATAAGAAGTCATCTAATATGTTATTTTTTCTTAATTGTTTTGCAGATATCCCTAATTATTGGATTTTATTGGGGGATCTTCGCCAGTGTGTCTAGGTTGCACCATATTAAAAAAAAGGGTGTATCTGTATCTCCGAGTTCTCCATATCCAACCAGATAGGTCTGGAACCAAAAGAGTCATCGCAACACATAACATGAAAAATCATGCTAACTGAATGTGTAGAAAAGACATTTGGGAAGGATATCCCACCATGGCCAGGGCTCTTTTGGAGACTGTTCAGAGCAATTCTCTATTTCCTTCTTTGCCAAATATATTCTGAAACTACTTTTTGAAATGCCACCAGTAATCTGGTGTCAATTCTCAATGGCATATTTCTTAATAAGTAGCTTAGTTTCGAGATAATATAGGAGTTTATTCCTTAAACTCTTCCTACGCCGGATATTTCGAGTCCTTTCCATTTGTTCAGCGATTCAATGTCTCCTCAGCCCAAGTCAGCTTCCTCACCATCCCCCTGGTCGTAAATCAAAATATAGCAATCCCCAGAAGTAGATACGGCTACCAAAGTTGTCATAAGCAAGTGTAACCCCTCTGGGATTACAATCATTTCTGCTGTGTCACTGACTAGCCTGCAGTTTTGTGTGGTGCCCAGCAGATGGCGATCTTGAGAGAGCAAGACTAAAAACAAAGACCCTGACTCCATTTTAAGAAATAAGTTAGTTCAGAGCTGGAGAGAGAAGGAGAAAGACACTGTCAAGCAGTTGTTGGGATCTAGGAACTGAGGCCTGACTGATCTAATGCCCAGAAGGATTACAGCAACATCCTGGAGGGATATTCCTGCATGTGGAAGTCAGCAGTCATGCATACAGAGCTGTGTGTGGCAAAGCCTGCTGTCACAGTGAGGAGATAGCAGGTGAAGGGATGTGATTGCAGCCTGTGGTGCAGTGGTAAGCTGAAACCCTCTCCCCCTGTCTCACTCAGGGCACCAAGCTGAATCCCTCTCCCCCTGTCTCACACAGGGCACCAAGCTGAAACCCTCTCCCACTGTCTCACACAGGGCACCAAGCTGAATCCCTCTCCCCTGTCTCACACAGGGCACAAAGCTGAAACCCTCTCCCCCTGTCTCACACAGGGCACCAAGCTGAAACCCTCTCCCCCTGTATCACACAGGGCACCAAGCTGAAACCCTCTCCCCCTGTATCACACAGGGCACCTTGAAAGTCAGCACACAGCTAAAAGTCCTTGATCTTCCATTTTTCATGCCTGTTTCATTTTAACTTCAGCCATATTGTGGATTACAATATTTATGGGCCCCAACTATGTGCACCAACTAACGGTACCAGACTGCTTGTGGGGTTGGCTGCAGTATTTATTGCGGGTTGCTTTAAATGGGTAATTGCTCTTCTGAATATTTTACTGTGTTATGTTTATTTCTCTGTTATTTATTTGCATAGTGCTTTTACTGTGCAATACAAAGTTATATTTAAGTTAGTTCTGTGTCAGTTGTATTTCTTATGTAGATATGTTCCCAGTGGGACCCCCCATCCATACCCTGGATGCCCCACTGGGTGGAGGCACTGCCGCCGTCATGTACCCCAACTCCCAGGTAGCGGAGACTCAGGATCGCTCTGCAGAGCGCAAAAAGGTAACTGGGGAAAAGGACCACAGGGGTATAGGTGGACCTGCGCAAAACCCCGTTACAGATGGAGGCACTGCTGAGATGAACTGGGGTACAACAAGTGAGGATATGCTAATTCCCCGTCCCAATCCTCTGTTTGCAACAGTATGGGCCCAGCAACAGAAAATACCTTTACATCATGCTGTGATGATATGCCAAGTACCTCCCTGTACTGAGATGAAACATGTCACTAAGTGTTTAGAGCTCATACTGGGAATAGAGATGGTGACCATCAGAGATATCCTGCAGGATTCAGACGGTCAAACTTACATGTTAGCCTATTCCCATGTAGATTTGAGAGGCCATGGAAGGCCTAAAGTACTATACCTTCTTGGAGCAGAACCTGAAGGGTGCCCCTTAGTGTATGCTCTCCCTGACATGGAGGAAGTGGTTACACCGCAACAACCCTCCAGATTAGGTCTAAAATATTCTGTTGCTTCAAATTATTCTCAGTTTCTGACCCCTGTGCCAGAGAAATCCACCAGGAGATTGCCAGATACACCCTCAGAGACTGGGGCTATCCCCAAACGAATTGTCCACTCATCCAGAGAGCAAGGGACAACTACCCTGAAGACCTTGAACCCTGTATTGTTCTCGTCTCCAACATCACCCATGCCAGGCAGCCACACTACATCAGAGGGTAGTAACATAACCGATATACTGCAAAGACTCTCAGAGGCCATAGTGACGGCCACACACACACACAGCTACCGTAAGCTGAAAGTGTTTTCTGGGAACCAGCCTGTTCCTGCGGGAGAGGAAACTTTTGAGGCCTGGAAGGATAATGCCCTACAATTGTTGGAGGAATGGTCCTGTACGGACACTATAAAGAAACAACGACTAGTGGAGAGTCTTCGTTTCCCTGCTACGGACATGATAAGGCTGTTCAAGGGGGTGAATGGACAAGCCACCGCACAGGATTACCTGCAGGTTTTGCAGGATGCTTATGGAAAATCAGAAGACACAGATGATCTATTAGTCAAATTCCTAGCCACCAAGCAGAAGGAAAATGAGAAAGCTTCTGACTATATCAATCGATTACAATTGTCACTAGGTAAATTGTTTCATAAAGGAGCAGTTACCACATCTGAATTGGATGCTCGACTATCTAAGCAAATTCAGAGGGGAGGCCTTAGCAATGACCCAGTCATGATCGTATTAAGAGTTAAGTTGGATGATCAAGTCTTGTCCTATTCCACACTGATCAACAAAGCAAAAAGGCTGGAGGATCAAATGTGCCCACCTCCTTCACACAAAGTAATGGAGAAAGAGGATATGGAATTCGCAGCCCTTAAAAAGAAGGTAGCTGAATTGGAGTTAGTGTACAAACCATCATTGAGAAGGACAGGATCTTCTCCTACCAGAAGGGAACATCGTCGGGAGACTCCAGGAAGAGTGTTCCATGAGGAATCAACCCCCCGAGGAAATTGCTTTAAGTGTGGAAAATTAGGACATTTCAAGAGGGAGTGCCCCACCAACTCCTCAGACATAGATGTGGAAGTGCTAGCTATTGAGCTGGAAGAGATCCGCGTTATCAGTTCCCCCAAGAAAAGGAAGAAAAGACACATGCGCAGTTTTTCTGTGGAGGCCAAGATCGGGCCTAAATCCTTGATACACTTGAAAGTGGATGGAATTGATGCTACAGCCTTGTTAGATACCGGCTCCCAGGTCACCATTATCTATAGAGACTTCTATGACCGTCACTTAAAACATATACCTCTGGAGCCTGCAGGAGATTTCCAATTATGGGGAGTGGGATCTCAGGCCCAGCCTGTGGATGGATGCATAAGAGTGACAATGACCATTCCCCAGTTAAATACAGGAATGATCTGCCCTATGGAATTGGAAGCTCTCATATGCCCAGTGGCTAAAAAAGTATGCGCCCCGATAATCTTGGGTACCAATGCAAGAATGGTGCAGGACATATTCAGAGCCTACCTTACAGAAGTGGGGGATGTTTCTCTAGCTCGACTGATGGAGGTCAGTCCCACTCTAGGGAAAGTGTGCCATCGAATAGCCCTAGAAACTAAACCAGGGTCATGCCACTACTCAGGCATTGAGTCTGTATTTGTGAAGCCTGGTGAAACCAAGACACTACGAGCCATAGCTTCAATGCATAATGAAATATCGGGAGGAAACAGACAATACCTTGTTGAGTCCTTGCCTGAAGAGGATGAAAATAAGGGGTGGACCCTCATACCTGAGGTGAAAGACTGGCGGAACCACCGGTGTGAAAGTTTTCCTGTAATGATACAGAATCTAACACCCACGCATGTCAGAATCGATCGTCACCAGAAGATTGGTGTGATTCACTTGTTAGACCAAGTTTTTTCCGTCATGTCTGTGAAGGCAGAACAAGTGGATGATGATGAAGCACTTGGAGTGTTTGACTTGGAAGATTCTCCTCTACCACAAAAGTGGAAAGATAGCCTCCGATCCAAATTAACTATTCGAGAGAAAGTCTTCTCCAGAAAAGAAATGGATGTGGGATGTGCAAAGAGTGCCACCCATGCTATAAGGCTTTCTGACTCTGCTCCTTTCAGAGAAAGATCAAGGAGGATACCCCCACGAGACGTGGAAGATGTCCGGGATATACTCCAACAGATGGAGAAGGCTGGCATTATTACAGAGTCCCGAAGCGCCTATGCCTCGCCCATAGTAGTGGTAAGGAAAAAGAATGGTACCGTCCGGCTATGCATAGATTACCGCACTCTGAACAAGAGGACTGTGCCAGATCAATACACGCTGCCACGAATAGAAGATCTACTAAATGCCCTCTCTGGAAGCCAGTGGTTTAGCGTCCTTGATCTGAGGTCTGGGTATTATCAGGTACCCATGAAGAAAGAGGACCAGGAAAAGACAGCCTTCATCTGTCCCTTGGGATTCTACCAATTTACTAGGATGCCCCAAGGGGTCACAGGAGCTCCTGCAACCTTTCAAAGACTGATGGACAAGACTGTGGGGGATATGAATCCCAAAGAGTGCCTGGTGTACCTAGATGACCTCATAGTGTTTGGGAGGACACCAGAAGAACATGAACAGCGACTGCTGAAGGTATTGGATCGACTCCAAGCAGAGGGGCTGAAACTTTCAATAGATAAATGTCGGTTTGCCCGGAACTCTGTCACATATGTAGGGCACATTGTATCCGCAGAAGGAATAGCCACTGACCCGGCCAAGATTGAATCGGTGTTAAACTGGCCTAGACCGAATAACATCCATGAGTTGCGGTCATTCCTTGGATTTTGTGGTTACTACCGAAGGTTTGTGAAAGACTACTTGAAGATTGCTCGAGAGCTACATGATCTGTTAAAAACTACCCCAGACGTGGAGGGTACCAAGGTGCCACGTCCTAAAGATTTCTTTGCAGAGAAATGGACTCCAGGATGTGAAGAAGCCTTCTTAACCTTGAAGAGAAGACTCACAGAAGCTCCTGTATTGGCATATGCCGACCCTGAAAAGCCACATGTTCTGCATGTTGATGCCAGTATGGAAGGCCTCGGGGGCGTACTTCATCAAAGCTACCCAGAGGGGTTAAGACCAGTGGCCTACATAAGCAGAAGTCTAACTGGTGCAGAGAAAAATTATCCAGTTCACAAACTAGAATTTCTGGCACTTAAGTGGGCCATTGTGGACAAATTACATGACTATTTATATGGAGCAACTTTCGAAGTAAGGACGGATAACAATCCACTTACTTATATCCAGACCACAGCTAAGCTGGATGCCACCGGACATAGGTGGCTGGCTGCATTGTCAAGCTACAGTTTCAGCCTGAAATACAAGCCAGGTCCTAAGAATGTCAGTGCAGATGCCCTGTCCCGCAGACCTGGACTCCCTCCCCACCAAGAAGATGAGGATTGGGAAGAAATCCCTGGACCTGGGGTGGGGGCCCTTTGTCAAACATATGTAGTGGCACAGAAGCAAGATGAATTCTCTGACCTTAGAGGAATAGATTCCATCAGTCATTCCCCAGAAGCGGTTCCAGAGATATTCTGTGCTCCGGTTATGCTCCAACAGTGGTCCAGCATAACCACTGAAGACAAAAAGAAAGCCCAATCACAAGACTGGTATATAGGGACAGTCCTCAAGGCAATGAGAGCTAAGAACCCCAAATTGCTGGCTTCTCTCCCCATCGGTCAGAGAGACTTGTACCGGCGAGAGTGGAGTAAGTTACATCTGGAGGATGGGATCTTGCATAGAATTATAGAATACCACGACCACCCTGATCGAAAACAGCTGGTACTACCATATAGATATCGGGGGATGGTCATGAGGGCTCTCCATGATCAACATGGGCATCTTGGGGTTGACAAGACCTATGGTCTACTACAAGATCGTTTCTATTGGCCTCGCATGAGGGAGCACGTTGAGCAATATGTGAAGACCTGCAGGAGGTGTATTCAGAGGAAGACCCTGCCTGTGAGAGCTGCCCCCATGGGCCACCTGAGAAGTACAGGACCCCTGGATCTTGTGTGCATGGACTATCTATCTATTGAGAATGATACCGCAGGGATCGGGAATGTTCTGGTCGTAACGGACCATTTTACCAGATATGCTCAGGCCTTTCCCACTAAAGACCAGAAGGCTGTGACTGTAGCCAAGGTTCTCTGGCAGAAGTATTTCGTACATTATGGTCTACCCAATCGAATACATTCTGACCAAGGAAGAGACTTTGAGAGCAAGTTGATCAAAGAGCTCCTGGATGTGTTGCAAGTTCATAAGTCCAGAACAACACCCTATCACCCAGAGGGTGATGCACAACCTGAACGTTTCAACAGGACTCTCCTAGACATGCTTGGAACTCTGAAACACACAGAGAAGCGGTCCTGGAGCAAGCACGTGGAAGCCATGGTCCATGCATACAACTGTACAAGGCATGAGTCTACAGGATTTTCACCCTACTTCCTAATGTTCGGGAGGGAAGCCCGATTACCGATTGATGTCAGGCTGGGAGTTTCCCCGGACGGGACAAATTCAGACTCCCACTTCCAGTATGTGAGGACGCTCAAACAAAACCTTCACAGGGCCTATGAGCTGGCCACTCAAGCTACTGCCAAATTGGAGGAACGAAATAAAAGAAGATATGATACCAAGGTGAAGTACCGTGAAATCAAAGCTGGAGATAGGGTTCTTCTCAGGAATCTGGGGGTACCTGGAAAACACAAACTGGCCGACAGATGGAAGGATACCCTATTTGAAGTTGTGTCTAAGCTGAAGGGGCTACCAGTCTACAACATCAAAGGGCCAGAAGGCCGGATAAAAGCTTGGCATCGGAACCATCTCCTGCCAGTAGCTTATACCGATGATGAAGAAGGAAGTAATGAGGAATTGGAGAGAAGCATAACAGAGAGTCCTGAAGGTGGGACAGAAGAGACCACAAGAGCTCTTAATGCAGATGATCAGTGGTGGTCCTCTCCTGATGAGGAAGCACAGCAATTGCCTCCTTCTACCCCTGTGGTTCCTCATAGTGTTAGAACCCCTCCTGTGTCTCACAGTTCTCCAAATCTGAATCCAGAAAGCCCGTGCTTTGTGCCTGGGACCACCTTTAGAGACTCTAGTTCTATGGGAGAACCAGGGCCTCAAGCTCCTGGTGACCTCCCCAACTACAGGGCAGGAGCCGAAGCTTCCCGGGCACGGCCAGAAGATCCCCTTCCTCAGCGAGAACTGAGACACAGCACCAGGGTACGTCAACCACCTAGATCTTTGGTTTATGATAATATGGGAGATCCCAGTTACGCTCCCTTGACACAGGCAGCATCTAAAATGACCATCTTCCTACATGCATTAGCTGAAGTAGTAGATGCTAATCATTCTCTGTGTTAGCGCAGTTGGTTAGCTAGAATGTTATTGTATTAGCAAGAACTGTTATTTTAGGATATTATATATGTTTTATGTTATTCTATTTTTGATGGCCTCCTGACCAGGACTTGCCAGTGGAAGGCAAGTAATTTTCAAGAGGGAGCATGTAACCCCTCTGGGATTACAATCATTTCTGCTGTGTCACTGACTAGCCTGCAGTTTTGTGTGGTGCCCAGCAGATGGCGATCTTGAGAGAGCAAGACTAAAAACAAAGACCCTGACTCCATTTTAAGAAATAAGTTAGTTCAGAGCTGGAGAGAGAAG
The DNA here is from genome assembly GCA_036172795.1 of Pelodytes ibericus. Classification (NCBI taxonomy): domain Eukaryota; kingdom Metazoa; phylum Chordata; class Amphibia; order Anura; family Pelodytidae; genus Pelodytes; species Pelodytes ibericus. Next base: position 46,950,642 of record CM069866.1, on the reverse strand, counting down.
GAGAAAGACACTGTCAAGCAGTTGTTGGGATCTAGGAACTGAGGCCTGACTGATCTAATGCCCAGAAGGATTACAGCAGCATCCTGGAGGGATATTCCTGCATGTGGAAGTCAGCAGTCATGCATACAGAGCTGTGTGTGGCAAAGCCTGCTGTCACAGTGAGGAGATAGCAGGTGAAGGGATGTGATTGCAGCCTGTGGTGCAGTGGTAAGCTGAAACCCTCTCCCCCTGTCTCACTCAGGGCACCAAGCTGAATCCCTCTCCCCCTGTCTCACACAGGGCACCAAGCTGAAACCCTCTCCCACTGTCTCACACAGGGCACCAAGCTGAATCCCTCTCCCCCTGTCTCACACAGGGCACAAAGCTGAAACCCTCTCCCCCTGTCTCACACAGGGCACCAAGCTGAAACCCTCTCCCCCTGTATCACACAGGGCACCAAGCTGAAACCCTCTCCCCCTGTATCACACAGGGCACCTTGAAAGTCAGCACACAGCTAAAAGTCCTTGATCTTCCATTTTTCATGCCTGTTTCATTTTAACTTCAGCCATATTGTGGATTACAGTATTTATGGGCCCCAACTATGTGCACCAACTAACGGTACCAGACTGCTTGTGGGGTTGGCTGCAGTATTTATTGCGGGTTGCTTTAAATGGGTAATTGCTCTTCTGAATATTTTACTGTGTTATGTTTATTTCTCTGTTATTTATTTTCATAGTGCTTTTACTGTGCAATACAAAGTTATATTTAAATTAGTTCTGTGTCAGTTGTATTTCTTATGTAGATATGTTCCCAGTGGGACCCCCCATCCATACCCTGGATGCCCCACTGGGTGGAGGCACTGCCGCCGTCATGTACCCCAACTCCCAGGTAGCGGAGACTCAGGATCGCTCTGCAGAGCGCAAAAAGGTAACTGGGGAAAAGGACCACAGGGGTATAGGTGGACCTGCGCAAAACCCCGTTACACAAGAACAGTTTATTATAGATAGGACAACACATTTATACAGTAAAACATCTTGATAACATGGAAGATTGAAAAATACACTTAAAAGGATTAACTTTTACACAATAGATAATACAATTGAACCTGGCACCAGTCTGGGACCAATCTGAACACTGCCGACGGTCTGGAGCAACCAATTAACAGAGCCCCACATGAGCTGATGGCGAGCTAAAGTCTCAGGCAACTGGGATTAATCTTTATTGTGTCTGGCAGCACGATAGGATGCTTCGCCGCCTTTGATCCATACCTGTCCTGAAAGGGGCTAACTCACTGGTTGCAATTCTGTTTCACCTCACCTTTGGGATACCTTTTTGTTCCCTATTTCGGATCTTGAGACCAATGGGAATGAGATCTACTCATCCCTTTAACTCATTCACGTTAGATCCCCATTTGAGTGACAGGTTGCGGGAGTTTTAAACCAATGGGTGGCTGAGCGACGGTCTACATAGCCTCTATGTCTGGTCTGCAGGGATCCTGGCCGCTACTGGGTCTTGGGGGTCTGGCAGCAGGGGGGTGGGGGAAACACAAGTGATCTGCCCCTTTGGGGAGGTATTAAAACCGGGTCAACATGGGGACACACAAGCATATATTCAAAGTTTAACACACCTTTCCCAGCTGGCTTCCAGAGTCACCGTGTTTCATGACAAATAACATTGGGAAAGCTTCTCTTTTAGCGTAGCAGGTTCCTTAAAGAAAAAAGAGGTGTCTTTATATTTGACCACTAAGGATGTTGGAAATGACCACTTGTATCTAATCTCGTGTTGCTTAAGGACTTGGGTGAGTTCAGGATATGTTCATTCTTGCTTGTCGTGTCATCCAATAAACCCGAACGTACTGACTGTGTGATCGCCTGGTAAACCAAGATAAGAGAAGGCAAGTCCTCATCTGATAGCGTAAAAAGATTATAACATAGCCTGTGGGCCTTGTCCCTTTGTTTCAACTGATAATGATCTCCTTTGTTTTTCTTACAGACTATCCACAGACTTAGGGGAATAGTAAACACTGAGTGGTTTGTTTTTTTCCGTGAGCACAGATTTTTCTCTGTCCTTATCTTTCTTTGGACCCATGTTAATAGATCGTTGTGAGGGATTTATTTATTTGGTGTTGGCAAATAATCTTTTTCCTTTTGAGCTTCAAATATTAGGATATGTATTAGGCCGGTTTTAAGAGTTACACATATAAAGGAGATCAGTTTTGAAATTAAAACCCAGGTGTGGCAGATCTAAGAAATCCCTAGGTGACCCAGTGGGAAGGGCCGGGGTCCTGTCCACTGACCTGAGCCAAACCCCTACCCTCCAGTCTAACTTTCTTGTTGGAGAAAAGAGAAGAGAGATGTTTCCCCCGGGCCGGGAAAAAACGAAAGCCGGCTCCACCTTAGAGATAAATCATACCTTTTGTAACAGTAATCGGTGATGAGGTGCTGCGTCTGTGCAGATAGCCAAATGTACAAACCAGAAACAAATAAAAATAGGATGTTGGCACTCTCCAATCCGAGTATAAACAAAGTATTTGTAGGAGGAGGAGGAGGAAGACGAAGAGGTAGAACGGCACTACAATCTCAGGAGAGGCTCGCGGAGCATAAGATACTGAGTCCCACAAACGTTGTAAATCTGTCCAGCTATATACTTTCAACTTCTGAAGAACAGGTCTTAAGTCTGGGACTTTCATTTTCACCGGACTGTCATTTTGACCTGTCCAAAACTTTGCTGGACGTAAATCGCTTTATACGCAACATCACTCTAAAAAAACATCTCTTTACTGATGACAACATAAGGCAAACCCAGAAGACTCTGAAAATCAGTCCCTTTTAGTACATTTTATGAAAATCAGTCTTTTTCATTCAATTTTATATATTTTTTGCTATATTTTTTTTTACAGGGATTGGATTGTTCTTTAATAGAGAGTTTTGGAACTTGATATGTTTGTCATTCTTATGTCTATTAAAAAAAATTTTTCTTTCACCCTTTGTATGCCAAGTTCCTTTCAAAGTTTTTTTTATTCCTTTATTTCACCCTTTGTATGCCAAGTTCCTTTTCTATTTTTGGCTACTTATTTTTATACATTGCCAGAAGATTTTGTATGTTTAAGCAACATTTGTTTAATATTTTTATGCATTTCCTGAAGATTTCGCATGTTTAAGTAATATTTGTTTACTATGTTCATCTATTGTATAATCAAAGCATGATTTTTCAGAGCGTTCGCTACATCCCTGGCATCCCTGCGGACAGATAGGGTAGATAGGGTAATCTGTTGCCAGGAACCCGAACTGTATGTTGTCTCCAAGGTGCTCAGGTTTGGCATGTTGCAGACCGGGTAGACAGATTGTTGGGAGGGGCTGGGGATGATCCATTGGTCTTAGTACACATTCGTACTACTGACAAAGTTAATGGTAGGTTGGGGTGGTAGGTGGCGAGTCCTTAAAAATGATTTTAGGGAACTAGGAAATAAGCTGAAGGAAAGGACCTCCAAGGTAATATTCTCTGAAATATTACCAGTACCACGCACTACATCAGGGAGACAGCGGGAGCTTAGGGAGATTAATGCATGGCTGCGAAGGTGGCGTAAGCAAGAGGGATTTGGGGTCTTGGAGCACTGGGCAGACTTTGCAGTTGGCTACAGACCCTATGGACGGGATTTACTGCACTTCAATGATGAGGGGGCTGCAGTATTAGGGGAGAGGATGGCTAGAGGGTTAGATGAGCTTTTAAACTAAGCTCTGGGGGAGGGTCAAGATCAAAATGGAGCAATGATAGCTAGAACTATGGGAAAGGATGAGGAAAGCAATGGTGGGGTTAACATAGAGTATAGCGGGGTACATACAATTAAACCTGCGGGCATTAAGTGTTTGTCAACTAAACAGAAAGTGGGTAGTAATCTAAAATGTCTTTTAGCAAATGCAAGAAGCTTGGCAAACAAAACGGGTGAGCTGGAGATACTGGTAAGTGCTGAACAGTATGATTTAATCGGAATCACAGAAATGCGAGATGAGACCCATGACCCATGTTAATTTACAAGGCTACTCACTTTTTAGAAAAGACAATGTAAATAGAAAAGGAGGAGGGATTTTTCTATATGTAAATCCTAAATTAAAGCCCAGAATTAAAGAAGGCGTGCATGATAAAACTGGAACTGATGTGGAGACACTCTGGGCGGAGATTAGCATAGACACTAAAAAGAGTCGCACATTACTTGTAGGTGTATGCTACAAGCCACCAAATATTAGCATTGTTGGAGAAGAGCAGCTTTTATAACAAATTGAAAAGGCTGCAAATCTGAATGAAGTTTTAATCATGGGAGATTTTTATTACCGAGACATAGATTGGAATTGAAGCACAACTTGTTCAGCTAAAGGCAGCATGTTTTTGAACCTGCTTAATAACAAATTTATGGCACAATTAGTAGAAACACTAACTAGAATGTATGCATGTCTGGATTTGGTAATAACAAACAATGAGGTGCTTATCTCAAACACCCAAGTAAGAGCACACTTAGGAAATAGTGATCATAACATGGTTTTATTTGAGATTAATTCAAAAAAGCAAATTGGTAACTACGCCACCAAAACACTTAATTTTAGAAGGGGAAACTTTGATGGACTAAGGGCATTGATTGAACATGTACACTGGAAAGGATGATTGTTTTCTGGACTAAACACAGAAGGCAAGTAAAATTTCTTTAAGCACATATTACAAAAGAACACAATCCAATATATTCCTTTGGGAAACAAATACAAAAGACACAAATCAAAACCATGTGACTTAACGGTAACGTGAAACAGGAAATTCAAAAATTATAAAAGCAAGAGATCAGCATTATCATTTATAGAGTACAAAGATGCCAACAAAGCCTGCAAAAAGACAATTAAAATAGCTAAATTGGAAAATTAGAAAATTATTAATAATAAGAATAAATCTAACCCCAACATGTTTTATAAGTATATAAATGGAAACAAGCTAAAGGCAGAATTGTTATCCCAAATTGGAAATTTGGTTAGTGAGGACAGAGAGAAAGCAGACATGTTAACTTTTTTTCTTCTGTTTATACTAAGGTAGAACTGATGGATGAGCTCCTGCTACTCAGTGTTTTCTGATGACACTAAATTAGGTAAGGTAATAAAGACTTTTCTTGATGTTTGTTCTTTACAGGAATATTTGGACAGAGTGGGGAACTGGGCAATTACATGCAAAATGAGGTTCAATATAGACAGATGTAAAGTTATGCATTATGGGAAAAATTACTATTGAAAAGGATTTAGGAATAATTGTAGATATCAGACTTAGCAAAAGTGCTCAATGGAAGTCAGCAGCTCCAAGGGCCAATAATCTATTGACATGTATAAAATTAGGTATAGATTCATGGGAGGAGGATATCAACTTGCCTCTTTACAAGTCAATGGTAAGACCTCACCTTGAATATGCAGAACAATTCTGGGCACCAGTCCTTAAAAAGGATATTATGAAAAGGAGGGCTACAAAATTAATAAGGGGATTGGAGTATCTTAGTTAGGAAGAGAGACTAAAAAAATGTACTTACAGTATCTCACAAAATTGAGTACACCCCTAAGTGGAAATTAAGCCCAACGTGTCATTATTTTCTGTGGCCACCGTTATTTTCCATTACACAGCATGGGCATGGAGTTCACCAAAGCTGGCAGTACTCACATGTCTATTTCCCAAAGACAACCTGTGGATATGATGCTGATCACGTGCACTAAACTTCTTTGGTCGACCATGGCGAGGCCTGTTCTGTTCTGAGTGAAACTGCTATAAGGTCGTGCTGCAGCTCAGTTTCAGGGTCTTGGCAATCTTTTTATAGCCTAGGCCATCTTTATGTAGAGCAACAATTATTTTTTTCAGATCCTCAGAGAGTTCTTTGCCATGAGGAGCCATGTTGAACTTCCAGTGACCAGTATGACAGAGTATGAGAACCATAACAACAGATTTAACACACCTGCTCCCCATTCACACCTGAGACCTTGTAACACATATCTATAAACACAGACATCTCTCTATAACTAGTTGCATTTATACTTTTTTGAATTATTTAATATTATATTTAATAAAAATGTTATTGAAAAATTGCATTCCTTGTTTTTATTCCCTTACTATGCACCCAGATTGCACCTAAAGGACTTAACACAGCACCATACAATACCCGCAGAGCTTTCCATGTACCTATATTGCACCCACAGCACTTGGCTTGCATTCATATTGCACCTAAATGATTTGGCATGCCACAGTGTCAATACCCCACAGAACATACCAGTGTCACTTTGCCCTACAGAACTAGCCAGTGTCACTTTCCTCATAGTACATGTTCTTTTGCCCCACAAAAAAAATACACAGCATCACTTTGCCAATTAAAATAAACCAGTTTCCCCATTAATATGCCATTGTTTGCCCATAAATATGGCACAGCCAATTTGGCCAATAATATGCCAGCATTATTTTGTAATTCATAAACCACAATTTGCCAGTAATATGCCAGTATTATTTTGCCGTTAATAAGCCAGACAATTTGCCTAATAATATGCCAGTATTATTTTGCAATTTAATATGCCACAATAATTTGCCCATTTATATGCCAGTACTATTTTGCCATTTAATATGCCACAGCCAATTTGCCCAATAATATTGCAGTATTTTTTTGCCATTAATATGCCACAGCCAATTTGCCCAATAATATTCCAGTATTATTCTGCCATTTAATATTTGCCAATATTTTGCCATTTAATATATGCCGGTATTTTGCCATTTAATATATTCAAGTATTATTTTTCCACTCAATATGCCAGTATTTTTCCATTTAATATGCCAGTATTATTTTGCCATTCAATATGCCAGTATTATTTAATATGCCACAGCCAATTTGCCCAATAATATTGCAGTATTATTTTGTCATTAATATGTCACAGCCAATTTGCCCAATAATATGCCAGTATTATTCTGCCATTTAATCTATGCCAGTATTTTGCCATTCAATATGCCAGTATTTTGCCATTTAATATATTCCAGTATTATTTTTCCACTGAATATGCCAGTATTTTGCCATTTAATATGCCATTATTATTTTTCCATTCAGTATGCCATTCTTTCGCCATTCAATATGCCAGTATTTTGCTATTAAATATGCCAGTATTTAGCCATTCAGTATGATAGTATTTTGCCATTCAGTATGCTAGTATTTTGCCACTCAGTATGCCAGTATTTTGCCATTCAGTATGCCAGTATTTTGCCACTCATTATGCCATTCTTTTGCCATTCAATATGCCAGTATTTTGCCACTCAATATGCCTGTATTTTGCCACTCAAAAGGCCAGTATTTTGCTTGTTACATTTTGGAACAAAGTAATGGTCAGCTCTGTCATTAAGAGGTTGAGGTGGAGGGTAAACCATCTCTTCATCTCTCAGGTTCTTGCGCTTCTTTTTCCAATTTAAATTTTATTAAGTTTTCATTTTTTTACATACAATGAAAGTCAAGGACAGTACAAAAAATACAGATTGTATGATGGAGTAGCACTTTTGAAATTAAAAAGAGAAAATATTGTAGACACTAGACCCAGGTGGCATTTCTTGAGGTCTTCGTTAGGGTATACGTGGTTAGAACCCCGTATAAACTCCCATATGGAACGAACAAGCTCTTTACTTGGGGGGTAGTGGGATAGAGCCTACTAATAAAACCAACTTTGAATTGAGTCTCGGTCCAGTCTGTGAATCCCCCTTGAAGCACTCCAGTCAGGAGTCTAGAGAGGATTGTTCCAATTCTACAGACCTCTGGGGTGTGTAAATGTGTCTCTGTTTGTAAGATACCTGTTACCGTCATACTAACAAGACAACCAGATGGACTGGGGAGAGGAAAAGAGGAGGAATGTAGGGTTGTGGGGAGGCACGGTCCACACCAATTGGGCAAGATGTCATACCCGTCTGTTCTCGGAGACCAGAAAGGCTCTGGGGGGTTTAGTTAGGGCCACCAAGAGAGACTGCGAGGTTAACCCATCACCTACTCGTCACCCTTGTCCCATTGTAATGCCATCCACCGTTCCCAAATGACCTTGAAACTCCGAAGTCGGTCATTCAGCATCACAGTCAGGCGCTCCATTGACTTTATATACCAAACTTTGTTGAGAATTTAAGTCTCTGTTGGGGGCCCGTTTCCATTGATTAGCTATGCAGATTCTGCATGCTGTACAGATTATCAGTATCAGCTTTAAGTTCTTTTTAGTGATAAACGAGTCGGGTGGGGGGCAATTCAGCAGGGCCATCCAGGGTGAGAGTGTCAAGTGCATGGGCAAGGACCGGTTAATAAGTCGCTCTACAAATTTCCAAACTGTTTGGTCCCTAGGACAGGATCACCACATGTGGAAATAGGTATCCTCATCTTCACAGCCTCTATAACATAAAATAGATGCCCCTGGGACAAATTTGGCAAACCAGACTGGATCCTGGTACCACCGTGTCACCGTCTTATATGCGTTCTCCTTAATAATAATACAGGTTGTTATAGAATGAGAGTTCTGGAATAAATCATTCCATTGTTCATCCAAGATCATTGTCTCTAAGTCTGCCTCCCATCTGGAGTGAAAACTTGATGTATAGTTCTCTCGAGATGGGCAGCAGGGAATTATAGATTCTGGAGATTGCACCTGTCAGGGCTGATTGGTGCTTACACATTGTTACATGAAAGGACAATACCAGATTAGGGTGTCGTCTCAGGAAACAAGTTAGGAAACTCGTTATTTGAAGAAAGTGAAACTTTCCCCCTGACTATGAAGTCACCAACTCTCGTCAGGTGCCTCAATATCCACCAACTATAGGTTCTGATCGTTGACAGGGTTTGGGTACAGAACTCCGGGTTATAGATTAATGGCATGAATAGGGAGTGGGGCGAGAGCAGGCCCTCATGCATACCCCATTTGGAACATAGTTGGTATGTGTCTCTCACTATGAAGGGGTGAGAGTTTAAGGAAGGATTGGGTAAGGCACTCATGGATATTCTGGGAGTTTCTAACTTCTCTATGTCAACCTAGCGGGTTCTACCTGTTTCGGTCTGCCATTTTATCATCTGGGAAAATCTACTTTTAGTAGGCTTCCAGTTTTGGGACCATCAGAGCACCCTCCTCTCTGTGTCTGTAGAGCAGCAATTTTGACGCTTGCCCCCCCCCCCCCCCGGATAAAAGGGTAAGTAATAAATTGTTGGCGAATAGGCTCACCTTAAATGGTTCCCCTTGGACTGAAGTTCTGGAGATGTTAGAGTTTTCAAGGATCGCTTGCGCCAAAGGTTCTATACTGAGAGCAAAAGAAGGGCAACCCTGCCTAGTTCCATTAAGAATGTTAAAGCTTGATGACTCTTCACCCATAGCATAGACTGACTCTTCTGGGCTGTGGTACAGGGCTTTAATACCGGATAAGATCTCCCCCTCAAATCAGAATCTTCTCAGGGTCAGCCACAAATAGGTCCAGTCCACCCGACCAAAGTCCTTCTCCACGTCGAGGGACAGCAGCATTGCTGGAGTGGAGAAAGCATGCATGATCTCCAGTAGGTTCAGGATGTGTCTAATATTATCTGGGGCCCCCGACGCGGAATGATCCCAACTTGATCAGGGTGAACCAAATATGCTACAACTAGTGATAACCGGATGGCTAAGATCTTGGAGTAAATGTTTACATCTAAATTGATTAACAATGGCCTGTAGTTTTGGAGGATTGTTCTGTCTTTGCCCTTCTTACCAATAACCATGATCTTTCCCTCAACATCCCTCTCAAGAACGAGGTCCCTTCCATGATATCTAGATACAAATTTGTCAACCTGAGAGTCAGGATCTTGGAAAACCATCTATAGTAAGCAACCGAGAACCCGTCTAGGCCTGGTGCTTTTGATTGCTTAAGGTGTTTGATGGTAAGTGCTACCGCCCTGTTGTGAAGGGGCTGTTCAATGTGAACTTTTGAGAGTCAGAAAGAGTCGGGAGGTTAAGGGAGTCTAGAAACTTAGTGAAGGAGGCGGCCTTTTGGGGTCCACCGGCATACAATTTAGAAAAGTAGCGGCCAAAGCTGCCGGGACCCCTATGAAAGCTGCTATTTGGTTTTGCCCACAGATGCCCTGAAGTTTCCTAGCCAGTAAGCAATCTGGTTTATTGTCCCTCTCAAAAGGGTCTAGTACTGTTCTGCGCTGCCACTTCAGCGCTGCCGATTCATCACGGGGGTATGAACGCGTTCCTGTTCATACCCACCTCTTCATCTACCGTCTTCCAGCGCCGCCTCTTTCATCGCGAAAGTTCCAGTGACGGACTGTTTCATCGCCGGGTTACTGCTTTCTTCATCGTCGTTGTTGTAATAATGTATTTATTATGTTTTTTAATGTTTAGATTATTTTTTTAATGTTTATCAATGTTTATATTAATTTTTAAAATGTTTATATTAATTTTTTAATTTTTATTAATGTTTATATTAATTGTTTTAATGTTTATATTTATTTTTTTAATGTTTATTAATTTATTAAATGTTTATTAATGTTTATACAAATTTTTTAAATGTTTTTTATTAATTTATTAATATGTTTATCAATGTTTTGCCTTCAATACATTTTTATTAATGTTTATTAATGTTTCATTCATGTTTATTAATGTTTTTACATGTTCATGCCAGCGTTGCTTGCCCGCATGGTCAATGAGAGGGTTAAGCCTCTCATTGACCATGCTGCCAAGCAACACTGGCATGGACCATGCTGCCTACGCTGGCAGCATGGTCAATGAGAGGTTTAACCAGAGTTAACCCTCTCATTGGCCATGCGGGCAAGTCAATGTAAATGTAAATTATAAACAAATTATTAAAATGTAAAATATTTAAAAGTTACAAATGTACATAAGTACAACATTTATCTAACCAATTTAATAATTTTGAGCTATACCTCGTAAATATTCTATTGGTGTCCTATTGCTATACTCTGATACAATCTTAGAGATCCGGTCATCTGCTTTGCGATATTTCAGCAACTTCAATGGTGGATTGTGTCCTGAAAGGAGCTGGTCATAATAGAAGTCTCTGCCCTTTTGCACCTTTCTGAGGCCATCAATGAATTTCCAAATGGGTAGGTGACACATTCCCCATTCAGCTCTGAGCCGACGATGTGCAGCTTCAGAATGATTGTTCGTACGATCTTCGCCACTTACTGTTCTGTCAAACAGATTCCACATACATGGTGGAAACAAAGGAGATTGTCTCCCATTTCCTCTCCTTTGTGGGTGACCGATGTAATTGTCCTCAAACCAATTTAGCAGAGGATGAAGGTCTCCAGGAAGATGTTCTGCCACAGCATAAGCATAATCACCCAAGGCTTGGACAGGCACAAATGCCAAGGCAACAACCATTTTGGCCATAAGGGCATACTCCAGATTAGTATCAGTTTCATGAATGGCACCTATCAATGCCAAGTGCTTTCGCACATTCTGTACCAATTGGAAGAAGCACCCTTTTAAAGCGACTTCTGGGAAGCATTCCTTTATGGCCTTAAACATGCCAATTTCATAATCACAATTTATTGACCCTGGGTGTACATTTGGCATCAAAGTTTTAATATAATCAAACAACCGTTTGTATGTGGCATACTGTTTATCCGGCAGAAGGGCGTATAGCACTGGATGCACGCCCCCATACTTCTTTGCCAGTACCACATATACCTGAGCAAACAGTTTTTGGGGCTATGGCAAATGTACCATCCACGTACCAGATGTCAGACGTTTGCAGAATGTCCAGCCAGCTTTGTCTCCCAAATAGAAGAATCCTCCTGGAACTTTCTCCAATATCCCCAAGCAAGAATGATTCTTCCACGCCTGTTGTTGGTGAGTAGTTTTTATAAGCATCAGGCAGTACAAGATTTTCAACACAAACAGGGTCTGGAGGTGCAGCCTGTAAATCATTTATTCTGCGTCAAATTATTTTTCTTAAAGCAGCAGGTTGTGGAATGATAGCATGCACGGTGGAGCTCACACTGGATACACAGGAATTAATCACTTCTGCAGTTCCCTCCATCGTTTCTTCAGCTCGCCGCTTAATCCCTGTCACAAATTTTGAAACTTCGACATGTGCCGCTGAAGGAAAGTGCGAATGTTCATTTATCTTTTTAACAACGTCTCCATTTTTCGTGTGAATTCGGGCGTTGCATCGTCCCATCTGATCACAAAGCCAAAATTTAACACAACTATCTACTGCGCTGTGTCTGTCGAATACGTAAAGGTATCCATCCGAAGCAAATTTTTCCTTTCCTCTTCTGCTTAGAATTTCGACAGCCATTACGGTAGAATTTGTTGATATGCCTATGTAGAAGGAAATACATTTGTAGGACAATTGTTATAATTTTTTTAAATGGTTTGATACTGTACAAAGGATGTCTATTACAGTCATTACTATATGCAAACGGAGTTAATCTAGGGCAGTGATGGCGAACTTGTGGCACGCTGGGCCCTTTCTGTGGGCACACGGCCATAGGTCGCCAGGAGGTGGGAGACGGGCCGGCATTAATGCAGAGTAGGCACCTGCCTGCTCAAAACAGCAGGCGCCTACTCTGCTTCCGATTCGGAGTACATGGAGATCGATCCTCCCGCGAGAAGGCTGTGGGGAGTGTTGCTGCTCGTTTCCATGGCAACGCTCCACACAACATTGCGCGGGAGCTGAGAGGGTTAACTCAAGTTAATGCAACTGGAGTTAACCCTCTGCATCGCCATGCTGCCTGCATTCAATGAGCCGTAGCATGGGGATGAGAGGGTTAACTCCAGGCAGCATGGCGATGAAAGGGTTAACTGGAGTTAACAACTGGAGTTAACCCTCTGCATCGCCATGCTGCCTGCATTCAATGAGCCGTAGCATGGGGATGAGAGGGTTAACTCCAGTTAACCCTCTCAAGGCATCACCATGCTATGGTTAATTGAATGCAGGCAGCATGGCGATGAGAGGCTTAACTCCAGTGTAATTGAATGCATGCTGCCTGCATTCAATGAGCCGTAGCATGGGGATGAGAGGGTTAACTCCAGTTAACCCTCTCATGGCATCACCATGCTATGGTTAATTTCATTATTTAGTCAAAAATAAATATATCTTACCTTTTGTGCAGCAGCCGTTGACGATGCTTCACGATGTCCAGGTAGCGTTGCATTGTCCACTTTTGAATTTTGACGCTTTAAATTACTCGCGACGGAAGTCTCGCGTTGGATGTCCCGCAATGAAACGGCCGCGACATACTGCCGGATCGGAAACTGCTGCGAGGTAAGTGCGACGTAGGACAGTCCCATCCCCCTCTCAAAAAATGTCTGGTAATGAGAGTGTTAAGTTCCACTCTGGTCTTAAGGATCGACTGTAGCACCTGAGGAGAGTGGGATCTTTTATATCTGGCCTCCAGGGTCCTAAGAACCAATATCAGTTCCTCCCACCATGCCTCTCAGTCCTTCTCAATACGGGAGGCTTTACTGATTAAGATCCCACAAATCACTGCATTATGGGCCTGCCACAAGGTGTGGAGTTCTCTTTAAAGTAGTATGTCAGGGCCTGGTTAATGTCCTCTGCTAGATCCGGATATGTCAAGAGAGATTTGTTAAGTAGCCAGTGGGCTAGGTCTTGTACAGGCCTTTTGGCAGCGTGGTCCGACCACGGTATCTCGTGGATCTGTGCCAAACAAGTCTGGGAGTTTAGGGACTGTGTTAGGAATATATAGTCAATACGAGTATAGCTGTCATGTGGAGTTGAATAGAATGTGTAGTCTTGCCCTGTGGGGTGGTGGATTCACCAGCTATCGCAAAGGCCCAAGTCCGACAGAAGAGTCAGGACATGTTTGGAGTTTAGATGTGGTCTGGGGCCCCTACACTAGGGGGATCTATCAGATATGGATCCAGGGCCACATTAAAGTCCCCTGCCCAAAATACATTACCCTGCCTTTCAAAGAAAGTGGTGAGAGTTTGATAAAAAAAAGAGGATCCGAAGTACTGGGCTCATATACATTAACAATTACCATAAGGACCTCTGTATCCAGCATCTGAGAAGAAGTAATCTTCCTTGCTTTTCAGCAATTACCTTGTCAATCTTAAAGGCAATGTGGTTTCTGATTAAAATTGAGACTTCATTACTTTTGGTAGGGCCTGTGGCGTGGTATTGAGTGAGAAATCTCGAGTCCCAGTATCCCAGAGCCCCATCTACCTTGAAATGGGTCTCTTGCAACAATGCAATGTCTATACCTGAGTACATAAGTGAGCTTACGGCCTTCCACGTTTTTACCAGGGAATTAAGCCCCTTACAGATTAGTGACCTTATTTTAATGGGCATCAGTAGTAAGTGAAAGTGGCACTTTAAACCTTGGGGTAGTAGACTTAGTCACAGTGCATGTCACCCCTTCCTGCTGTGTTCCTCTTGGGAGGTTAGATCAACACCATGCAATTTAGGAGAGGGGAAGAAAGAATATACAAGAGGCAATATACAAAGGAGGGAAGTAAAAGCCTCAACCATGCTGCTTGAAGTGAAATTATGGAGGCTTTGTCCCTTTTTAACTACATGGGCAGCCTCTGCACCACCTGGAAGCCCCCTATCATGTACCTGCATGGGGTCCAGGAGGGTGCCATACATGTGTCTTAAGGACAACATCCAAGGGGGGTTGAATGGGCAGACAGGATAGCAATCCGCCCACCCTCCCCGCTGCAACAAACATATTATACATCATAAACCAACATACAGAAGCGGCTGTGTATAGGGAAAGCAGCCAAGATTAAAGTAGTAATGAAATAAATTTGTGCCATCTCGATGTTAGTTTTCTCCACAGGGGGGGGGGGGAGTTGAATGCTCTGGACCAGTCTCTGCTCATCACAAGATACCAGAAAGAGCGCTTACCCTACAGGTAGCCCAGAGAAGTTCGAGGTGGGTCTCGGAGAACAGTATACCTATGGTGCTGAGTGCTCAGAACTTGTCAGTAGTAGGGACCAGCTCAATTGGGAGTCCATTGATCCGAAAGGTCCAGAGTAGGCCCAGGTCTGACGCTGGAGACTCCCTTGACGTGCGGTTGTTAATCAGGGAGAGCAACTACGGACTCTCTTGAGGTGATGTGGAGAGTGGCCGGCTCTGGTTGAAAAGAGGACAAGCAGTAAACACTTTGCAAGACAAAATTCCAATGGCGGAACTGGAACAGTCAAACTTCAAGAGCGAGAACTAGCACTGCAAACTTCCCTGTTTGGTTTGGCCCGACTCTGGGGTTGCTCTAGGCTTGCGGGCCCTCAGGGGTAGTCCAGACTAGTGTTGAGCAAAACCGAAACGCACTGTTCAGGTTCGTACTGAACATTACGGTATTCGGACCCCGGACCCGGATTCCACTGTATGTTCGTGTTGGAGACATTCGGTTTATAGACTTTCGTTTATAGAATAGCAATAGCATTACATGGATTCCATAAACCGAAAGTCTATAAACCGAATGTCTTTTGGTTTATAGACATTTACGTCTTGCGGTGCACTTCATATCTGAGAGTCAAATAGAACAGTCCAATACTGTGCTTACAGTGCACTTTGAAAAATTTTGGCTACCTCCACCTCCTCCTCCCCCAGCGCCGCTTCCACCTACACCGCCACGGTCACCGCCTCCTCAACCTATGGGTCACTTAGTATAAACTGAAAGAGAATACCCTGCACTCCAACCCTCTCTCAAATGGATAATTCTGTTGATCCTCCTGGCAGCCATGATTTAGATTTAGATTTATGTTCTTCCAAAACTAAAATCAAAGATTCCATCTAGTGCTATTTTATGGCTCAGCTGTATTTTTAATTTGTATGTATTTTATGTTATTTGAATTTATTTTCCTATCCATATTTGCTTGCAGGGCACTTGTCCTACTCTTACCCCCATTTTACTTCCTTTTGCAGCCCTCTAGCCCTTTCCAGGACTTTTTTAGTGGCATTTTAGTGGCCAAAAGTTCGGGTCCTCATTGACTTCAATGGGGTTCGGGGTCAAGTTCGGGGTCAAGTTCGAACCCGGACTTTTTTACGAAGTTCGGCTGAACCCGCCGTACACGAACATCCAGGTGTCCGCTCAACTCTAGTCCAGACCATTCTGTAGTGCGAGGTTGTCTGGTGGGAGTGTGATTGTGACCCGGGGTGTTAATCTCAGGGGGGCTGGAAATGCCACGCAGGGTGATCAGGACAGGGCCTAACCTTGGGTCGGTGAAGGAGTACAGCACTCCGTTCTTGTGGACAGTCAATTGGGGAACACCCATTGGTACCTGATCTTGTGGGCAATGAGGTCCTCCACTACTGGCTTCATGGATCTCTTCTTTTGAAGCGTAAGCAGGGACAGATCAGCGAAAATCTGCGGGTTGATGTTAATAAAGGAGGCAATACTAAAAGCCTCCAGCGAAGGCACCCCCAAGGTTGTCGTGTAGTGGTGCATCCTGAGGATGAAATCTCTGGGCCTCTCGCCTGGGCCGGGTCTTGCACACAGATCCCTGTGGTCTCTGTCCATGATCAATTTTCTGGTTGCATCTCAGGCAAGATAAGTTGGAGGAGCTCCAGAAGGTATTGTGAGAGGTCCTGGAGTGGGAACAGGAAGGGGAGGAGTGGAAACTGATAGCAGGGACAGGCAGAAGCAGGCAGAAACGGAGCAGAGCAGTTGCAAAAGAAAAGTTATAGGCAGGAGAAAGAGAATTGTTGGATAGTAATAATAAGTGGGCTAACTAGCTCAGCCTTACTTTTGTCACTCAGGAAGGTAAAAGAAAGGAGATAAAAAGGAAAAGATAAAAAAAAAATAACAAAAAAAGGAAGAAAAATAGAGAAAAGGGGGTAAAATAAAGGAGGAGAGTAAGCAGTGTTTAGTCTGGCTCATAAATTAAGTTTTGTTATCTGAGAAAATTAAAGAAAAAAATAAGTAAGGGAAGGAGAAAATAAAAAAAATAGGAAAAAGAGATCCTTAATATAGTGATATACTATAAGGAAGGTAAAGAAGCAGACAGGAAAAGGAATTTATTTTGATGGTGACATTAATAAAAATTGGCACCTAATACAACATTGTTTTTGGTGTTAGTAATAAAAGGGAAAAGAGGAGGGAAAAAAGCACTGTGTGGAGTGCAGATCAAAACGTAAAAAACGTTAAAAAAAAATTAAGAAATAAAAAGATAAATGTACGTCCATTTTTTTTTTTAAAACACTCTCCTTTCTAAAAAATATTCTGCGCTTGCGCGAAAACTGGTGGGCGGTAAGGACATTTTTCCATCAAGAAAGATGCATTAGTGGGCGGTAGGTAGAAAAAGGTTGACTACCACTGGTGTAGAGAAAGCCAACAGTACTATTACATGCATTCCAAATGACGAAAGTCTATAAACCGAACGTTCTTATGGAATACATGAAATCCTATTGCTATTCTATAAACCGAACGTTCGGTTTATAAAATAACAATAGGATTACATGTATGCCATAAACTTTCAGGTGCTCAGGAGAAGGGTCAGTTTTGCAAAATCCGCCTTGGTGCTTGGAGCGGAGTCATCTATTTAGGCTTCTGAGAATGACATAGGGGGAGAGGCCTCACTTCCTGCCAGCTTCAGCCCTTGCGACGTGGACTGGTCTGGCTTGAAGTAGGTTTGGAGCCCTTGCTGCTGAAGTTGTTGCTGCTTCTTGACCTTTATACGCTTCTTCCAACCTTCCGTGAGTGATGCTCACACCAGCATGCTCACACCTGTTTGGTAAGCATCATTTTATACATTTTTATTATTTGAGCCTGTGACTAGCTTAGTGCGCTGACATTTTTCTTTTCCCTGTTTGCACATATTTGAGGTTGTTGGCTCCTCATTGTCTGGTTGCAGCTTTTGGTTACAGGGTTAATTGGGAGGAGGTTTGATTGCACCTCTTCCAACACATTAAAAAGGTTTTGGTAGCAGTATAAAACTGCATTGTGTGTCCACTAGATAGGAGGTGAGAGTAGGTTCTCACCTTATTGAGAGTGTGCCTTGACGTGGAGGGTGAGCTTAGTTATGCTTTGGCCAATTCATATAACCAAAACCTCTAATTTATATTATATCTATATATTTGTTGCCAACTTTATTAGAGTGAGAAACGCAGACAGTTTTTTTTCTTCTGTGAGTGATAGCGACACTTAGGCTGATCATGAGAGCTCGAATCTGAGGGCTGTGAGATGTTGCAGCAGGGAAGGTCACAGAGCTTTAGAAATTTGCTGCCCATCTTGCCCTCGGTCGAGGACACCCCCCACTTGCGCATCTTTTTGACTGCCAACCATGGGGTCTGTTAGTTCTGAATGCGCAGGGTGCATAGGTAGGTTAAGACTGCATTGAAAGGTCATCATATCCGCAATATCTGTGATTTCCTGCTGTGTATCATATTTCACCTCCAATGTATTGAGGTGGGAGTTCAGTGGTGTCATCAACCATCTCTGTAACAATACTGCAGGCTGGAGGTCTTCAAATATCTGAATGACAGTGTCATCTGAATGGCAGTACCCTTGCCCAAACCTTGCAGATACTCCTGGAGAAAATAAACTCCTTTAGCCGATACTCAACTGAGCAAGCAGCACACATGAAAAATGTATAAAATTGATGATACTGAACTAATAAAAAGACACCTTATATGTTTCACGCTATAAGCGCTTAATCATAGGTGATGTCTGCATAGACTGACACTCTTAATGTAGGCAGTCAGTTCCACAATCAATTAACCAGTTTCAATCACCTAATTGTAATACCAATTAACTACTAAAAAAGCACACACAGTTAAAGTTTAAAAACCATCACTGTATTGGAATTAACCCTTCCTCATAAACCACCCATTATTGTAAAGTTATAATGACCAAAGTTCTCACGGATATCAATGCAATAGTAATTAAAAAATCATACAAAGGTGGAAATGTGGTCATACAGGACTTGGAAACTTATATAGCTGAAGCTGAGAGACAGCTGTTGGATGAGGACAAATATACCAAACTCCTGTCAGACCCCACCAGCACCTTTAATAGCTCCCTAGAGGAACTGGTAATGCATGGCTTTCATCAGGGCCTAATAAGGAAATTAGAATTAAAAATTCTGGTAAATGAATTTCCCACAATGCCAACCTTTTACCACATACCTAAGGTGCATAAACAAATCAATCCACCCTCAGATCACCCAATAGTTTTGGCATTGGGTCACTGGGTTAGGGTCTGGCAAAATGGGTAGACTTGAGACTATAGTCGTTAGTTCAGATTGCAAAGGAATATATATTAGGACACAACACATGTATAGACACAATTAAACAGTCTTGAATGGAAACCATCTTATAGATGGATGACTTTGGATGTTTCTTTGTTATATTCGTCCATACCAAACCATCTTGGCATCATGGCAGTAAAGTTTTTTTGAGACATTGCTCAGAATATTCGGATGAAGAACAGGACTTCATTTTGGATGCAACTGTTTTTTTGTTGAATTAAAAATATTTTTGGTGTAATGGAAAAAATGTCTTACAATGACACTGAACAGTTATGGGTGCATGGTTTTCCCTATAACAAGCCAACCTCTTTATGGTGTGGTGGGAGCGTCAGTTTATTTTTTGAGATTTGCTTTATATCCAAGATGGTGTAGTATGGATTGTACATCGATGACCTAATGGTGGTGTGGCAGGGTAACCAATTGGAAGCAGATGAGTTTCAAAGGTATCTCAATACAAATGATTTTAACTTGTCCCTTACTCTGCATTGGGAAGTATCTAGCATAGAATTTTTGGACCTTAAACTAGAGAGCATTGAGGCAAGTGGACTCATCCAGACATACCTTCTATGGAAAAGCTACAGGAGAATTTATCCACATGCGTAGAAATGGTTCTTCCATGGAGGGTGTCGGATATAAATAACCATAAAAATATGAGTATGGGTTATATTTGAATCATACATTTTTCATATTTTGAAGGATTCATAATTAATATGTGTCTGACCAAAAATACCCATATCAAGAATTTGTTATGTATATAGAGAGTTTGGATGACATTTTTACAAAAGTAAATACAATGCAAAAATTATTAATAAAGTAATAATTAATTTATTGAATATAAAATAAAGATCAAACAATGCGCAAAATAGCGTAACAACAAAATGCAATATCAATAGACGTTAATCATAATTCACATGCATGACTTATAACAGAGGTGAATAAAATAAAACATGAATTATGCAGCTCTGTGGCTGTATCAACATTTACTATGCAGTTACGTTTCTGACCACTAGATGGACATGCATTTTATTTAGATACAACCACACCTACATTGATAATGATTAGTAGTTAAAATTGTTAATGATAGTACACCATAATTAGCTACAAATTTACCAGCATATACTCTGCTTAGGTAAGGTAATATTACTAAAGCATATAACTACTCAAGGTGGCTATTTATTAATCTGCCTGGTAAATGACAATGTATGTATTCTAGCTTAGACTTTAAGAATGACAATCTTAGATAATCTCTGGAGATTAGATATTACATATTTGGGTAAATAGCTAGACTATAAGATCTGTTTATTAAAAGCTGTTGGACACACAGTTGGAGAAAATTCAGGAGTAACTACAGGGAAGCACATCAGTTATAAAAGGTGAAATTACAAAAATGGGTGAGAGAAGGAAAATGATTGAGGAACAAGCCTCATCGATGTTTTCCCAAATTGGATCTCAAAGGGAGTACATAAAATCCATGGAGGGAAAAGTTGTCAATTTGAAATTAAAAAAACAGATCGGACTGTTTACGGTGAAGCAATATTAGACATAGGGGAGTTTATGAAAAAATATCTTAAGAAGAGTTGGAAAAATATTTTGAAAATTTCTTCAGATTTCTTGACTTACATCCAGAGAGATACACTAACGTGGTGGAAAGCTTTCATAGGATTTCAAAGTCATCTAAAACCCCAGACCATTTGCCTAATAATGACTTGTTTCCACTCCTTCAGATTCAAGGTGCAACTCCTTGCCCAAATGAGAGAACACTCGCTTGAAGACACAGAATACAAGGACTAAAAAGTGTTTCTCGCCCTGTCAATCACTACACGTAATGCCCGTAGAACTTTTGCTCAATATACAGTGATTCTGAGGCGGCACTTGATTAAGTATTCACAGGGATATCCGACAAGAGTTTTTTTGAGCTTTGAGAGTAGGAGAGAGGTTTTTCAGAGTCCACAAAGCCTCTACTCTTGGTTACATCTCAAAAATATCAATTATGGGGCGTGGCCTGACCGTCGACACGAATGGCCGCTTGTTAGATCAGCTCCGGCTGTGGAGGACCTGAAAATCGCCGACACGACGCTTCAGAGGGCTACTCACAACCCACGATAAGAATTATAGCCTACCTTTCCGTTCCGACACGCAAAGATGTCGACCAGAGGCGGAAAGCAAAGAGACAAAGAAGATAAAGCCGAGTCGTTCTTCAGCCCGCGCAGCAAAAGACTGAAAAAGCGCGCGAAAAACGGCGCTCCAGAGAATCTTCCCCAACATCATGTCTTGGCACTGAAGATGAGGACTCTCCTGACCATCTATCAGAAAGCACGATGAAGCAGCTTCTGACAGATCTGAGGACATCCATTCAAATGGACATTACAAGCATGACCAAAGAGCTTAAAGCTGACATTCAAGCATTGGGCGATAGAACAACCCACCTGGAGGGGAAAATGGAGGAGTTCTCGGAAGCACACAATGACCTCGCAGACAAGTTTAACACTTTCCAAGAAGACCACGAAGAATTAAAAATTAAACTGGCCTCTCTGGAAGATCGCAATAGGAGAAACAATCTCCGGATCCGGGGCATCGATGAACACATCTCAGCACAGGAGTTACCTACCTTCCTTCAAGCCTATTTCCAAGCTTTAGTGCCGGATCTCACTCCTCATGACCTGATGCTTGACCGCTCTCATAGGCTGCCTAAGCCTAAAAATCTCCCATCCAGCATACCACGAGACGTGATAACAAGAATTCACTTGTTCAAAAAAAAGGGGAACAGAAAAAGAAAAAGGAGAAAGAGAAGTGAGACCCAAAGTTAAAGGCCAATGCAAGCGCCCTAGTAGTAGACTCTTCGTGTGTCTCATGCCCTTTCTTAAAGTATGCAATTCTATGGCGATTACCCTCAATAAACAGGTCCTCGAGTCAGCCAGTTACACCAGTCCGTATGACTACATCCCGCCCCCACACAACACCTGAGTGCCCTTCGCCCGCCCTATCTCACCCCCCAGGGCAGAAGAAGTCCACTCCCCATAAGAGGTTCCTTCCTATACCTCTCCAAAAAGTTATAATGTTCTATAATGTTTATCTATTGTTTGTAACGGAATCATGCATGTATCCCCACCCTCAAAAAGTCATTCCTAGCATACCCTGCAATCACCTGACTAGTTACCCAAGGCTAGCAAGCTCTTTAAATATCCCGGCCGCATTCTGTCGATTGACCCAAAGAACCGTGGTTCACAGCACCCCACCACATATCAAGGTTACTAAAGAAGCAACTAGCCTAAGCTCTATTCCACACCTGAATCAGGCATTAAGAACCTTCAAGCTATCGACCTATACTCACGTCTACCGAACACTCCATAAATGTGTTCTCACAATACTGCAACACACGATCCCACTTGGATCCTACCTGACAAGCTTCTACATGAAGCTGCATAACGCTTTATTAGATAAATATTTCCATAGAATATACTTATGTTTGAAATGTTTCGCAGATCTCTACCTGGATATTGTCTCCTTGACAGAACACTGCACTTCGAATTGGACTGCCTTTATACAAATCCATCACCGAGTCGTCCAACTCCCATCTCCAGGAGGCTTTCTACCGCACGGTGAGGGTGGACACCCCTCAGGTGAGCGCTCTTCTCTTACCTCAGATCACACCCCCCCTGAGATAACGACATTCTTAGAAGCACTCTCACGACAAACATCCCTATGGACATAACTCTGTTATCACTTAATTTAAAAGGCCTCAATACACCGCAGAAACGAAAACTAGCCCTGAAAGAAGCCGCCAAACACAAAGCATGCTTCGCCTGCTTTCAAGAAACTCACTTTTGCCGAGCGAAAGCCCTGACCTTCTATTCCGCTACTTACCCAACTCACTATGCTGCTATGACGGACTCCAAGACAAAGGGGGTATCCATACTAATTCACAAAGACTGCCCCTTTATCCTGACCAGCAAACTAGCGGATCCAAACAGCAGACTACTAATCATATCAGGCACATTACATGACCAACCCATTACTATAGCTAATATTTATGCCCCAAACACAAGACAAATCCCATTTCTCAGGCACTGCTTCGAAAGAATAGTCCGCAATAAATATTCCAAATTATTAATCTGTGGAGACTTCAACCATATAGTTGAAGACTCAATAGATTGCTCCGTCTCCCTGAAGCAAACTCGCATGCACTCAACCACCCCCCGCACAACGGGACTTAAAACGCTTCTCTTAGAATACGACCTACACGACGTCTGGAGAACTCAACATAGTACTGACCGTGATTATACTTACTATTCTACAGTACATAACTCCTATACTAGAATAGACCTAATTTTAACAGACAAAACAACATTACAACTCATATCTGATTCCCATATCGACAATATAACATGGTCAGATCACGCACCTATATCAATTTCATTCCCACCCCTGGTTCCCATTAAAGGGGAAGGTAGATGGCGATTAAATGCATATTTAATCATGAACACGCATAATATTAAAGCAATATCATCCTCCATAAGCAAATTTTTCCAACTCAATAAGCTTCCTGACATTTCACCTACGACACTATGGGTAACACATAAAGCATATATACGAGGCCTTCTCATACGTATAGGAGCAAAAACTAAAAGGGAATCCGCGGCCAGCGAGATCGCACTTACTAAACAACTATCTGACCTAAATTTAGCAAACAAAACCAATCCCACTCCAGCCCTAGCCCAACAAATCTCTACCACTAAAGCGACTTTAGACGCTTTACTCCACAGCAAACTATCATACTCTCTGAAACACTTAAAACAGCTGTTCTATCACAAAGGAAATAAAGCAGACCGCCTTCTTGCCCGAAAACTTCGTAAAAAGCAATTACAGACCAAAATCCCATACCTACTCACCCCTACAGGGGACCAAATTAGAAATCCAAAACATATTGTAAACCATTTTTCCACCTTCTACTCAGAATTAACCTACACCAAAAAGCGGATGTTCATACCCCGTCCCAAACTGACATTGACTCATTCCTAGCTGACCTTACCTTCCCGACCCTCCCCCCGGATGATATTGAATACCTTTCCAAACCCATCTCCATAATTGAAACCAGCTTGGCCATCAAGACACTGAAGAACTCAAAATCACCGGGCCCAGACGGCTTCTCAAACGAGTACTACCTCACTTTTAAAGACATCCTTGCCCCCCACCTCACAGATATTTTTAATGATTTGTTCTCTTCTGGCAAGTCCCCAATGGAGCTCCTTGAAGCAACTATAGTGACAATTCCCAAACCTGGTAAAGCAACCTCAGACGGTGCCAATTTCCGTCCAATATCCCTCCTTAACACAGACATCAAACTCTACGCTAAAATACTAGCCAATAGACTGAATAGATACCTACCACGACTGATCCACCAAGACCAAGTGGGATTTATACCCCACAGAAAAGCCCCTGACAACACCAGACTTATTATTGACTTAATAACAGCCGCCAACGACTCACATCAAGAACTACTCCTCCTCTCCCTCGACGCAGAAAAAGCATTCGACAGAATTAACTGGACCTACATGTTGACATTCCTCAACAGATTCCACCTTCCCCCACCATTTGTAACTGCAATAGCGACCCTATACGACAGACCATCTGCTAAGGTCTTCTATTCAGGATTTTACTCTCAATCTTTCCCCATCACCAATGGTACACGACAGGGCTGTCCCTTGTCTCCCCTTGAAAGGAACGGCCGGTCTCTGCTCCTTGATCAGTTACTTCTAAGGCTGTTGATGTGTTTGCAGGTTAGCAGATCTGGAGAGCTGTGAAGGCGGAAAACAAATACACAGAGGCACGTGTTTCTTTATCCTCAGCTCTGAATGTAGTTTATTAAACATCAGTATTTATACACAAAACTAGGCGTTGTCCTGTGCATTGATTGGTTATAGATTTGCACAAATATAATATAATGTACGTGATGGGTGGCGTACATATGTTACAAGGGGGGGTGACAATGGGTACACATTTCATTAACAGGCAGGAAACCAAAATAAAACTCAATGTAATCAGTCAGCAGAAAGGAGACAGCTTGAGACATGATACATCCTTAGTTCCTATTTTCATAGTCTGAAACTAGTCTTACGTAAATCATGAGACCCTAACTGACATTCTCGGAGACTGGCCTTTGTCTGAACTCGGCTCAAATAGGGAACTTCTCAACAGCAATTTTATTCCTTTCAGTTCCACTCTTTTGTTCACCTGTTGAACAATCTTAATATTGTTGTTGAGAAGGTTTAGCATAATTAATAAAATACATGTGGTGTTGGAATTTTGGTGCTGGTTTGGTGGCTTTGGTAATGACACACTTCGCACATACAATTATCGTATAAATTGCTAGCAAGCCACCCATAGCAAGAGCAAGAAACATGGCAATTTTTGCTCCTATTTCCCCTAACCAAGAACTTGTCCCAAACGTCCAATCAAACTCCTTGTTGGTTTTTCTTAACCTGTTCTGGATTTCTGAAACCTTTTCCAGCTCGTGGGCAATGTTACCTGAGTTGTCGATTATGTGTACACAGCATTGTAATCCTACCAATTGGCATACTCCCCCACTGGCAGCTAGGAGATAATCTAATGCAAGTCTATTCTGCAGAACCACATCTCTCATTTGTGTCATTTCTTCAATTAATAAGGCTATCGATTTAGAGGTTGAATTAGCCATATCATCTACATCTTCTATTAAATAATTAAGTTTCTGTGCCAATATAGGGATACCTGCCATTGGGAAAATTCCTAACCCAACACTTTCACTTTGTGTGGTATGGATAGGATATGCACGATATATCTCTCTACGATGACGTAAAGTTCCTTTAGGTAACTGAAGATGTACTGTAAATTGTGGTAATACATAACCTAAATAACATGGCCCTTTGTGTGTCAAAGGAATGGTTTTTACAGCCCATGTGTCACATAACCAATACAAATTATTGCCTGCTGTTAAGGCTGTGTTGGAGATATCGTTCCCTATTGTTTGCGCTATAGGTATACTGCAATTAGGGTAACCAAAATTCTGGACTGGGCCTGTGTTGAGTGGATCCCATACGGTTTTTCCACACAGACACATGTCTGGGTGGTGTGTTGCTTTAACATTTATACCTACTGTGGCGACAATAAACTTGTATATTTCCACCCACCATTTCCACTTGATGCCATTGGGGTGACTGTGTCCTTCTGGATTATAATAACATGTGTCTTTACCCTGAGAATTGGTATCCCCTGGTGGCCGGATTTCAACTTTCTCCCCGCGGTCCCCCGGCTTGCGGGGAGGGACGGGGGCCATGCCGGAGGAGCCCCCCGCCGACCCCCGGAGCGCGCCGCGCCCCCCGCGGCGCCCCCCGGTGGTCGGATTTCAACTTTCGCCCCGCGGTCCCCCGGCTTGCGGGGAGGGACGGGGGCCATGCCGGAGGAGCCCCCCGCCGACCCCCGGAGCGCGCCGCGTCCCCCCGCGGCGCCCCCCGGTGGCCGGATTTCAACTTTCGCCCCGCGGTCCCCCGGCTTGCGGGGAGGGACGGGGGCCATGCCGGAGGAACCCCCCGCCGACCCCCGGAGCGCGTCGCGCCCCCCGCGGCGCCCCCCGGTGGCCGGATTTCAACTTTCGCCCCGCGGTCCCCCGGCTTGCGGGGAGGGACGGGGGCAATGCCGGAGGAGCCCCCCGCCGACCCCCGGAGCGCGCCGCGTCCCCCGCGGCGCCCCCCGGTGGCCGGATTTCAACTTTCTCCCCGCGGTCCCCCGGCTTGCGGGGAGGGACGGGGGCCATGCCGGAGGAGCCCCCCGCCGACCCCCGGAGCGCGCCGGGCCCCCTCGGCGCCCCCCGGTGGCCGGATTTCAACTTTCTCCCTGCAGTGAATTAATAAGCCCCGCTAAAAAAATAAAAAAAAAATAATAATTTTAAAAGCTCCGTGACCCTCGGGGGACCGGACCGGCCGGCGACGCCCCCAGCCAGAGTTCCATGGCGACGGCAGCTTTATCCCGCTCCCCGGGCCCGGTTCCCCGCGGGACGCGCACGCGCGACACGGAGCCGTTGAGCGAGCCAGCAAGCGAACACACAGCCCAAAACATGCCCGAGGGGTGCACGGACAGGTGGTACACGAATGGACACCTAAAAAAAAAAAAGTGGTTTTAAAAAGCTCCATGACCCTCGGGGGACCGGACCGGCCGGCGACGCCCCCGACAGAGTTCCACGGCGACGGCAGCTTTATCCCGCACGCGCGACACGGAGACCGAGTCCCCCACGAGGGAACAGACCGCACGACGGGGCCCAGGCAGAGTTCCAGAACGATAGCAGCTTGGCGCCTCTCCCCGGACCAAGACGCCCACGAGGGAACTGACAGCCCGACGAGGCCCCTGCAGTCCCCCAGTGTGCAGGGAGGGACGGGGGCCATGCCGCAGGAGCCCCCCCGCCGACCCCCGGAGCGCGCCGCGCCCCCCGCGGCGCCCCCCGGTGGCCGGATTTCAACGTTCTCCCTGCAGTGAATTAATAAGCCCCGCAAAAAAAATAAAAAATAAATAAATAAATTTAAAAGCGACCCTCGGGGGACCGGACCGGCCGGCGACGCCCCCAGCCAGAGTTCCACGGCGACGGCAGCTTTATCCCGCTCCCCGGGCCCGTTTCC